>JASTWK010000127.1:0-355000 GCA_030770225.1 Temnothorax unifasciatus
CCTCGAGAGGTTACCAGGGTACGCTAATACTATAACAAACGTGTATGTGTGAGTCAGTACAGCTGACAAACCACGCCGTGCACACGCTTCGTTTGGCTTTCCCGTTCATTTCTCTGTTTCATATACATGTATATTATATATTTCGTTGTGTTGAAGTGTGAATAACAAAAACAATATGAGTGATGAAACGCCAGTGTACAATGAAAAAAAAGCCGAAAAGGGAAAATGCAGCAATTTGAAGAGACCGAAAATTCATGGTGCTCATGGCAGAATGCACAGGCTACTGGATCAGACCATACGCATAAACCACCTCTATCTCAAGAAGTTTACGAAGCGATTTCTCCAATTTATGACGAATTAAGCCGTGACGAACTGCTTTCTCGTTGCATCGGCGGCTTTACGCAAAATAGCAACGAGAGCTTCAACGCCACAGTTTGGTCAATGGCTCCGAAATCGACTTCCAGCGGCAAACACGTTCTTGACACGGCAGTTTATCTTAGTGCAGGCATATATAATGACGGCCTATCAACTATCATGAGGCTCATGCAGAATTTGGGTATGACAATTGGGCCGAACTGTTATAACTTCTGCGTGGAAACCGACCAGCGTCGCATCGACTTTTCCGAGAGATCGCTTAGCGATGCCGCAAAAAAGGCCCGAATATCCTTGAAAGCATCTAGGAAGGAAGAGGAAGAGGCGAACATCAACCTGGATGGCCAAATGTATGGTGCAGGCATCGCAGATTAGAGGTAAACAAAAATTTCACGGATTAAAGTATTCATAAAAGTTTAAACGCGTTTTTCTCGAAACCATTTTTTTCAAACTGGGAGGACGGATTTCTCGGAGACTATTGCATGGATTGATTTGAAATTTTTACAGTAGCTTCACAACAATATTCTCTTTGGAAGTACGTAGCCGTTTTTTGATTGAATGTAAACTTTTTTTTATATAAACAATGTAATGGTCATTTTAGGGCAAAAAATCGATTTATTTCTTAAAAAATGCACCATTTCCACAAAAATTGATTAAAAGAAAAACCCCTACGTACTTCCAAAGCCAATTGTATATAGATTATAAATTTTTTTGGTTTTTTGTTCCAGGACTCATACATGCCGAAAAATCCGTCCTCCCGTGGCGGTGTTTTCAAAAAAGCTGTTTTCGACGACGGGCTCTGTCGCCGCCATTTTGTATGAAAATGATAATAACAAAAATTGTTTTTCATACTTCAATATGTGTTAAATAAACCCCCTGAAAAGAAATTCTATTCCGTTTGTTATACTCCCAAAATAAATTGTCAAATTTAGGTCTTTTTTTCTGCCTCTAGAGTGGTTTGTTCCCTTAAGAAAAAGAACTGAGCAGCTGCACCAGTAACTGATAAAGTTGAATTAGTAAACAGAAAATAATAAACTCCTTTTTCGCCAGTAAAGGATAACAGTTAAAGTACTCTTAAATCGACTGTGACTGGCAATATAACGTCTTTTTCAATATGAACATAGAAAAAACCGTGAGCCAACTCGCTTTGTCGGATTCACACAGCACTTTTTCGGATCAAATCGAGACATTATTAATTTCGACCAACGCTTTTGGTTCGATGATGTAATTTCTAAGTTATTTTTTATTGCGAAAAAAATACTACCCCAGCCAGGGTTTGAACCTGGAACCTCTCGTATACCGTGCGGGTGTCGTACCAATTCGACCACTGAGGCTATGGTAATATTCTTATCGCAATAACAATTATAAGATGGAGCACCTATTCTATTGTCAACGGTGTATAATAAACAGAAAATAATAAACTCCTTTTTCGCCAGTAAAGGATAACAGTTAAAGTACTCTTAAATCGACTGTGACTGGCAATATAACGTCTTTTTCGATATGAACATAGAATTTTTTTTATGTTCATATCGAAAAAGACGTTATATTGCCAGGCACAGTCGATTTAAGAGTATTTTAATTGAATTAGTAACTTGTGATATTCTATCAGTGACTGATTACGAGAGTCAGTTACTGGTAATGCTTTTCAGTTGACGTCCAGTTTTAATAATCAGTTTCTACAATACTCTAAAAAACTGATTAGACACTGAGTGTTGTCATCAGTAAACTGATGACTGGTCCTCAGTTTTTTTTAACGGTTTGTCAGATACTGATTATGTTCTTCAGTTGACACCCAGTTTTAATAATCAGTTTCTATATTACTTTAAAAACTGGTTAGACACTGAGTGTTGCCATCAGTAACTGATGACTGGTCCTCAGTTTTTTTTAACGGTTTGTCAGATACTGATTATGTTCTTCAGTTGACACCCAGTTTTAATAATCAGTTTCTACAATACTCTAAAAAACTGATTAGATACTGACAAGGGAACCTCGCAAAGTGGAAAATTCTGATTTTAATGAAACTTTCCACACATGTAGGGGGAGTAAAAAGATGAATTTAGATATTTTTTTAGCGGCCCAAAAACGGTTTTAAGGGGTGAAACCACTGCTCATATGTAGAGCGGTTTTTTGCTTTTCTCGATATATCTCGAAAAATATTTAAGATATCAAAAAATGTTTCGGATAAAAGTTTTACAGTAAAATCTCCGCTATTCGACAACATTAATAATATTTTTTAAAAATAATTTTTTAAACAAAATTTTAATTAAAAATTTAAAAAAAAATTTTTTTTTGAAATTTTATTAATGTGGTTGAATAAAGATGTTTTTACCATAAAACTTTTATTTGAAACATTTTTTGATACTTTCCGAAATATATCGAGAAAAACAAAAAGCCGCTCTACATATGAAGGGTGACCCTTTAGAATTTTTTGGCAGCAACAAAAAATTTCTAAATTCATCTTTTTACTCCCCCCCCCCTCCTACATGTGTGCAAAGTTTTATAATAAGAATATTTATGTGTATTTAACCGCAACGAATAATTTTTTCAAAAATTTATTTTTGCATCTCTTATTTTAAAAAATATATGTTGCGTATGTTATTTAATAAAATTGTAAAAAATGAAGATACTTTTATCTTGAATGTACTTATAGTAGGGGAGCTAGCTCCATTTTTTTGTGATTATTTCGGTACTTATGAAACTTTTTGTGGTGATTCAGAATGTTATCCAATGATCAAAGCTCCGGGGACTGACAAAAAAGTGGGTCGCTTTGGGTGGTATAGCCACCCACTTGTGCAAAAAAAAATTTTTTTTAAGTTATTTCGGTATGTTAGTCATTTTGCACCATAATTTTTTGATATATTTTATGACTATTAGGATAATTGACTGACAAAAAAATGGGTCGCTTGTAAGTGGCAGAGCCACCCAAAAAAGTTTACGTTACGTTGTTACGTTATGTTTAAGAGAAAAAAAGAGAAAAAAATCAGTAGTCAAACAATCATATCATGATTTTTAAATAATGTTACAGAATCGAGTGACAACTTTTCTGAGGATAAAGATGACCTAAATGATTGTGACAAATACCATGAAGAAAAAGAAGAAAAAGATTCCTAGTTTCTTTATTTATTTTTTATGATGATGATTCAATGCTATTTTTCATTATTTTTTCTGTTTTGATTATATAATAAATGACCGTAAAAAAAGATATTGGCTTCAGTTTACGATGTACCTAAAAAATTCATAAGTCACAAACTGTGGAATTTACAATATTGTATGATAAAATATTATAAATTCCACAGTTTGTAACTTATGAATTTTTTAGGTACATCGTAAACTAAAGCCAATATCTTTTTTTACGGTCATTTATTATATAATCAAAACAGAAAAATTCATAAGTCACAAACTGTGGAATTTACAATATTGTATGATAAAATATTATAAATTCCACAGTTTGTGACTTATGAATTTTTTAGGTACATCGTAAACTGAAGCCAATATCTTTTTTTACGGTCATTTATTATATAATCAAAACAGAAAAAGTAATGAAAAATAGCATTGAATCATCATTATAAAAAATAAATAAAGAAACTAGGAATCTTTTTCTTCTTTTTCTTCATGGCATTTGTCACAATCATTTAGGTCATCTTCATCCTCAGAAAAGTTGTCACTCGATTCTGTAACATTATTTAAAAATCATGATATGATTGTTTGACTACTGATTTTTTTCTCTTTTTTTCTCTTAAACATAACGTAACAACGTAACGTAAACTTTTTTGGGTGGCTCTGCCACTCACAAGCGACCCATTTTTTTGTCAGTCAATTATCCTAATAGTCATAAAATATATCAAAAAATTATGGTGCAAAATAACTAACATATCGAAATGACTTGAAAAAAAAATTTTTTTGCACAAGTGGGTGGCTATACCACCCAAAGCGACCCACTTTTTTGTCAGTCCCCGGAGCTTTGATCATTGAATAACATTCTGAATCACCACAAAAAGTTTCATAAGTACCGAAATAATCACGAAAAAATGGAGCTAGCTCCCCTACTATAAGTACATTCAAGATAAAAGTATCTTTATTTTTTACAATTTTATTAAATAACATACGCAACAGATATTTTTTAAAATAAGAGATGCAAAAATAAATTTTTGAAAAAATTATTCGTTGCGGTTAAATACACATAAATGTTCTTATTATAAAACTTTGCACACATGTAGGAGAAGAGGGGGTAAAAAGATAAATTTAGAAATTTTTTGTTGCTGCCAAAAAATGGTTCTAAAGGGTGAAATCACCCTTTATATGTAGAGCGGCTTTTTGTTTTTCTCGATATATTTCGGAAAGTATTCAAGATATCAAAAAATGTTTCAAATAAAAGTTTTATGGTAAAAACATCTTTATTCAATCACATTAATAAAATTTCAAAAAAAATTTTTTTTTAATTTTTAATCAAAATTTTGTTTAAAAAATTATTTTTAAAAAATATCATTAATGTTGTCGAATAGAAGGGATTTTACTGTAAAACTTTTATAAGAAACATTTTTTGATGTTTCAAATATTTTTCGAGATATATCGAGAAAAGCAAAAAACCGCTCTACATATGAGCAGTGGTTTCACTCCTTAAAACCGTTTTTGGGCCGCTACAAAAAATATCTAAATTCATCTTTTTACTCCCTCTACATGTGTGGAAAATTTCATTAAAATCAGAATTTTCCACTTCGCGAGGTTCCCTTGTGAGTGTTGTCATCAGTAACTGATGACTGGTCCTCAGTTTTTTTAACAGTTTGTTAGATGCTGATTATGTTCTTCAGTTGACGTCCAGTTTTAATAATCAGTTTCTACATTACTCTAAAAACTGGTTAGACACTGAGTGTTGCCATCAGTAACTGATGACTAATCCTCAGTTTTTTTAACGGTTTGTCAGATTCTGATTATGTTCTTCAGTTGACGTCTCAGTTTTAATAATCAGTTTCTACATTAATCTTTAAACTGGTTTTTAACGGTTTCTTAGATACTGATTACCTATGTTCTTCAATTAATATCCAGTTTTTGAGTATCAGTTTTTTAATAGGTAAAGAAAACTTTTTAATGACTTACTGTTATCATATCAGTTGTCGATATAATAGTCTAGTAAGTTCTCTCAGTTCTTAATTCACCAGTTTGCCAGTTATAGTGTTACGAAAACACGTTATGTAAGTGTGTGATAGTATAGTCAACAGTCAACATTAATATTAATGATTGGCTATATCTTTTAACTATATTCACGTAACTATTACATAAACAACAATAGTAATAAAATAATTGTATATTATAAAGTTGAAAGTTTTATAGCTTATGTATATATGTATATATATTATATATATAAAAAACTGGGTTGGAAAAAGAATTAATTGAGGCACGTCAAGAATGTTTATTGAGGCATTTATTATATATCCATTTTTTATTATATTTATTATAATATATTATATTTATATTTATACATACATAAACAATATAAATAAAATATTTATTTAGTCCCTCTCAACACAATTGACTAGTGGTGTAATACAAACGCCATTGCGATATGGAACAGATACACACTTTTGAGTTATATGGCTTGGCAGACCACAAACAATGCGTTCACTTCTCTGACATACTAATGCCAGCTCACTTGAAGAAATATTCAGATCTCGATCTTCACTAACATCTTCATCAAGTATATCAAATTCTTTTCCTAACACAATGCAAACTTTCTTATCGGATTCAGCTATTTCCACCACAAGAATATGTGTAATAGAAAGAATATGACCATCATTCATTTTTAGAGTGCTATTATCTCTGACTTTGAGACTGTTATAACAGCTCGCATGATACACTATTCCTTGGAAAATTAATCTTCTGAATGACTGTGCCAGTGGTTTAAAAGGTCCATCTCGAATAATTTGTTGAAGGGAAACTTTCTCAATTAAAGAAAGTTCGTAATTTTTAGGCGCTCTAAATAATCTCATGCCAATATCAAAATTTTGAGAAAACTGATTTGAACGATACTTAGACATCATGGAATCAAATAACTTTTTCCCCTCATGAGATGTCTCAGGATGTAAAAAGATTCTAGACCCAAGGTCTAAAGTATGACGCAGTCTTAAAAATGTTTGACATAGCTGCTCCGGCAGATTACGAGTTCCAATTATTAATCTATTTAATACACCATTAAAATGTTCATATGGGAAAGTAGAGGATGCCCAAAGTCCTCCAAAATTTTCAACAGCACGAGGTATATGGAGGAGGAGATGAACATTAAAAGTATACAAGTATGCGCAATCTGGATAAAATATTGAAATTTCCTGCACAAATTTGTTTAAAGCTCTTTTGGCCTTCATAGCCTCCTCTTGTGTAAATTTTTCTCTCAAATATATTGACATGCTATATACCAAAAGAAACCAATGCTTAAGATATCTTGCAGGTAAAAGTCCTTTAAGGGAAGGTAAAGAATAGTACAAAAGAAAGTGTCGAAGTTCCGATGCTTTCATCAATTTTAATTCATCGAGACCACGAGGCGGCCTTGTTATTTCTACAGGTGGTAAAATTGATCGTAATTTATCTGTTAAAAGAATGCGCTTCTGCTTATTCAGATACCATTTTTCTCCTTTATAAGTACTATTAGTCCAGTGTTTAAGAAAAGTGAGAACAACACCTTTTAAAACACTGTGCAAGTAATCTGGCACAAAAGATGATATAATATTAAAAACTGATAGAGTAAGCAACACCGTTGGAAACTTTACTCCGTCAATATGTTTTACTCTATTACCATTCTGTTGATTAACTTGTTGCAATATAAAACGGTAGTTTCTCTAATTCTCTTAATCTTAAAATCATTGTTGTATAGGCCAACTCAAATAGCAATAATAGGAAACGCAAATTAACCAGTGATGAAAATTTGGGACATTTGAATAAAGAGATCACCATCACCAACAAAAAGCAGAGTTTCATCAAGTGAGATTATTAGAGTAGCTGCACAAAAGACAGATCAAATTGGGGAATTGGTATATATTTCAATCTATGATTATTTTATTATAGTGTCTTTTTAAACCATTTTGACTTTTATACGTCTCTTTTATTTATCAACATTAGGACATCTCTACAAGTGATGAGTCCCAATCTTTGTCGACAATAAGACAAAACCCCTCTCAGAAACTCAGAGAAAAAAATAAAGAAAATAAAGGCAAAGTAAAGGTTTGTATATACCTTTTTTATTCTTACGCTATTTGCTATTTTATAATAGTTAAATGGTCTCTAACCATCCAATTCTTATCATTACAGAAAACACAACCATCATGTTTTAAGACTGATGAGTCAGATTCAGAGTCTGATTGGGAGGATCTTAACTTAAGGGGGAACATATGTGTAGACTGCAAGAAAAATAGGTAAAATTCGAGAATTTTTATCTTGGAAACTATTAATTCGATTCGATCCGGTTTTTTTTTATTTAATAGTATCTACATTGAGGCACGTTCACAAATTTTTTTAAGGGAATTCATTCCCTCGGAGCGCTGTTCTCGTGGCCGGCGTAAAATGTGTTTTTGCAGACACGGTTCACGGTTCCCAAGATTTCGCGCAATCGGTTGATCTGAAACGTAAAATTGAAACGGATTCTTAAATAGCAATACATAAAGCAATTTCCATCGGGAGCTTTTATTTAAAAAATTTTTTTTAACGAAACGTCGACTGTTTGAACTCAAGATTCATTTTTCGACCCAAATTTTCGACCTTTGTAGTCTGATTAAAAAAAAACTAGTTGAGTAAAAAAAAATCTCTCGATGGAAACGAGATAAACTATCGCAAAACATTGTGTGTAAATTTGAAGCAAATCGGTCCAGCCGTTCTCGAAATATTCTGGGAACCGACTTCGAAAACACATTTTACGCCGGCCACGAGAACAGCACTCCGAGGGAATGAATTCCCTTAAAAAAATTTGTGAACGTGCCTCAATGTAGATACTATTAAATAAAAAAAAAACCGGATTGAATCGAATTAATAGTTTCCAAGATAAAAATTCTCGAATTTTACCTATTTTTCTTGCGGTCTACACATATGTTCCCCCTTAAGTAAATGGAAAGATTTAACCGTAAAAAATGGTATAAAAATTAAAAATATTTAAAGAGAATGAACTCGATATGTACAAGATTGGATTAATTATTTCTTTGGAAAAAAACTTAGTATATTTAGTATATTCAATTCTCAACAAAGTAATGAGAATATATTATTATAATTATCAGAACAATCGTGTAAATTTTATTTTTCAGATTTTACAACTATGATTCAATGTACTAAACAGTTAAAACATGTAGTTGAAGATTTAAAAACCGAAATAAGAGATTTGAGAACAGAGACAGAGAACTTGAAAATAGCAATAAAAGGTTTAAAAAGTAAGATAAAGCACTTTACATAAAAAAATATGTCCTCTGACAATGGTAAAGAAGAAATATCCGAAACCACTTCAACACAAATTAAGGGAACAGATGAAGTATGTATCCCAGGGCAGTACGCAAATCAAAAAGATGTCGTACAAACGTCTCTGTGTGCTGTCTGAGTATATATTTTTACATGTTTCAATATGAGATTCTGTACCCTTACAAAAATTTAATACTGCCCAGTCAGAAATGTAACCTTGATTCAAGGTTGATTCAACGTCGATATGGTTGACAGCTAGTTGAGTCGATAAGAAAGTCGATATTCTTACAATATCGGTCACTCCATGTCAGGAGTAGTGTCGATTCAAGGTTGATTCAACGTCGAAATGATTAATATCACTATTTTGATGTGCGCACTTACAAAATTCGATCAATTTGGCTTTAGATTTTAATCTTAAAAAATATTACGACATTGTTTGTATAAATATTGTACGAAACAATTTATGGACATGTAGGAAATCGCATAATTGATTAATCGCAATAGATCAGTTAAGCTTCATCGGATCTACCCCCGAACTTACCCGATCGACAGCGCTGCCGGCCCGCGGCAGCCAATAGGAGAACTCAAAGACGGGCCAATCCGAGGCCCTTGCAAGCTAACAAGGAGAAGCGTAGCGAGCGTGCAGAGAGAGTGGTTGCGTTGTTGAAGGACGTCGCGTGAAGAACAGCGATCCGGATATTGAAACGAACGTAACTGCCGCGATCTGTCGCTCACGCTCCCGCAATTGAATAGGCAATCGCTTATACATTACCCATAATAATGGACAATACTAAGCGGGTAAGTTACTATATTTTTTTTATAAGTTAAACGTTTGTGACTACATAACCTAACAAACTTTTTTTGTTATGAACAAATCTTTTTTCATATTTTAGCTGTTTAATTTTATTGTTTTCCACATATTTATCAAGTAAACAAATTTTTAGTTAAGATTTTACTTTGTGCTTATTGTCTATTAGCCTGTTCTTCTATATCTTATATGATAAATATGTAATAGATTTACATATGTAAAAATATATGTACTAAATCATTATAGGCAGTAAACCTATAATGCAATGGCTACGTTTACACCCTGAATTTAGGCCACGGTCTATACCTCTTTGACCTAAATTATTTAGGCCACCTGTTGTAAACACTTGATAGGCGACCGGACCTGGCTTCAGGTCAGGCCGCGTATTTTAGTGACCCAACCTGAAATAGGCCGTTATTATTTGCGATGTAAACGCGGGATCACGCGCGACGCGTCCTAAAAGCTTTATTTGCTTGTTCGGATTCGCTGCAGTTCAGAGCGATCCCAAATACGATCCCGTCAATTTTTAGGTTTCTTTCGGTGTAAACGAATAATGACTAGACCTACTTCGGGTCACAATATAGGTCAGGCCGCGATTAGGTCGCTGGGTGTAAACGTAGCCAATATCTTATTGATCTCTTATGTATGACTCATATATTGTTCAAAGATTATGGCAGCTTTTATGACTCCTGTATACAGGTCAAGTGTTACTGCATCCCGTGTGCAAGAGCCTGTAACTGCATTTCAATATTCACTGCCAATACTGAAAATCTATATAGTTCATGTAACATGCATAAATTTGCAGTGCTGGCAAGTAATTGATTTAGCGTCTATATATTTTTATGCAAGTTTTTTTAAAGAAATCTTATAAAATATAAAAACTATAGCATTTTTAGGTTCCATTCTGGATAAAAGGCCAGAAACTGAAATCCCAGAGATTGATGCAGCAACTTCATTATGGCTAAAGCGAGCGCCTTAGCATCGCCAAGATGACGGCAGTATGGGAAAAAGGACAAAAAATAAGAAGCCTATACCGATTCGGGATTATTATTATTTCTGCGAATTCTACTTGTTTTTTTTTTAAAGCATAATTATTCATTAATTGAAATTTTTGAAAATGCACGCGCTGGAATTTTATTTTGTCACTATACAGGGTGATTCAGGATTTCTGCAACAAACTCTGAGGAACGATAGGTCTCGTAGAAAGGATCATCTTTTGTCAAGCAACCCAGGTTCTCTGATGCGTCGTTTAGGAACAAATTGTAATAAATGTCACCTAAGACTGTCTGCGCGGTCGCGTAACTCCTAAACGACGCATTAGAGAACATGGGTTTCTTGACAAAAGATGATCCTTTCTACGAGACCTATCGTTCCTCAGAGTTTGTTACAGAGGTCCTAAATCACTTTGCATATAGTATATAAGAGTCTTTTATTTGTTACTTTATTTACAAATATTTTTACAAATATTGGGCTGAATTCATTTGCAAGAAAAACATGCGCAAATTCTGCACCATTGCAAAAGTTATTGAATGGCTCTATGGTTTTAACCAATTAACTTGTAGATTTTTCGTAAGAACGGAATTTGCGTATGTTTTTCTTGCGAATGAATTCAGGAGTCAAGCCCGAAATGTATGTGCAATTAGAATTTTATTTTGTCACTATATATATACATATATATATATATATATATATATATATATATATATATATATATATATATATATACTAGCTGGTTACCCGGGCTTCGCCCCGGAAGACATGTGTAGTAAGACACGCAAATAGTCTCTCTCTAGCCCCCCCCCTCTCTCTCTCTCTTCTCTCTCTCTCTCTAGTCCCTCTCCCTCCCCCCCCTCTCTCTCTCTCTCTCTCTCTCTCTCTCTCTCGTCGATACGTCAATCGAGAGGAATGACGCGCAACTCTGCAAACCGTCTCGCGACACTCTGATTTTATACTCCCCCCCCCATCACCCTCTAAATAATTGTATATCGGAGAGTCGACGTTGCCCGCGAACACTCAGACTATTTTGCGCACCACGTTCGTCAACGGGTTGTACTCAATCACGCGGTCGTGTATGATGAGACAGTACGCGGAAGTATTCAGCGGTACGTTCTCCATGCAGTCGAATTCTATTCTGACATCCACGGTGGCGGTTTTTACGGATTCGTTTTGGCGAGAGCAATCGATGATCACAAACGGGCCGTTACGCAGAAAAGTCGAAACGGTGAGACTCGGCTCGAGATATTCGTATCCGTAGTAGCCCTTGCAGAAACGCGCGTACATATCGTACAGAATCGCCCATCGGTGTTTGTCAAAGTCCAAATTCAAGTCGTCGTACGGATAAACTTCCGAGTTCAGGTAGAGTTTTACGTTGGTCAAGTTGCAGTCGTCGAATCGGCTTATGTCGGCGGACATGACGTTCTTCCGACCCGTCTGCAGAGCGAAGACGACGTATCGCGGTTTCTCGAGCTGAGTCGCGGTCTTGATGGCCCACGAGTGCTTGGTCGTGTTCTGCAACAGGGGATACTCGTACAGATCCCACGAACGGAAACCCATACTTAGATATCGTCCGTCTTCCAAGGTGCGCAGCATCGACAGCTTGTTGATCTCGTTCAATACCACGTGAGGCATTCGCCATTGTATCTTGAGTATTTTGATGGTGGGCTCCAACGCGAGACTTCCCACCAGAGAATTGTTGTCGTTGCGCGATCGTATCAAGATCAATTCGTGACGAGCGTTGATCACCACGCGTTTGTAATCCTCGCAAAATCCTAGTAACAAGTTGAGCGGTACGCAAAAATTGAAATATCCGTTCGCGTTATTCTGTGGATCCCAGCCAGCGTTTCTCAGGATCACGCTTCTGTCGGACGATACGGTAACGTAGTTCTTGAGCGTGCTGGTTATTCCTACGTTTCTGCAGCGATCAATCTCCACGCCGTCGAGCTCGTATCGAATCTCGTCGAACATGAACGCGACGCAATTCGTCCCCAGTACCACGTTATCGGCTTGACCGGCTGCTCTGGTCACCGTCAATGTGCCTTCGACGTAGAGAAAACTTTCGCACGGCAACGTATACAGATCCTGCTGTTGTATAGGTATTCGTATCTCGTCGCTATAGTCAAACGTTGTGTTGGCGTACGGGTTGTACGTGTGAGTCTCGATCTTGACGATGCGATCGTCAAAGACCGGCTCGCATCCGATGTTGAGAATTTCAGTCATTGTTCAGATGTTTCGCACCGCGAATCCCAGAGATTGTAAAAACTTAACGTTCGACGCGTTGAGCTTCTTTCTCGTCTCTTGTTTCACGCCACCGAATGTCGACTTGACGATATCGTCGATCGGCGCAGCCGTAAAGATATTACTATTGTTATCTGTCGCGTGCTCCGAGTTGTTCAACACTAGCATCTCATATGTCGCGCGCACATTCACGCTCACGCGTACACTGATGCGTTATCGCTCTCGCCGTCGTACGTGCAATCTGACGGTGATCTCTTCTCCGCGAAAATCGAGCAATCGTCCGTCTTGATCAGCGACGCGTATCGTTAGATTCGTAACGCTCCGCGCGATGATCGGCAGGTAAATGATCTGCGCGTTTCCGATATCTTATATCCCGGTGGTACGCTCGGTGAGAACTCGTGTATCGTATGAACACGTTTGCCGTTGCTGTACGCACCCGCGGTCACGTTACACTCCACGCGGATAATGTTTACGTTGATAATATTAATCGGTACGTCCGATTCGTGCCACTGTCCCGGCTGCAATATACGCGTCGATGAGAATCCCAGCAGCGATCCGACGTTGTTCGGTTTGTTGAAGTTCACTCTGAAAGCGCACTTGATCTCGCTCTTCATCGTATTGTAATTTGCGCGGAGCACTATCAGATATTCCGCGACCTCGTCTTCGTAGCCGTTCGCGCGAACGGTCTTCTCTCGCGCGATATTCGCAACCGACGTACGATCGTCGTTGGAACGAACCACGCGTCGCGGACGTTTCCGTGAAATTTCACGTTTCAAAAACTCGTGTATGGCCCGTATCTCGTACGATCCCTCGGGAATCGTAATTTCCGTGTCATTCTCGTTGAAATAAAATTTATTATTCGAAGAATTCACGTTCGGAATCGTATGATAAGTCTCAAAACACGTTAGACCGAGTTCGTAGTCACCGTCGCTCAGATCCACGGCGGGAAAATAGTGCTCCGCGAGGATGCTGCTCTTCCCGGTCAGCGTCAACGTTATAGACATGTCGAAGCGGAAGCTGTTCGACGAACACTGAGTCTCCACACGGCGCGTCGTCAGATTTTAAATCAGCGCCGATCGTCGTCGATCGTCCGGAGAAATTGCAAGCACAATTGTCCACAGATGCTCTGATCGTATCGCTGATAAGACGTGCGATTGTACTCGATCTTCGTCACGCTCGGTCCGAAATATTGCACCAGTTCTTTCGGCGGTCGAAGATTGCCGAAACTGTCGAAATATACGACTCGATCTCCCCTCTTGGCGTACGCTACCCAATGAGTACCGGGGCCCAAATTCACGATACCGCTCTCGTTTCGACGCACGCTGTCGACGATCGGTAACAAATCACGCATGAAAACACCTCTGAAGAACGGTATTTAATAAGCCATTTAATAAGCCATTGCCTATTTTTGTTGGCATTCGCCGCAATCCTTTATCAATGGAGCGGGACCATCGATGTGCGTTCGCTGCCACGGTTGATTGTAATGCTCGTAACAGCGACGATATGTCTAAACCTCTGAATCTGTCTTTATATGTTCCGGAAGCTTGTCCCACACATAGTAGATGTGATCACCACATTCGCAGCAGAACAGGTTTTGGCACAAATTATAGCTGTTCGACGCTCAAATCGCGGATATCGGAAGGTCTCGACAGCAGAACGAACATCTTTGCTACTGAGCGATTTGCGGTTCCGCGCACCTATAAATAGGCGTTCGGCCGGAAGCTCCAGTCGACAGTCTGAAAAATGAGATTCGTGCGACAACCGTTGACGATTCGCGTGACGAATTGCGACAACAGATTACGGTCGATGGGGAGCAACGCGGAGAAGCGCAGGCACGGTGCAATACTACCGACTACTATACACGCGATCATTTGCGGCCTCTCGAATTGCGGTAAAACCAACGTTCTGATAAGCTTACTAGAAAGTCCGCGTGGTGTACGTTTTGCGAACGTGTATGTGTACTCGAAATCGTTGCAGCAACCGAAATATCAATACTTGGAAAATGTATTAACATCGATAGAAAAGATTGGCTACTTTACGTTCTCCAACAACAGTGACGTCATTCCACCGAGCGACGCGTGTCCAAACTCGATCTTCGTCTTCGACGACGTGGCGTGCGATAAGCAAGACACCGTGAGAGAGTATTTCTCGATGGGCAGGCACTCGAGCGTCGACTGCTTTTATCTTTGTCAGACGTACGCGAGAATACCTAAACATCTGATACGCGACAACGCGAACCTGCTGATCCTGTTCAGGCAGGATGGCACTAATTTGAAACACGTGTACAACGATCACGTGAATACCGACATGTCATACGATGAATTTTGCTCCTTGTGCCACGATTGTTGGCGATGCAAGTATGGATTCGTAGTGATAGACAAGGACAGCGCGCTTTCGAACGGCCAATACAGAAAAGGATTTAACGTGTTTGCGATACCGCAAAAGCGGTCAGTCGTCGCCGATACGTCGTCGGAGGTGAAACGTTAGCGATCGACGCTCTGCTTTTTTTCCACGATGGCTGCGATCGACGGGAGCGTGAATATTCGCAAACGCGAGAAGATCGTGAAAGATATCGCGAAAACGAGTGATTCGATTCGCAAGAAACTTCGCGCTTTGAAGACCGGTAAGATCGAGAAGGACATTGAGTTGGACACGCACTTTAAGCCTCTCATCGGGCTGCTGAAAAAGATCGCAGACAACTCGAGGTCGATCGCGGTGAAGAAAGAGAAGCCGGCGGAGAGCAACGCTGACGCGGGAATTAAAACGTTACCCTTTCAGCAGCGTGAGAAGGAGGAGGATAATAAGGAAGATTGGGAGGATGTGACGTTGAAGAGAAAGATGGAACGATTAGACTCATGGTTGGATCTACCATCGTCGACACCGCATACATCTAATCAATCGATAGTACTACCGATAACTTCTACACCGTCCGCGGCGCAAACCGACGTGGAAAAAACAATTCCCGAATTCCTCTCAAGCATGGATGTTTTTGAAACCACGGATGACTCGATCGGGACGACCGTTCGAAAGCACTTGCAAACGTCGATGGGTCGAGAATTTTTTGTAGAAACGTTGCAAAGTCTGCAAAGTCGCTTGGGTCCACTGAGCCGATTGTACATCGCAGACGTTTTAGGTGATGATGTAGAGACAGACAACGTGTATGGCCCATATCTCGGCAAAAATGATTTGATGCTCGGTAATAAACGTTTTGACGTGGACAAAGCGGATAATATAATTATCGGCGATGTAACATACGCCGGCACACCCGGTATTTACGAGTTGATCTTCAAGAGAATACCCAATAAACAGATTTACACGGAGGAAGATAGGCAAAAGTACAAGAACATACTGTTGAAAACGAGTGCTCATAAATACAAGCACGATCCTAACGGGCGAGTAATGGGCAACAAGGGATACAAGTATCTATGTGTAATCGCACCGCTGATATCGACCGAATCCAAAGTAGGGAAAAGAAGAGACCTCCCGACCGGGGATCTGAGGGGGGAGCGGGGCGGGGGAGGGACCCGAGGGCGAGGGGAGGCTACTATCATAAGTGCTGACCGGCGATAACGAGTATCATAAGTGTTGTCCGATGATAACAGGGATAACTTTGAGAAAAAAACAATTTTATAAACAAAAAATTTTTTTATAATCAAAATTTTTAAAGTGCTGACCGGCGATAACGAGTATCATAAGTGTTGTCCGATGATAACAGGGATAACTTTGAGAAAAAAACAATTTTATAAACAAAAAATTTTTTTATAATCAAAATTTTTAAAGTGCTGACCGGTGATAACGGGTATCATAAGTGCTGACCGGTGATAATGATTATTATAAGTGCTGACCGGCGATAACGATTATCATAAGTGCTGACCGGCGATAACGATTATCATAAGTGCTTACCGGCGATAACGATTATCATAAGTCGGTCTCTCTCTCGCTCCCGTCCCCCCACTTCGCGTTTTTTCCTTTATAAGAAATAATTGGGAGAATTTAAAGATAATAAACTTATTTTTATTATATAAACATTAATTTATTCATTATATGTCGCATCGTATACAATATTGTCTAAAGCATAAGCTAATAGTTCACATCTAGGAAGAGCAACATTTTTTCCTATTGAGCTTAATGGACATACTATTTATACCGTTTTGTATAAGTAGGTCTGTCTAGGAAGAGCAGCTTATCGAGGGTTTACGTACATATACTTTGACCAAAAAAATTTTATGATTAAACAATTTTTTTAAGCGACTTGTCTCCTTTTTTATCTGCGTAGGAAGAGCAACAGATATTTTTTCCTACTAAGCTTAATGACGAGCGCCGATAACTGGCTGCTAGATGTTAGGCAATAGAAAAAGGTATATAAGAAAGAACGAAGCGAGTCAAAAAATCATAGTCTGCGATTTGAAAATCTACGCGTTGGTATATCGAGTGAAAACAGTATAGCGGTTATTTTTGCATTTTTGTGCCGAGTATTCAATACAGAGGAATATTTTTCACGATAAAGAAGATGACAATAATTTCAATATGGACGAGGATCGACCGATGTCACCGGACAGTGATTATTTCAGTGACGAGGACAATAATCATGAAGAAGTCGTTGAAAGAATAGTGCTGCGTAGGGAAATCGCTGCACTAAATTTACGAATGAGGAATTGCGTAATATATTTTTATTTTTCCACGGGTGGTGCACTTGCACTATGTGCTCCGTGCATGGCTGCTTTATGGGATCTTGAATTCGGCATGTACGCTCGTCTACAACACTTCGTTGCGTTACGCGGAACGATGCGTGGCCGGTATTGTTCAAGATGTCGTGAATCATTATACATGATATTTCCATGTAATATGTGCCCGATTTGCACACGATAAGAAAAGAAAACATTATTGCGGCTCTTCATACTCGGGGCTGAAGTTTTTCGTGTCAAGTGAGCGGTATAAAGAAAACATTTTTTTTCAAAAACAGTGAACAAAAATAGAAATGGACAATAATTTTGAAGCATTAATGGACGTGGATTCATCCGACGAAGATCGTCCGTTGTCACCGGACAGTGATTATAACAGCGATGAAGACGATAACCGCAAAGAAGTTGTGAATAAAATAGTGCCGCGTCCCGAATTTCTTGCGTTAGATGGACATGCAAAGTGTTGCACAATTTATTTTTATTTTATATACGGTTCAGATAAATTGTGTTATACGTGTATGCTTGCTTCACCAGACACTGGTGAGCACATACGTAAACGTCGAAAGCATGTTAGCCAGCCGTACAACTTAATAAACGGTCAATTTTGCGGAAATTGTCGCACTCCATTGTATCAAATATATCCGTGCAACATGTGCACGATTTGCACGAAGTGAAGAAAAAAACATTATCACATGTGAAACATTATATACAACGTGCGCAACATGGATTGGCCAAGTGACGAGAGCTCAGAGTTACCAGACTCTGAGAATGAGTATATAGTAAGAGATATCACCAATGATTTGCGTAAAGAAGATCAAGGAGTAAAATTGACTGATGTGTGACGAATATCACCGGTGCAGTTTCTTCGCGATCGTGAACTAGGTATACGCGGAACCGGTCACCGCATCGCTAGACAAAGAGTCGTTATCCGTATCAATTCTCCTTATGAATGGCATTCTAACGTAAATCGAAAAGTGTATCGACGGCTGCGGGACAAGTGTGTTAGCGAGGAAGAATCACATGCAGCTCGCTGTACTGACGTTGTGCCGTGTTATGTTAAGCCTATTGTTGACTATCGCTATTGGGCGACTAAATTTTATCAACAGCTCCCTGATTGTGAAGCAACATACATTAAGATTCATACAGGCATTGGGAAATACGTTGAATTGGTGGTGATGAACAATTCGGTACGTATGTATATGTACCCCGGCCGTATCAATAATCCTAAACATCTATCGATGCTTGAAAAAACTTACGAACGTGACGTTGAAGATATTAATAATTGGCATTTTAATACCCCCTACTTCCATCTTCAAGATTTTATGTGTATGCACTTTGAAATTCAACGTTGCATACGATACTGTTCAGCGTGTGATCGAGTCACGTGCAAGTGCTCCATCGAAGAATGTGACGTGATATAAAAAATAGTGCGCGAAAAAAGACAGTATAAAAAAAAATGGAACATCTCGATCAAACGGAACGCGACCTGTTGGAACGATCCCATGAAATCGCTACCTTGGGCGAATATCTTGCATGGGCACAGCGATGCGAGGAGTTAATTGAGCAGCTCGAAGAAAACTGTCGTTCCAAACGTCCGCGACTCTCGATCCGCAAAACAGACAATCCGGGACACAGACAATCATTAGTGGCAAGAATCGCGCGACTCGAAGGTGCGAAGACTCTATTACAGAGACGGTTCGTACATATCGGTGGTGAGTACGCGGCGGGCACCAGTAACGAAAACGTGGAAAGACTCGTTTGGCGAGAGATCGATACCGCGTTCGAAAGCCGTGTATTGACCGGTGCGGTGATAAATACCAATCACATCGAACCGCGACAGTTTCTCGAAGATGCTGAAGTCATCGTGCTCGATCGTGTGCGGAACGTCATGCAAAGACACGCAAGTGTAAAAATAAACACAGTGTTCAACGGCGAGTTTGTGACGGGTGACAAACGTGCGAACAAAAGTGTCAACACGAGAAACTGTGAACTCTTTCGTTCGTCCGATCTGCGCGAGTGGTACAAGCTACACGTTATCGAGCCCACATTAGCGAAACTCGAGGAGTTCCAGGAACGCGATAGTGGGTGGGCATTGTCGCGTATACTCAATTTGACAGTGAACGTAAACAAGTACAATCCTTTGCGCGCAGGATGTTACATCAATTTACCGCAAAAAATTAAATGGAAAAAAGCGGTGATCAATGTGCATTCTATGGACAATGCGTGCTTCGCGTGGTCAGTGGTCGCCGCGCTGTATCCTGTCAAGAATCATACAGATCGGGAATCCTCATACCCTGATTACAAAATATATTAAATTTACAAGACATTGAGTTTCCAGTGACTTTGAAACAGATTAAAAATTTTGAAAATCGCAACAATATATCAATCAATGTGTATACCATCGAGGGAGATGAGGAGACGCCAATCGTTCTCCCGATACGGCTCACCGACTTGAAGAGAGAAAAGCACGTAAATCTGCTGTACGTGCAGGACCCGCGAGACGACAACGTGGGACATTTCACATGGATAAAAGATCTATCCCGCCTCGTGAGCATGCAATTAAGCAGGCACCGTGGTCGGAAATACTTTTGCGATCGGTGAGTACTTATATTCATTTTAATAAAATTATAAAATATTTTATTTTGTTAAATATAACAATTTACAAAAATTGTGTTTTTCTTTTTGCAGATGTCTTCACTACTTCAGCTCCAGCGAGAAATTGGAAGCCCACGGTGTAGACTGCCGAGAGATAAACAAGTGTGCCATCCGACTACCGAGGGAGGACGACAAGTGGCTGAGTTTTAAGAATCACAGCAGGAAGGAACGACTTCCATATGTCGTATACGCCGACCTGGAATGCACCCTCGAGAAGACGGATGCGGATCCGACAACGTCCACGTTTAGGTCTCAACATCATCAGGTATTTAGCATAGGATACTACGTGCGGTGCTCATATGATGACTCATTATCCGCGTATCGATTTCGTCGCGATAAGGATTGCGTCGCGTGGTTCACCGAGGAACTCAAAGAATTGGCGCATCGCGTAAAAAACATCTTGTCCACTAATATACCCATGGCGGATTTCACGCGAGACGAGTGGAAAAAGTTTAACAGCGCAACGCACTGTCACGTGTGCGAAAAACCGTTTGAGCCAAACGCCGTGCGAGTACGCGATCACTGTCACTTGACCGGCAATTATCGAGGTCCCGCACATGATGATTGCAACTTAAATTATAAAAATTCTCACTTCATCCCAGTAATATTTCATAATTTATCGGGTTATGATTCTCATTTTATAATAAAAGAAATTGCCACCGCGTACGAAGGACGTGTAGACTTACTCCCAATCACGAAGGAAAAATACATTTCATTTACGAAAAACGTTAAAAGCACTGAAGATAAAGACAAAAAAAATTGCATCAAATTAAGATTTATCGATTCGTATAAATTTCTTAGCACGAGTCTCGAAAAATTAGCATCTTTCCTCAATAAAGATAAGTTAAAAATTATACGTTCAAAATTTTCTGCGTTATCCGACCAAGATTTCGAATTATTGACGCGAAAAGGTGTATTTCCGTACGAGTACATTGACTGCGTCGAAAAGTTGGAGGATACGTGTTTACCACCGCGCGACTCGTTTTACAGTTCATTGACAGGTCAAACCGTATCCGTGAACGATTACGCGCACGCCGTCAACGTCTGGCAGCGGTTTTCCGTTCAAACCTTGGGCGAATACAGCGATTTATATCTTAAAACCGATGTTTTGTTATTGGCCGATATCTTTGAAAATTTTCGCGATAGCTGCGTCGCGAGTTATGGGCTCGATCCAGCGTATTATTACACTCTACCGGGTTTCACGTGGGACGCTATGTTGAAGCATACTCGCGTAAATTTCGAACTGCTTACCGACATTGACATGGTCATGTTTATCGAACGCGGTATTCGCGGCGGTTTGAGTCAATGTTCCGGCAGATACGCGCAAGCCAATAACAAGTACATGCAAACGTACGATTGTTCGAAACCGTCTTCGTATTTGATGTACTTCGATGTAAACAATTTGTACGGCTGGGCGATGTGTCAACCATTGCCTTATGCAGATTTTCGATGGGTCGAAGACGTTTCGAATTTCGACTTTAGCGCGATCACTTCGGATTCATCCACGGGTTATATTCTCGAGGTTGATCTAGAGTATCCACAGAATAAACACGACGCGCACGCTGATCTACCGTTTTGTCCAACGAGCGATAAACCACCCGGTAAGCGAGAGAATAAACTTCTCGCGACTTTATACAATAAGGAGCGTTATGTCATTCATTATCGCAACCTGCAGCAGTGCACGCGCCACGGCCTTCGCGTCACAAAGATACATCGCGTATTACAATTCGCTCAATCTGCGTGGCTCCGCGCTTACATCGAACTCAATACAAAATTTAGAACACTGGCCAAAAACGATTTCGAGAAAAATTTATATAAATTGATGAACAACGCGGTTTTCGGGAAAACGATGGAGAACGTTCGAAATCACGTTGATGTAAAATTATTAACAAAGTGGAACGGTAGATGCGGCGCGGAGGCACTGATCTCGAAACCAAATTTTCACAGCAGAAGCGTTTTTACGGAAAATCTAATAGCCGTCGAACTGCGAAAACTTGAAGTTAAATTCGACAAACCTATTTACGTCGGCATGTGCATTCTCGACGTATCGAAAATCTGTTTGTATGAATTTCATCACGAGTACATGTCTCCCCTATATGGCGATATGTGTAGAATTATGTACACCGATACGGACAGTCTGATATATCACGTAGAGTGTGAAGATGTGTACAAGAACATGAAACGCGATATCGCTAAATTCGACACGAGCGATTACGCGAGCGACAACGCGTACGGTATCCCACCCGTCAATAAAAAAATTCCGGGTTTGATGAAAGATGAAAACAACGGTGCGATCATGACCGAATTCGTCGGACTCAGAGCGAAGATGTACGCCTTGCGAGTCGACGGTAAAAAAGATTGTAAAAAAGCGAAAGGTGTTAAAAGTAACGTCGTAGCCAGGTCGATAACGTTCGACGATTACACGAGGTGTCTGCGCGACGAAATTGAAATGACGCGACAGCAGGCTTGCATAAGGTCCAAACTACACGAGGTGTACACCGTGAACGAAACGAAAGTCGCTCTGAGTCCATACGATGATAAGAGATTCATTATCCCCGATTCAGACCGAGACGCTGCCATGGGGGCATTATAAAATACCTTTGTAACGTATGTATGTACATATGATGTACGTATGATGTACGTATGCAGTAGTATATGTATTTAATAGTATAACGTATGCAGTAGTATATATATGTAATAGTATAACGTATGCAGTAGTATATGTATGTAACGTATGTATGTCGTATAACGTAACGTATTGTGAGTATTATATTACAGTATTGGAAAGAATATTAATAAATAAATATATTACACATGTGCGTATTTTACATACTTTATTTGTATTTCATATATCAAACATGTATTACATATTGCATATTTTTATGTTATGAATAAAAAAAATTTGCACAAAATTAAATAACATTGTCCTTGGATATCCATGAATTGTGCGATCCATCGAATCCCAGCCATTTAACGTAAACCTTGTCGCCCCTCCTGCGCAATACTTTCTCCACGAGATACACGTCCGGATAAGTCGCGCGATGCAACTCGTGTTCGTAGAACCCTCCAGCGACGGATTTTCCACGATAGTCCTCGAGTAGATATGTTACGGGATTGGTACGCTGCACTTTAACGATCTTAAACACCTCGGTTGTCCAATTCGGCGTGTAACCCTTCTCGAAAATCGTCTTGTATTTGCTAACGCGTACCAAGTCGCCCGCTTTGAACTTTGCCAGACCTGCGATTTTTATCGCGCTGTATACGGTACCCAAGAGTTTTTTGGCGATCGCGGGGGTAACGTCGACGGGTCGCATGCCGATGGTTCGATGCTTGCGCGCGTTATAATCCGATACGAGTCGCGGTAAGGCGTCGACCCATTTGTAACTTCCATTGAGCGTAAACATCTTCCACATGGCGTTCTTGAGCGTGCGATTGAATCGCTCGACGACCGATGCTTTCAATACCGAATACGTGGAATAATGATTAATGCCGTGTTTCCTCACGAGACGTTGCACGTCGGTGTTGTAAAATTCCTTCCCCATATCGGTTTGTAGGTTACTAGGGCACCTCCCGCTGCGTCGAATGATCTCTGCGACAGCGTTAGCTGTTTCGCTTCCGCCTTTACCCTTGAGTGGCACGGCCCACGCGTGCTTGCTCAACACATCGATGACAGTAAGTATGTAGTGGTAGCCTCCGTTGAAACGCGAATACGGACGCATCTCGACGATGTCAGCCTGCCACAGGTCATCGTACCCTCGCACTATGACGTGTCGTCTGGGAAAATTTCTTCTCGCCGGAGCAGTGCAGTTCCTCGACGAGTCGTTGCTTCTCGATATTTTACGTCCGTCGGATGTCATGTTTTTTTGTCACCCGCTTAGCCGTTTATAACTGCTCGTTAGCGATTCCTAAGCCGTTTATTATCCGTTTATTTTCGTTTGTTGTCCTTCAATAACCGTTCTTTGTCATCCGCTTGCTGTTTATAACTGCTCGTTAGCCGTTCGTAGCCGCTCCTTAGTCGTTCGTTAGTCGTTTGATATCTGTTCGTTAGTTGTTCGATTGTCGCTCGACAGCCTGTCCGATAGCCGTTCCGGAACCGTTCGTTGTCGCTCGTTGTCGTTTTCGTTCGTTAGCTGTTCGTAGCCCTTCCTGTACCGTTTGTCCATTCTTGTTCGTTGTAGCGTCTGATTCAACGGTAGTCGAAAGGCGAAGCTCGTTTATCGCAGTCTGCAACGCTTGCAGATCCTTCTCGAACGCAGTTATCTTCTCGTCTGATTCTTTTCGTTGATTACTCAACATTTTAAACAAGTGATCAACGTATAGTTTATTAACCGCGTCACCGACAGTCTCTGGTTTCGCCACGCGACAAATCTTCCGCGACCTTGCGTCAAAGTCCGTACCGGTGCGACACAGAGCGTTATCGCGCACGAAATTTCTCATTAATCCGCTCCAACGATAGTACTGTTCCGTCCCGTCTCTTCCGAGCGATATGCCAAACTTGTTGATCGGCATTTCAATGACGATTGAATGGTTCGCCGACGCATGGTTTAATTTATAATAAGCCCGGCTTCGCGAAGTTCCTCGATGATCGACATGATCTCGTTGTCGTGAGCATTGTTGCCGGCGTGGCGCGAAGCGTCGAGCAATCGGAGACGATCCACCAGCTCGTTGGGGTCGTCCCAGTGCATGTAGTCGATCTTATTGTTGGTTAGCGTCATCGCGCGAGGCATGGGTAATCCCTTTCCAGATTTTTTCTTCTTGGGTTCGATAGGGAACAACGGTGAGATTACATTCCTATACTTGTGTCCCCTATTGCTCAGTATTCGCTCGCGAGGATCGTGCTTGAATTTATGAGCACTCGTTGCCAACAGTATGCTCTTGTACTTTTGCATATCGTCCTCCGTGTAGATTTCATCATCGGGTATTCTCTTGAAGATCAACTCGTAAATACCAGGTGTGCCATTGTAACGTATGCCATCGATATAAATGTCATCCGCAATGTCCAAGTCAAAACGTTTATTGCCAAGCATCATTCCGTTACTGCCGAAATAAACGCCGTATACGTTGTCTAATACTGGACGGGCGCTCAAAAAATCCCCGATGTACTCTTGACCCAGTGGACCCAACTCTTCTTGCAACGTTTGTAGAAACGTTTCTCGGCCCTCCGGCGTTTCCAACTGCTTTCGTACGGACGTCGCAATCGAGTCGTCCGTGGTTTCGAAAACATCCACGTTTGCGAGTGATTCGGGAATTTTTTGCACAGTTCCCACCGTCGCGGACGGTGTGGAGGTTATCGGTAGTACTTTCGATTGATTAGATTTACGCGGTGTCGATGAGAGATCCAACCGGGAGTCTGGTCGCTTTCTCTTCTTTGACATCGCATCCTCCCAATCCTCCTCATCCTTCTCATCCTTCATCCTTCTCTTCTTCTCGCGCTGCTGAAAGGGTAACGTTTCGATCCCCACGTCAGCAACGCTGTACGGCTCCTCTTTTTTCACCGAGATCGAGTTGTTTGCGATCTTTTGCAGCGACCCGATGAGAGGTTTAAAGTGTGTGTTCAACTCAATGTCCTTCACGATCTTACCGGTCTTCATAGCGCGAAGTTTCTTACGAATCGAATCACTCGTTTTCGCAATCTCCTTCACGATCTTCTCGTGTTCACGAATATTCTCGCCCCCGTCGATCGCAACCATCGTGGAAAAAAGAGCAGAATGTCGATCTCTATAACGCTAACGTTTCACCTCCGACGAGGTATCGGCAACGACTGATCGCTTTTGCGGTACCGCGAACACGTTAAATCCTTTTCTGTATCGGCCGTTCGAAAGCGCGCTGTCCTTGTCTATCACTACGAATCCGTACTTTTGTTGCCAACAATCGTGGCACAACGAGCAAAATTCATTGTACGACATGTCGGTATTTACGTGATCGTTGTACACGTGTTTCAAATTGGTACCATCCTGTTTGAACAGGATCAGCAGGTTCGCGTTGTCGCGTATCAGATGTTTAGGTATTCTCGCGTATGTCTGACAGAGATAGAAGGAGTCAACGCTCGAGTGCCTGCCCATTGAGAAATACTCTCTCACCGCGTCTTGCTTATCGCACGCCACGTCATCGAAGACGAAGATTGAGTTTGAACGCGCGTCACTCGGTGGAATGACGTCACTGTTATTGGAGAACGTAAAGTAGCCAATTTCGTCGATCGATGTCAACAAATTTTCCAGATATCGATATTTCGGCTGTTGCAACGATTTCGAGTACACGTACACGTTTTCGAAACGTACGCCGTGTGGACTTTCCAGCAAGCTTATCAAGACGTTGGTTTTACCGCAATTCGAGGGACCGCAAATGATCGCGCGTATAGTAGTCGGTAACATCGTACCATGCCTGCGTTTCTCCGCGTTGCCCCCCATCGACCGTAATCTGTCGTCGCAATTGGTCACGCGAATCGCCAACGGTTGTCGCACGAATCTCATTTTTCCACACTACCGACTCTCTGGCTGACTCGAACGCCTATTTATAGGCGAGTGGAACCGCGAATCGCTCAGTAGCAAAGATGTTCGTCCTACTGTTGAGACCTTCCGATATTTGCGACTTGAGCGCCGAACAGCTGCAGTTTGTGCCGAAAGCCGTTCTGTTGCAAATGTGCAGTGATCACGTCCACTGCGTGTGGAACAAGCTTCCGGAACATATAAAGGCGGATTTGGAGGTTCAGACCTATCGTCGCTGTTACGAACATCACAATCAACCGTGGCAGCGAACGCATGTCGACGGTCCCGCGCCATTGATAAAAAATTGCGGCGTATGTCAACGAAAAAAATTGGAAACCTGTTAAATCGTGCGATAAACGCACTTCCGATCGAATTGCATATTCCCGGCTATCAATTTTGTGGCCCGGGCACTCATTTAGAAGAACGATTGGCGAGAGGCGATCAAGGTATTAATCCATTAGACGCAGCGTGTTGCGAGCACGACATAGCTTATTCGCGTAGCAACGATCTCGTCGAGAGACACGCGGCTGACAATATACTCGCTGCGGAAGCGCGAAAACGCATTACCGCGAGAGATTCGACTCTCGGAGAGAGAGCTGCCGCTACAGCCGTCTGGGCGGCCATGAAGGCTAAGACGAAGCTCGGCATGGGCTTGAAAACAACGAAACGAGGAAAAGGTTGACGAAAAAACGGATACTTCCGGTGGCGAAACGAGGCGGCGTAATACCGATTCTACCGTTGTTGGGGGTTCTCGGCTCGTTGGTCGGTGGAGCGGCGGGAGTCAGCAAAGGCCGTGAACGATAACAAAGTCGCGCGGCGTCAGCTGGAAGAACTGAAAGTCACAATCGCGCCATGGAAGGTCATGGGCTTTATCTCGCTCCGTACAAACGCGGGCAAGGAGTGGCATTAAAGAAGAAAAAAAAAAAATCGCGGAGATATTAAAAATTCCCAACGGTGTAACAACCAACATACAATTGCAAAAACTTGCAAAGCGTATGCACATTCCATATTTTAGAGGTATTTTCATGCGTGATTCGTTACCGATCGGTGGTGTACGTCGAAACGAGAGCGGTATCGTGAACTTGGATGACGCAGCGGGTCCCGGTACTCATTGGGTAGCGTACGCGAAGAGAGGAGATCGAGCCATATATTTCGACAGTTTCGGCAATCTTCGACCACCGAAGGAATTGGTACTGTATCTCAAGAACAACGTGACGAAGATAGAGTACAATCACATACCTTTTCAACGATACGATCAGAGCAATTGCGGACAACTGTGTCTGCGCTTCCTACAGACGGTTGACGATCAATTTAAAGACCGCCGTCGCGCTGTTTGAACTCAGTATTCATTAAAACATGTCTCGGACATTCACGCTCACTGGCAAGAGTAGCGTCCTCGCGGTAAGCTACTTTCCCGCCGTGGACTTGAGCGATGGCGATTACGAGCTCGGCCTGACAAATTTTGAAACCTATTACACGATACCGAACGTGAATTCTTCAAACAATAAATTCTACTTTGATGACAAGGAAATTATCATTCCTGAAGGATCGTACGAATTGCGTGATATAAACACGTATCTAAAACGTGTCATTTTACGGGATCAATCCAGTAATGTCGCGAGAAAGAAACACGTCGGCGAAGATGAAGAATATCCGTTGATTATTCGTGCCAACAACAATACGATGAAGAGCGAGATCAAGTGCGCTTTCAGAATAAACTTTAACAAACCAAACAACATTGGATCGCTGCTGGGATTTTCAACGAATCGCGTGCTGGAGCCGCAACAATGGTACGAATCGGACGTACCGATAAATATTATTAGCGTAAACATCATTCGCGTAGAGTGTAACGTGACCGCGGGCGCATACAGCAACGACAAGTACGTGCACACGATACACGAGTTTTCACCGAGCGTGCCACCAGGATATAAGATATCGGAAACGCCGACACAGATCATTTACCTGCCGATCACCGTACAGAGCATTACTGACCTAACGATTCGCGTTGTGGATCAGGACGGTCAATTGATTGATTTTCGAGGAGAAGAGATCACCGTCAGATTACACGTACGACGGCGACAGCGATAACGCGCGCGAGTGTATGGATGACATATGAGATGCTTGTGCTGAACGACTCGGAGCACGCGAGAAATAAGAATATCTTTACGGCAGCGGCCGACGATATCATCCGATCAACATTTGGTGGCGCTAAAAAAGAGACGAGAAAGAAGCTCACCGCATCGAACGTTGAATTTCTACGATCCTTGGGATTCTCGGTGCGAAATATCTGAGGAAGAATGGTCGATATCCTTAACATTGGAGGTGAACCGATCTTTGACGACAGTGTCGTCAAGATTGAAACACACACGTACAATCCGTACGCCAACACGACGTTTGGGCACAACGACGAGATAAGAATACCCATACAACAACAAGATTTATACACGTTGCCGTGTGAAAGTTTTCTCTACGTCGAAGGAAGATTGACGGTAAAGAAAAGGAATGCTGAGTCTGCGACAAATCTTGTAAATAATTGCGTGGCGTTCATGTTCGATGAAATTCGATACGAGCTCAACGGCGTGGAGATTGATCGCAGCAGAAACGTTGGAATAACCAGTACTATCAAGAACTATATATCGATAACGTACGACAAGGCGGAGATGTTGAAGAATGCTGGATGGGACATTGTATCTACCCGCTCGGAAGGATATTTCAATTTTTGCGTTCCACTCTACACATTGTTAGGCTTTTGCGAGGATTACAAACGCGTGATTGTTAACGCTCGTCACGAATTAATTTTGATACGAGCGCGTAACGACAACAATTGCATTGTAGGAAATCCGGCGACTGAGCCGGAAATCGAATTGTTCAAAGTACAGTGGCGAATGCCTCACGTTACGTTAAACGATATCAATAAACTGTCCATGTTACGGGCCCTGGGGAGCGGACGATATCTTAGTGTCAGTTTTCGTTCGTGGGATCTGTACGAGTACCCCCTGTTGCAGAGCACGACCAAGCATTCGTGGGCCGTCAAGACCGCGACTCAGTTGGAGAAACCGCGATATGTTATATTTGCGTTGCAGACCGGTCGCAAAAATATCATGGCTCAAAATGCTAGCTATTTCAATGACTGTAAATTAACCAATATCAAGCTTTATCTAAACTCTGAATCTTATCCATACGATGACTTGAATCTAGATTTTGACAAAAATCGATACGCCCTTCTTTATGATATGTATGCACGTTTTCGTAAAGCTTATTACGGATACGATCGCTACGATACGTTTCTCACTTTGACTACGTTCCTGACACTTGGACCTTTCATCGTCATCGATTGCTCCCGACAAAACGAGTCTATCAAGAGCGCCACCGTGGATGTGCGAATAGAATTTGACTGTAAAGAGAACGTGCCTGCAAATACTACCGCCTATTGTCTCATCTTGCATGACCGCGTAATCGAATATTGTCCATTGTCAAACGTAGTGCGCAAACTCACGTAAATTGTAATGTCGGTAAAAAATTTCGATATAAGAAAGGCAGATGTATCGCGATGTGATACAGTATGGATCGTTTCTTCGTTGCATCATGATCGCGCCAACATTCGTCGATCTGCAAGGTTTCGTCGTCGGGATGAAATTTGTTGTGAAGGAGGCGGCGGTGCTGAGAAATGGGACCGTTCTGGCGCATTACATCTTTACGTGCCCCATGCCGTGGAATCTCCTCACAAAATCTGACAAATCGTGCGCTTCCTGGTTGATTCACAATCACCATGGATTACGATGGGAAGACGGAAACGTGCCGTACAGCACGGTGAAGCGTTTAATTATGTCGGCCGTGTTCGGTGAGGAAGAGAACGACAACGATGACGACGACGACGACGACGAAATACCGACCCTCGTGTACGTCAAGGGATGCCAGAAACGGGAATGGCTGGTGGATCTGCTCGAGAGTAAAGCGAGAAAAAACCTAAACATCGAGACGCTGGATGTGGATTACGAAGATATCGAATCTTTGAATATTCTAGATGCCACCAATACTATGCGATGTGGAAAACACGTTAAGAATTGCGCGTTGCAAAATGTATTGAAAATATTTAACTGGTGGTTGAAACGTCAGAAAGAATTGTCATCTTTTTAAAAAAATAAATTTTATATATATGTGTGTAAATTTTACAATGTTTTATTTTCTTTTCCCTATTCCCATTAGTTGTTAGTGGTTTCCCTCTCCTAAATTTCCCACCATATCATAATTTTGAAGGTAGGGTGTTGACGCGTATACTTGGTTCATTTCCAACTTCTTAGTCATTTGTATGAATTTTTATAACTTCTACGTAAGCAGCGCTGACATTGGTGCTTGAAAATGTTGAAGGAAAGGGAATAATCCCTTCCCTTCCCTTATATTTTCGTTACATCTAAGAGTCGTACGTGGTCCTTACACATTCAGTCTTGCATCAGTTACTCGTGTGTGAAAACGATTCGATTCTTGTAACCAACGACGATGAACTCCTCTGAGGGAAGCAGCACAAGTATGAATTATTACGTGCCGTATCCTCGTGAAAAATCGGGACCTAAACGCTATACGCCTCATGAAGTTCCATCGAACGAGCGCAAAACGTAAGTAGTACTTTATATAAATTTTTTAAAAATTTATTGTTTTTTAATTTATCTACTTTTATTTTTCTACAGTTTCAATAAATCGGAACCTCGTTATACGCCTCGTATCTTGGGCAGACGATTTGCCCTGACGACCACTGGATACAAATATTTGGATATCGGAATCAGTGTGGGATCTACATCCTTTGTGGAATTGATTCTTGGCGACAATCGGGGAAATAAGATCGTGCTTCCTCATGCAACGTGGACGACGATCATCGAAAGATGCATGGATATTGAACATCTCATGCAGTCGACTGTCGGTTCATCGCTATCTATTCGAGATCTAATTATAGAACTTGTTAAAATGCGTGACGCTAATATTGTAAAACTTACGTTGCGAGATACATGCTTATACATGATACCAGCAACTATATTATTTTTGTTTGAAATTGAACAATGTGTCGAACATGTGTATTTCAATTTATGTCAAAATATACAACAGGTTAGTAATAAGTATAAACATTTTGTGACAATCTTGCGACAAAATCATATCACGGATAAATGTCAAGCGAGAAAAGTACTGAGTGAGATATCCGACGGAAGTTCGCTCATAGATTGTGAACTATTAGCTTATGCTTTAGACAATATTGTATACGATGCGACATATAATGAATAAATTAATGTTTATATAATAAAAATAAGTTTATTATCTTTAAATTCTCCCAATTATTTCTTATAAAGGAAAAAACGCGAAGTGGGGGGACGGGAGCGAGAGAGACCGCGCGCGAATACTGAACAATAGGGGACACAAGTATAGGAATGTAATCTCACCGTTATCACCGGTCAGCACTTATGATAATCATTATCACCGGTCAGCACTTATGATAATCGTTATCGCCGGTCAGCACTTTAAAAATTTTGATTATAAAAAAATTTTTTGTTTATAAAATTGTTTTTTTCTCAAAGTTATCCCTGTTATCATCGGACAACACTTATGATACTCGTTATCGCCGGTCAGCACTTATGATAATCGTTATCGCCGGTCAGCACTTATGATAATCGTTATCGCCGGTCAGCACTTATGATAATCGTTATCGCCGGTCAGCACTTATGATAATCGTTATCGCCGGTCAGCACTTATGATATTCGTTATCGCCGGTAAGCACTTATGATAATCGTTATCGCCGGTAAGCACTTATGATAATAGCCTCCCCTCGCCCTCGGGTCCCTCCCCCGCCCCGCTCCCCCCTCAGATCCCCGGTCCAGTTCTGTCAAAATACTATCTACTAATGGCAACGATCGTCTCTCAATAATGTGTGATTCGTCCCTTCTCGGTAGTTGAAATCAGTCGATATCAGTGCTGATATCGTTCATCCGTAGGATCACTTCGACCATTTGACAATTATATATATATCAGAACTGTTGCTGATATCTTTGTGTCGCCTCGTGTAACGATAAGCAAGCAACACGATGTGTCGCGTGGGACGGTCAGAACACGAATGCTCGCTCTGCTGCACGCACGGTTCTCTCCCTCGATCTTTCCGGGTCGCGACTGACGCTGCGTCGCGTTCGTAAAATACATCGTTCTCGAAAGTAACAGCCGTAGCTCACTGACGCCATCCGTAGGAGTTTAATATAACTACACTTCTTACCGACGATTTCGCGTAGGCGAATACACGATTCCACGAGTTTTCTACGTTATCTTCTAACAGTGTGATTGTTACTCTACAGTTGTTACATAGCAATAAATAACGACAGGTCGCTTGTGACAACGTGCCCCGGGGCACGTTGTCACATCAAATGTAATTGCATGCAAAATGTTATCCAAACTGTATTCAACGTAAATATCAATATATTATAGTGCGCTGCAATGTAAAAAAGTAAAATCCTTCACAGAAACATTTATTTTATTTCAAAAAAGTACAAAAAGCACGAAGTTTTCGTCTTAATCTAAATACAAGAACCTTAATACAAGAACTGAATTTTTTTTCTCCTTTACATCGTTAACAGCAAGACGAATTACTTCTAGATCGACTACTGCGGCTCTCGCAGTTTTCCGTTTGTAGGAGCGCACCATATCCCAATTGCACCTATCCATATCTAAAAAAGAGATGTAAAGTTTATTGTTGTCGCTTTTCCGCGATACCGATTGGTTTTCTTGCTGCGCTTACTTCATTTGCAGCTGTCATTGTATATTTTGACAGTTGTGTGTATCAAGGAGTAATAGTGTAATAGTAATAGCATAATGTTAAAGCTAAATAGCGCGCGCGAAGCGCGCGTCTGTAGTGTCTAGTGACATTAAAATTCGTGACAACGTGCCCCGAGGGCATTTTTTTACTCCAAACAGTCTCATGGCCGACACGTTTGAGATATTCATAAGGTTAGGTATTTCACGCGGTAGGTAAAAGTACATACTTTAAGATAATATAAAGGTCTATTCTGAAAAAACATAAGCTTCATGTCCAGTACGTTGAATATTAGACAATAAAATTTTACTTACGGTCGCAAAAAACTTTCAAGTTGATTTTACGTCAACATGGCTGGAGCAATCTCAACACTGTAAACACACCAAAGATGGGCATACACTAACACGTTTTGGGAATGACGGGTGCTGCCCTTTGGTTATTAGTTTTTTAAATAAAGCCGATGTGACAACGTGCCCCGTGTGACAACGTGCCCCGGTCTACCCTACTTTTGTATAGTAATATTGTACCACAAATTTCTTTTGTTTATTATTATAAGCATATATTTAAGAATAAACCTTGTTTGCTTCAGCTAGGATATGTTCGAAGCATTTTGCTAATGAAGCTTTACGAAGTCCTTACAAGAACATCTGCTAGGTTATTCACCTACACGAACTAGGAAGATACGTCCTGATGTTATCCCGACGTTGCATCTTTATGCAGTACGTCCACTAACATCAAACGAAAATGTGTTAGCTGAAACAATGCCTTTGCCTGTATCAAATGAAGCTTCGATGGATGTTGAACAGACACCAGCATCGTCCAGTACAGAAGAACAGACACCAATGTCGTCCAGTACAAAAGCTATCATGTTGTCACAAATGTAAGTTATAAATTACTGTTCCCAGCAAGTACAAAGTATACCCAGCAAACAAGAACCGTATATGTGTTAGTAATATAACATCGATATGTAATGTCAGCTCAACCATATAGACGTTTATGTAACCGATCCATGTTACATATATGTTATGTAACAGCTAATAGTTACATGACAAACCACATAAATGTGCTGACATTACATATCGTTATTATATTACTGATACATAAATATGGTTCTGGTTTGCTGGGTGTAGTTTTAAAAGTAGCACTATATAGTTTTATGCTTTCGTCTAGAAGCCCAGCTAGCTGCACTGAAGAAGACAATAGACAAAACACAAACAAAACCAAAAGACGATAAAGAACTTATGGGGAAAAAATGACCGAGTTATTAGGAAAAATGTTTAGTCCAGGACAAATACGGATGATATTGAATCCTCCATTGCGGAAAATAAAGTGGTCTTCTGAAGATATCGCACGCTATATCCTTGCAATGTGTCAGCCAAAAGGCATATTGTTATATGAAGAATGTTTTGCAAATGCCACTTCCAGGCCTTTCAACACTAAGAAGGTGGGCAAGTACAGTCAATGTCGAGTCTGGTATATTATCTTCCGTACTTTATTGCATGATTGCAAAACGAAAATGCACGCCAGATATTGAAAGATTGGTTGTGTTAACGTTTGACGAGATTTATATAAACAACAAAGTTGCGATAGATCATAAAGTAGAAAAAGTTATCGGTCCACATAAAACTTGTCAGTGTGTGATGGTAAGAAGCTTTTTTGTCTCTTGGAAACTACCTGTTTATTACCAGTACGACTGTTCGAGAGCGCGGTGCGGTAGCGCGAGGTAGCGCGAGGTTAAGAACGACCACAAAAAACAAGGCAGCAAGTACAAAAAATAACAGAAAAAATAAAGTATCTATTCAAAGTTCAATATGTACAGTTCTTTTTACAGTAAGCCGTGTGGCAGCGCGCACAGAAGTTACGGCAAGCACAGCAGCGAAAGCGGGTTAACGAGAACGCGTGTTTGCAAAGGCGAATTTAATGCGGTGTACAAGGCGGTTTTACATGCGGTGATCTTCGAGCGAAATTTGATCCCGCGGCGCCGCGGCGGTCCTTTTATCACCGCTGAGGTGAAATTCCCTCCAGGCGGGGTGCCGCTAATTTCGGGCGCGCAATTGGCTATCGGAGCCCTACGTCATCGCTCTGACGTCACCGCTTTCGCGTGCCGACTCGAAAAGTCGTTACATGTTTTCGTGTGCCGACTCGAGAAGTCGTTACATGTTTTCGGAAGCTTTGTTTATGACATGGACTTTCCTTTGTCTGAGCGCTGTTGCTTGACTTTATTATTGCCGAGCGAATGTCAGCGAATATTCTAGAGCGACTCAGAGAAAGTCCATGCCATAATTACGGTATTCAATATCGTCATGCGACTGAGGCGATAATTTTATGCGAAATCTTCAGTTAGCTGAGCGAACCACGCGCGATTTTCATTGTGCATCATTGCAATCTCAAACAACGACGAAGCAATGAATGTAATAACTCTCAATAATATTATATCACAATTGCATGATACAGGTTATACAGTCGTTGCAATTACTAGTGATATGGGCTCGGGCAATCTTAAACTATGGTCACAATTAGAAATAGGCATGCACCTTAAAAGTCCTATTTTCAACATCCTGCATAGTTTAAAAGTATTTATTTTTGCAGATGCACCGCATCTTCTCAAGCTGTCAAGGAATCATCTGCTGGACCAAGGGTTCATTTGGAATGGTAAAACTATTGTTAACGAAATATTGTTTAAATTGCTTTCTATTAATGCAAGATATTTAAAAACGAGCTATAAAATCACTGCGTATCATGTACAAGTACAAGGTTCCGAGAGACAGAAAGTTCTTTCTGCTGCGCAAGTGTTATCAAACACAGCATCTGCGATAGAATGGTGCGGTCATAAAGGTTACCATCAAACTTTTCATGGCAAGAAACTGCGTATGTTATCAGACTATGTAATGACTGGTTCGATGTGTTTAACTAGAAATGTATGTACGGTAAACATACAGGAAAAAATGATGGTATATGGTATAAATGTTAAAGAACAGAATATAATTTTGAATAACACGACGACTTTCATCAAGGAAACTAGGATAGGAAAGCATATAACTTTGCTGCCCTTTCAAAAAGGTATTATACTCAGTAACACCTCTTTACAACAACTGCTACCGTACTTACAAGAGCAATATGGTACTTCTGATTTTCCTATTACGTATTTGATAACTTACCGTCTTAATCAAGATCTGTTAGAAAATTTTTTTTCATTTATACGTTCAATGGGGTGTGCGTACGATCATCCAACACCATTAGATTTCAAGTACTGATTAAAGCGTTATATATTGGGCAAACATTCTAGTAATGTGTTGTCAAATAAATGTAATGTTCAAGAAAGCAAATCGAACGAATCGATCTTTGTATCTCCTCTTAGCTGTGATGTCGAAGAGTCTGTGTTAACGGATATGCTTGCGTCCTATGTTGACGAACAAGTTACTACTATAACTAGTTATGAAGAAGAAGAGATATGTTTTGATGAAGCATATAAAGCTTCTGCGCTGGATCCGTGCGCAATTATTCCAAGTTATGAGGAAGAACAGTTGTCACAGAAATTAGAAGATTTTAATATTAGCGAGGCTATCGAAAAAGAGGGTTTAAAATATATCGCCGGATACGTAGCATTTAGATTTAAAAGCAAAGATAAAACATTAGGTATTGAAACGCGCCAATTGGAAACAACAGGTGACCAAGATTGGCTGCAAGTTATTTCGCGAGGAAAATGTATATAACCAAGTGACAAATTATTACAATGTGCTCATATAATGAATATTGAGTTTGCTAAATATCACGGATCCAGTTTGAATAAAGAAAACCTTATATTTCAAAACTTAGCAAAAATAATAAGAACCACAATTAAAAATTAAAATACCGAGAGAGACATTACTATGTTAGGACTACATTAGGACTAGGACATATATTTTGCTGCGCGAAATAAACCGAGCAATTGCAATCGCAAATCACAGGCAAAAAAGATGTTAAAATTCACTAATGAAAAACCTGTATATTAAATATCTGCATTTATCGTTTTTTGATCTTTTATCTGTATCTTTCCTCTGCATAGTTCTTTATGTCGTACGCCTTAATATATTTTTGTTTTGCGTCTTAGCTGACAATTCTTTTCCAATCATTTTCCGACCATTTTTGATTAAAACTAATAATTCGCAGAATTTTAATAATAAATGACTGGAAATTAAAATCTCGTTTTGTGTGAAATTTTTCCGTACGCCGCGATGACTTTCATTCAATGCACACAATTCTTTTTTTCTTAATAATAATAATATTTTTTGTAATATTATATATTTAGACAAACCCACATAAAATAATTATAAAATTCATCAAATAACAATAACATTTCTAACATCTACAACGAGAGACAAATTCGGGAAACGATGAGCGTTTATCCGTATGTTACGTGCGTTTTTTATATTTATATATTTTTGTCCATATATATTTATTTATTTAAAAAACAGAATTTTCTCTCACATAAATGATCAACATTATTTTGTCCGCTCAAAATGCTTTTATAAATGACTATTACAGATTCGCTGCTTAAATGTGCCGCTCAGTGTGACGTAATTTTGAACAAGTCATTGATTGGCTGGTTTTGGAAATATGCGCAAGAGCATACCCTTGTATTTATACCATGGTCGCAATCACGGGTAGAGACGTGAAGTACCTCCTTCCTCAAAGCGACTTGAAGGCTCTCTGGAAAGATGAGGAATATTCTTAACACTACGAATAGGCGTTCTCTGCTACTGGAGCCTGGAAGGGCGTTTATTATTTCCATAACTACTGAGCCCAAAAGAAAAACTTGGTTCCACAAGTGGAAGGGAAATAGAAAGGGGATTGTCTTATTAACAGGCTAAGAGCGGGTCACACTTTGCTGGCAGAGAGTTTGTGGAGGCATAATATCATTGATTCTCCTGCATGTGACTGACGAAACCGACTAATCGATAAATCACGTGTTCTGGCAGTGCCCCATTTTGGATAATTATAGAGTCTCATTGATCAGGTTAATATCTGAGGTCATCCCAGTTGGGCCTTATTCTCTAGAGCAGCTCTTGCATTCTATGAATATCGGTGTGATTTCGGTGCTTATTGATTTTATAAAGGTTATTTTCTTCAGAATATAATTGTTTGTGTATCGACCACGGACGCTGTGGGTCAACCTTGTCAGAAGGTTCGATCGTTAAGGCAAGGTCACGGTTGAAATTAATGACTTCTCTTGATGACTTCACAAATACAGTTTATTAGAGTCAAGCGGAGGCGAGCGGAATGTTAGCCGATTTGGAGCGAGCGAGTCATCTCTCGCGGTTGAAGGCGCACACCGCGGCGAATGGATGCTGCGTCGGTCGACGACGGAACGCGCACGGGCGCTCGGTTCAAGCCGAACAGGCGATCTCACCGACGTGATCGGAGCGGCCGTCAGAATGCGAGCTCTTGCACCGGAATTTAGCGCGTGGCCTCGTACAGCCCAGATGCGGTTCGTCCGTCTTCGCGGTCAAGAGTCACACCTCGGTTTCTTTTCGCACGATTGTCTCGTCGAAGAAGGGCACGATTTCGAATCATCTCGTTCGTTAGCTAATTGCCGACTCTCTTTGGGGGGATGCGCACATGGCGAATTTCCGAGAATAGCGCCGGTTTGACAGTTACTGTGGGAGGGGGATTCGCACGTGGAACAACGAGCCGTGCGGCCCAATATCAGGGATTACCGATACGCGACGCTGCTCGCTGATTCCGGAACAATAATAAACCATTATGCAACACGTGCATGGAAAGTGGCACATTACGCACGCTACGCGCGCGTGATGCACCACTTTCCACGCACTTGCGGCATAAAATAGGGTGTGCACGTCGTGCGTAAAGATGAAAATTCCCGGGTGCGTTGACGGCACTCGCCTTCGGCTCGTGCGTCAACCCCGCACCCGGGAATTTCCATCTTACGGCACTTGTTGCACAAATAACTATTTTCTGTGTGGATTGAATTGTGTGCATGTGTTGTACAGTTTAGTTTTAAGTGCGGACAGCAAGTTTAATTCATTTAATGGTCGAGAAAGTCTTGACGATTAATCTGACCAAAACCAATGGTCGAATTGTGACGACATTAACCAAACGTTGTCGAATATAAAAATAGAGTCTTTCTCGTTAATTCATTTAGTTTTTAAGTTACCGTCCTATATTGTAACACTCAGTGTTATGCATATATTGCATATAATGCACTTAATGTACAAAGTTTAGTGTATTAGTGTATAAAGTGGAAGCCGCTTTTCACCGACATTCGTGGACTCGTGCATACATTGTAAGAAAGCTCCTTATGAAATGTACATTTTGTTCATACTGTACTGGCCAGATGGCGTTGCCAAGGTCTTTTCTTTTAGAGTCCCTTTATAAAAGTCTGGACAGACTGGTCCTTATTTTCATTGGACATGCAACACCATGGCAGAACCAATCACGAGCGGTAAAATAGCGAGCCTTAGGAGCCTCTCTCAGGGTGCGTATTATGAAATTTTTCGAAATGGATTCCGATCGGAATTGTTATTTCTTACATTTCTATTGTATTTTTAGGGAAAACAGTATAATTTTGACAGGAATTAATTCCGCAAAGTTACGTGCATAATACGTGCCAGTACATATTAACGATATTGTTACGTGCTTTGATACAGTGTTACATACACTGTACTTTCTGCGCAAAGCACGAAAGGATGTCGTTAACATTTACAGAATAGGTGTCTTAGAATTAAAACTAAAGAATTACAAAATTAATAAAAAATGACAATGTTATGCATTTATCTATGTAAATCCCGTAATTTTCTCTATCAATAAATTGTTTTGTACTATTATAATTCATTTTATTGAAATATCTTTTTCAGGTGTTTTAAAGTTTTGGTTATCTTATCTCTATCAAGTTAAAATAAAAATATAGACAAACTTATTTTCTCACAGCTTCTATAGAATTCTCTCACGACAATGCAACGATTACGTGTAGTCATAGGCGCCATAGTGTTTTTTTTTCCATCTAGGACGTCTAGACTAGAGTCCTTATATACGTGACATTCACGCCATGTTGTTGCACTCCTAAAGTCTGTCCAGACTCTTATAAAGGGACTCTACTCTCCTTTTATACTAATAAATAATAGATTATTTACGAGTACGCCACGTGTACGGTGCGTTTCTCTTCCTTCCTTTCGTCGTTACAAACACGAATAATATATAGTGGCAGCGTCGTACTTACGCCAAAAAAGTGCGAGAAACAAAAGTGCAAATTTTTGTGCATTTGAGAATGCCGGGATTGAAACCGGAAATTTTCCGTTTTTTGTAAATAAGATACGCACGGGCGGACGGGCGGCAAGATGTCGAACACAGTGATTGTGCAACCTAGTGTGATCCTGCCGATTTCAATAACCCGCAAAACTGAAACACGTACAAATTTCGATTTAGCCATTACTGTATCGAGAGTGAAAACGTCCGAGCATCAAGTGAATTCACTACTGTGAATTCACTACTGTGCACAGTGAAACCAAGGGTGGAAACCATCTTTACTTTGTTCAATCTGAGTGCAAGCGAGGCGAAAAGCATAGATAAGTGAAGGAAAAGTCCGATAGATTTTTCAATGGAAGGAAGAACATTTATGAACAAGCAAGATTCAAAATGCGTGTGCAATCTCCAGAGGAGTGCATGGAAGATTTTATCACAGATCTGTGTAAGTTGACTGATTCATGTAAATACGATTCATGTGAACTTTCGCGAGCAATTGATTTGCGATTGAATTGTAGTGAGCATTGCCGATCGACGCTTCCCCGAAAAGCTCGTCAATGAATTAGATTACAGAAAGACTGTGGGAGTGGCTAGAAACCACGAGACAGTGCAGAAACAAAACCAATTGTTACGCTCCGAGGCAGCAAGAGCTGGAAGTGAATCGCAAAAAAAAAGCAAAGGGCGGAAGGAGAGGAATCACTCCACTACTGATGGAAGTGTTTTGATTGTGGGAGCGACAAGAAGCACTCTAAAAAAGCTTACCCCGCTCACGGTATAAAGTGCAATAAGGATGATAAACCTTGAGAACGTGAAACCGAAGATCGTCAAGTAGACGACTCTCGCAAACCCGTTTTTTGTGACAACAGTGTCGGTGAGCCAATCACGAGTTCAGACAGACGACCCGTGGCGAGTGGAAGTGGCCGTCGATGGCGTTATAGTGTGCTTTCATCTGGATCCTGGTGCGGATGTGACCATAATCATGGATCGCGTTTATTTGGAGAATAAGAAAATTTTCGGCGAACTACACACTGCGGACCGTAACTTGAAAAGTGCTTTTTGTGACTTGAAGTGTGTTGGCATGTTCTGGACACAAGACAGCGAAGAGAATGGCCAGTTCAAAATAGGAGACTGCCACAAAGATATAGGGAACCCGAATTAGGTCATTAATAGGTGACATTTTTTTGCGGAGAGGGAAAGAGTGTTATGTCATACGCGTTGCGAGATGTCGTTCAAATGTCGCGCGCGATTGCAATTACCACGATCAAGTAACCACAATAAAAGCATAATCGCGAGCAGGCGCAGCAGTTACTCGCGAAGCGTGTGAGAACTGCGAATTGGAGCAGGTTCTTCGATACTTACTCGACTGGCTCGCACTTCGATTAAAAGTGCGCAATCCCTTGTAATAAACAGACGTATTCAAATAGCCTGTGAAATTACCTCCTGCCGCCTACACAACAATTTACATTACCTAAAGTAAAGTTATACATTTTGGGGCATAACGGAGCATTAGTCCACGGAGCATACATAATGCCTTGTGTTCTTAAAATCTTTTATTTATTTTTTCATACGCGGTGGGCCATGTTGGGGAAGGCAGAGCGAATGGTTGGCTCCGAGCGTGAGTGGAGAGAGATAAGGATTCAGAGAGGAGATAAGGGCACGTAAAGTGAGCAGTGTGGAGGAGATGGTGGAGGATGCCCAGAGGAGAGTGGAGGAGGAGTCGAGGATGGCGTGGTTTGAGAGCGGTGACAGGAGTTAGTTGGAACAAGTTTGGAGGTTAGAACGAGGAGTAAGAAGAGAAGGGGGCGGAGACGGAAGAGAAAAGAGAATCAAGAGAGGGAGAGGTGGCAAGGAGCAGGGTCTAACCGGTCGAAGTGGTGACGCGTGGCACGTTGGTTGGCTGACGAGGAGAACGGCGGACATCACTGGCGATCTGGCCCGGAGCGGGGTGTTGACTGCCCCAAAAGGGTAGGTTGGCACCACTGCAGGGCGGCGGGACTGGCGGCGGGACTAGCGGGTCGGTAAGGAAGAAAGAGGAGATACCGGTGAAGGAAGAGATGGCACAATAAGAGACGATGGGCGGACGCGCAACGCGCGTCAGCACGCCAACGATAGAGGGTCGATTGGAGATCGAGAGATCAAGAGAGGCGGAGGAGTCGATGGAGCGTAGCGAGTGCGCGGCGATGCACGTGGTGACAGCAGAGAGAGGAGAAAGTGTGAAACGGCAGCGAGAAAAGTCCCTGAAGCAGTGAAGCAAGAAAAAGGGTAAAGAAAAGCGGAAGAAAGGAAGAGAAAGAGCGGGCAAAGATGAAAGGTGAACAAGTAAGTGGAGGAGAAGGAAAAGTGAGATAGGAGGCGCGCACACACACGGACACGCGGGGGGGGGGGGTTAGAGGAGGCAGAGAAAAGGAGAGAGGAAGGGTAAGAAGGTAGAAGTCGGACAATGGTTACATGTAGGAGGAGGAACCGAGAAGGAAAGAAGAGAGAGGTTACACAAACACGCACCCGCGATTACGAAGCAGGGTGGAGGAGTTGCGAAAAAGAGAAGAGAGAAAATGTTAAGGGGCATAATTATGTATGCGGATAAGAGAGGAGTTGGCTTGGGGGTTAAGATTGTGGGTTGTAAGGAAAGGTGTTTAATGTACAAGCTCACGCATGAGCCTGATCGAGTGTAGATGAGAAAACAATAAACACTCTTATACAAATTGGACTGTACTGAGATTGTGTATTCGACTTGGTCTTAAATCCACGAAGTTTTAATAACATACAAAGGACAGTTATACATAAATAGAAGTTGTATAAAATGCAAGTAAAGAAAGAAATAATTAGTCAAGAATGTTCCTTTCTTTGATTCTCAAAATATTATCCTTATCAATTATAATCGTTAGAAAGAAATAAATGTTCTTATATCTTAAGACCAATATGCAAGTACTAATTATCTTGATCTATCTTCTTTTGAAATTATTGACGTGGTCAATACACTTGACATATACACTGGGCAACAAAATTATCGCAACAAAAATTTATGTCAAAAATTTGCCCAACTTCAAATAAGCATAACTCCGCGAAAAATTGACATATCTAAAAGATTTTTTTTTTCATTTTAAAGGGTAAAGTCTGTACTTTAAAGAACCATTGTTAGATTTTAAATTTAGCTTTCCCCCCTCCCGCCGTTCTTCCAAAAGTAAGGACGTGTTACGTCTCCAAAAAATTGCATACTTTGACACATTCTACGGAGTAGAATGAATTTTTTTCGTAACTATTATGGCAACCATCGTAAAATATGAATTTTTCCCTGTAAATTAAAAAAAATTAAGTTTGTACGATTTTTTTTCGCCGAGTTATGGTTTATCAAAGCTACCTATGCATTTTTGTGCATTTAATTACCGCCAACATTAGTATTACCCGATGAACACTACGGGGATGTTATTGGTCGGATTTTGCCTATCGTGTGCGTGTGCGTGTGCGTGTGCGTGTGCGTGTGCGTGTGCGTGTGCGTGTGCGTGTGCGTGTGCGTGTGCGTGTGCGTGTGCGTGTGCGTGTGCGTGTGCGTGTGCGTGTGCGTGTGCGTGTGCGTGTGCGTGTGCGTGTGCGTGTGCGTGTGCGTGTGCGTGTGCGTGTGCGTGTGCGTGTGCGTGTGCGTGTGCGTGTGCGTGTGCGTGCGCGCGCGCGCGCGCGCGCGTGTGTGTGTGTGTGTGTGTGTGTGTGTGTGTGTGTGTGTGTGTTAACAGAGATTTGCGCAAACTAATTTTTATTTAAACGAGGCATTGTTACGATTTTGTCTTTTGTTTTCCGAATGAGCAATACACTAATACAGTGACTGCAATACTAAAGTTTTATAATACTGAAGTAAGTAACTTCACAGTACATTACTTCCGTAAGTAACTTCACAGTATTGCAGTCATTGTATTGTAATGCTCATTCGAAAAACAAAAGACAAAATCGTAACAATAATGCCTCGTTTGAATAAAAATTAGTTTGCGCAAATCTCTGCTAACAGGTCCCGGACGAATCATTGCGTTTCTTGGGGCTCCCCCTCCCTCATCGTTGGAACAACGCGCCCAGATGAATACTCGCGGGGTTTTAGCCGGTAAGAATCCGGCACTCCCCTCGCCTCTCCCCGGTGGCGGGGGGTCTTCCCCCCTCCCACAGTGAGGGGGCTACTGGCTGAAACCGGGCCTTCTGGTCCGAGATTCCAGTAGTAAAGATTTCCCCGCGTCAAAAAAAAAAAAAAAAAAAATTGCTGCTAACACACACACACACACACACATACACGATAGGCAAAATTCGACCAATAACTTCCCCGTAGTGTTCATTGGGTAATACTAATGTTGGCAATAATTGAATGCACAAAAATGCATAGGTAACTTTGATAAGCCATAACTCGGCGAAAAAAAATCGTACAAACTTATTTTTTTTTTTAATTTGCAGGGAAAAGTTTATATTTTACGATGGTTGTCATGATAGTTACGAAAAAAATTCGTTCTACTCGGTAGAATGTTTCAAAGTATGCAATTTTTTGGAGACGTAACACATCCTTACTTTTGGAAAAACGGCGGAAGGGGGAGAGGCTAAATTCAAAATCTAACAATGGTTCCTTAAAGTACAAACTTCACCCTTTAAAATAAAAAAAAAAAATCTTTCAGATATGACAATTTTTCGCAGTTATGCTTATTTGAAGTTGGGCAAATTTTTGACGTAAATTTTTGTTGCGATAATTTTGTTGCCCAGTGTATATTTCTCAGAGAAAGGATCATTATTCATACACACACGTAAATAAAAATATATCAATTATATATGTCAGTAAATATAGACAAGAAGTAATAGTAATTGAATTAATGCGTCAAGTATTCTTTTATTCATTAATTGTTTTCTCTTAGAAAATATAGTGCTTTATTCGTAAATAATCATTATCGTCTGTAAACGAAAAGACGAGATATATAAAACCATAAAAGGATTAATCTTTATTAATCATTATGTAACTCAAAAGAAAGAGCACCTTTATATAGCAATTAACACACTAATTCACATCCGAAAGATCAATAATAAACGCAAGACTTCGCAGAAATCATATTCTAATTATAATAAAACAATAACGCAAGTACGGTTTTATCAATAAAACGCAAATAAATTGTAATGATATCAAAGTCGAGAATCTAAATGGTATCAAGTTCGCAATAAGAAACTTCTCAATAATATCAAAGCAGAGAATCTAAATAGTATCGAGTTTCACAATAATAAACTTTTGTATGACAAAGATTTCTGTGTAATATCTTAAATCGTTTATCGTGTAACACGTTATAGACAATAAATATAAGTGGAATCGAATTAACAAACGTGCACGGTCTATCGTTAATAAGCTCAATTTATCCAGAGAATGAAATGTACCCATAGAGATTATCTCCGACGTTATCATCGAAGATGAATCTTTGCTTCCAGAAATCCCAATCTCTGAAACCAATGATCGATTTATTAATAGCCCGTAAGGCATCTCTATGCGTTAGACGAAATCTAACGCATACTCGTAAATGATCAATGGTTTATTAAAGATCGAAAAATATTATCTTTAATTAATGATCGTATTGACCATATCCGTTAGGAAGTTCTTGTCCTTCGTCATGACGATTGCTTCGACTGAGCCTGAAAGGCTCTTCTCGTTCGACCACGCCCAAAAGGCCCTTCTCGAAAGTTCAATGGCGACGTCGTTCCTTCCAATAACTGCGTCGTAATAATGACTGTCTCTCATTTATACAGCTCGTTTTGTCTCAAAGATGCAAATCGGCCACGCTGATATCAATCGTCCAATATTCATGCTTCCGTACAAACGAGATATTAAATAAATCAGAACTGTTACCGTAAAGGATATCTTAAACTCGACTCGCGTAATATACAGAAAAACACCGCAATTGGACACAATGCGCTATGTAGGACGGTCAGCACACGAATGCTCGCTGTGCCGCAGGCACGCCCGCACGAATTTGCACTCTCTCTCTCTCTCTCTAGAACTTTCTGTCTCCGGGTTGCAACGTTGACTGCGCCACGCGCGCAGTAATACATAATTCTCGCATCGAGAGCAGTAGTAGTTGTAGGGAGCAGCATCTCTGCCTCCCTTGTTCCTTATTGGTTGGCTCTCTCGCGAGCTCGAGTGTTACGAGGTTGGCAGAACTGCCCGAGTAGCCGTTTGAATATATCAAGACTCGTGGCTGTTGCATGTTCTGCAATAAAGTATTCTTTTCACATCAGTAATCGAGAGTGCAATCATTCTACAATTCCTCTCATCGATACGTCGGTAGTAGGCCGACACGCGGAGGTCTGATAATCCTCCGTGTAGCAATTTCCTACATTGGTGACCCCGAAAAAGAATCACGCAACGGTTCCGGCTCAAGTTACTACCGGAACCCCGAGTCAGAGATCAATCCTCGTGCGGACCAGCTTTCCCGAGGAACGGACGCGGATGTCGCAGACTAAAATTCCTGCAGCAGCAGATTACATCCCGGCAACCGCGTTCCTGGCCGTCACTCGCCCACGCCGCGGTCAACCAGCCTTGCCGCGCTGAAACGTTATTCGAGCGGCCATTTTTGCCGCGCTTTTTGCACAAGGCACACAAAGGTGAACACGTGAGACCCCGTCGTCAAACGAGTGGTCACAGCGACTTTGCCGTCTTTTTATCACGACCATCTTCTTGGTGCGACCGGCTGTTTCCCCCCGCCGTCGCCAGACCGTCGACGCCACGACCCAACGGCGTCGTCGCCACCAGATTCGCCATAATTGCGTGAAGCCAACGACACCGGCGCCTTGGATTCCGTCGTCGTCAAGACATTAAATGCGTGAAGCCAACGTCTCCGGCGCCTTGGGTCCCATCGTCACCGGGATTCTACCCACCATTTACCAAACTATAGTAATTTAGAAGTAGGTTAGTAATCCGTCCCGCGTCGTTCATATTTTTTCTCAACGCTCGTGTCGTATAACGCTCGTGTCGTGTAACGCTTATGTTGTTATGTCGTTTAACGCTCGTATCGTATAACGCTCGTGTCGTTTATGTGTTCAACACTCGCGTCGTTTATCGCTTATTTTGCGTAAATTAAGAAATCTTAAACAATGTCGGACGCAGCTCTCCAAGCCCGCGCGGAGGCAGCGGAAAACCAGCTCGCGCAATTACAAACCCAGTTTGCGCAATTACGAGCCCAGCTAAACGCCCAGGGCCTCAATCCACCTACCTCAGACGCGATTGATAATAATATTCAAATTCCGCGAATAGATAATTACAGGGTTCCCAAGATTCCCCTGTTTTCTCAAGTTGACCCAGCATTGTGGTTTATCCAAGCCGAGATTTCTATGAGAAATGCCCGGATCACTATAGAGTCAACTAAAGCCGACACCATTCTCGCTGCACTTGATGTCGAAGTTTTAGGCTGCGTAAGGGACATAATTACTGCAAACCCTCCCCCGGCGGATATTTACGAGCAAATTAAAGCCCGAATAATCGCGACATACGCGCCGTTGGATGATACAAAGCTACGAAAGCTTTTAAGGGGACAAGTTGGGACCGACGGAAAACCTTCGTTAATTCTCAGTCGACTGCGCGGTCTCAACGACGGGAATATAGACGATAACGTAATTAAATCAATTTTCCTGGATCAATTACCACGCGAACACCGTGCGATCCTGGTAGCCACGGGAGTTACCGACCTCAACCGACTAGCCGAGGCCGCCGACCGAATGGCTGAAAGCACGCTCGGAAGCGAATCGTACGCGTCTACCGTAACCAAGGAGAACATATCCCCTCTCGCGAAAACCGAGATACAGCAACTTATTGCCAACATGGCCGCGTTAAACAAAAAAATCGAAAAGCTAGAAAAGACTCGAAATTCGCGTTCGCGATCCAGTTCCCGCAGGCGCAGAACCTCAACCTCGCCAAGCAAGGCGATTACACCCGCGCTCTGCTCAGCTCATACTAACTACCCCGATAATCCGACGTCGTGCCGTAAATGGTGCTCGAAATACGAAACATGGAAAGAGCAAAAAAACTAAACAAACCTCCCGTTTGGAGACGGTCGGCGAGGGCCTTCAAATTTCTAGCCGTCTCCACGTTCGTGATCGTGCTAGCGGCCAAATGTTCTTAGTCGATACAGGCGCGGATATCTCCCTTGTACCTGCTATTGATCGGGTCAAGGGGAAGCCCTCTGAATTAAAACTTTTTGCAGCAAACGATACGCGCATTGACACGTTTGGGGAATCGCTCCGCGAGCTTGACCTTGGTTTGAGACGACCCATTCGATGGAATTTTTGCATTGCCGCGGTTCCTTACCCCATTATCGGCGCCGACCTACTATCGCATTACGGGTTAATAGTAGATTTAAAACGACGACGTCTCGTAGATTCAACTACTAAATTATATACCCTCGCAATTAAAAAACCGGCCCCTGCGCATTCGATTAATACGGTAAATCCCTCATCTGAGTTTTCTAAAATACTCAAAGAGTTTCCGCAAATAACAGGAGCCCTTCCTCTCTCCCCACCGTCCAATTGTAACGTGTTCCATCATATTATCACCACAGGCCCTCCAGTCGCTGAGCGCGCCAGGCGCCTACCTCCTGATAAACTCAAGGCCGCAAAGGCCGAGATCAAGGCTTTAGTCGAAGCAGGCATTTGTCGCCCTTCTAGCAGTCCATGGGCCAGCCCCATTCATCTAGTTCGTAAAAAAGACGGTACCTGGCGGGTGTGCGGTGATTATCGCGGTGTAAATGCAATCACGCGACTAGATAGATATCCCACCCCCCACTTACATGACTGTTCCGTTAATTTACACGGTAACGATTTTTTCATCCCTCGACTTACACAAAGCCTATAATCAAATTCCAATGGCCCCCGAGGACATTGAGAAAACAGCTATTATAACCCCTTTTGGATTATTTGAGTACTTATTTATGACCTTTGGCCTTCGTAATGCCGGTCAATCCTTCCAACGTTATATAAATCGCGCTTTAGGCGATCTAGATTTTGTGTTTATTTATATGGACGATATCCTAATCGCTTCCTCTTCCCCAGAGGAGCACGCTAAACATTTACGCATTGTATTTCAAAGACTTAAAGAATTTCACCTCCGCCTTAACGTTGATAAGTGCGTGTTCGGTGTACAGGAATTAAAGTTCCTCGGATATATAATAAACGATAAAGGAATCCGCCCCATTCCAGAAAAAGTTGAGGCGATTACCAATTCCTAGGCCCAAAACCATTTCCGACCTACGCCGCTTTCTCGGCATGATAAATTTTTACCGTCGCAACGTCCCTCGCGCGGCAGAAGCACAAGCACCATTAAATTCATTACTAGTCGACTCACGTAAAAACGATAAACGTGTAATTGTATGGTCCGACGAATTAATCGAAGCGTTTGAAAAGACCAAAAACGGCCTCGCTAACGCTGCAATGCTGGTGTACCCCCGTATTGGGGCGGAGCTCCGCATCGTCGCGGACGCTTCCGACTTCGCCATGAGGGCAGTTCTTGAACAGAAAAAATAAAATACTTGGGAGCTTCTAGCATTTTTTTCACGTAAATTCTTCCCTGCGCAAACCCGGTATAGCGCTTACGACCGTGAACTCACGGCGATATTCGAATCCGTCAAATACTTCCGTTATTTTGTAGAAGGACGTGAATTCAAAATTATAACCGATCACAAACCGCTCATGTACGCGTTTATGCAACGATCTGACAAGGAGTCTCCGCGACAACTACGCCAATTGTCATATATCGCTCAGTTCACTACACAGATCGAACACATCGTTGGTCTACAAAATGTTGTCGCGGATTCGCTTTCGCGGATCGAATCCCTACGTTTACCTGTAGAATTTAGTTTCGTTGAGCTCGCCGAACTTCAAAAGAGCGACGAGCAACTCAAGCTGATCTGTGGCACCCCTGATCATCCGTTAAAATTAAAAAAAATTCAGTGGGGTCCGGATCATTCAACCGTATATTGCGAAATTTCAGGCGAGGCTATTCGGCCGTATATTCCCGACAGTCTTCGCGCCAGGGTATTTCAAATGTTTCACAACCCTGCTCACCCTAGCGGCAAAATTACGGATCGCACTATCCGACAGCGTTATGTCTGGCCCAACATGCATCGCGATATCGCTAAATGGTGTAAAAACTGTATTGAATGCTAGCAAGCGAAAGTCTCTCGTCACGTAAAACTAATTCCTGAGCACTTCGTTGCTCCCGACGGGCAATTTGATCAGGTGCATATCGACATTATCGGCCCATTGCCTCCTTCCGAGGGTTACTCTTATTGTCTTACTATGATCGACAGATTTTTGCGTTGGGCCGAGGCAATTCCCCTTAAAGATATCTCCGCGCAAACCGTTGCAAGAGCGTTTTACGACACATAGATTTCCCGGAACCCCTCGATTACTAACTACGGATCAGGGAGCTCACAATCAGTTTGAATCCCGTCTGTTCGAGGCGCTGCTCTCATTAATCGGTTGCGAGCGGATTCGTACAACCGCCTACCACCCGGAGTCAAACGGCATGATTGAACGTTGGCACCGGGTACTTAAAGCCGCAATTATGTGCCATGCCGATGCGTGCTGGACACGTACTCTGTCCACCGTTTTATTAGGACTTCGGTCCCACGTCCGCACCGACACTAATGCGTCACCCGAATTCATGTTCGGGACAACTTTGCGACTTCCCGGGGAATTCTTCCTCCCCGATGATTACACACCAAAACCTAATTACTTTCTTGAGGAGTTCCGTGAATATATGCGTCAAGTCCGACCGGTCCCTGTCGCGCATAAACATAAAAGACGCGCCTTTTACTTCAAAGATTTATATAATTGTTCTCATGTATTTTTACGCAATATGGCTAAAAGGGCTTTAGAGCGTCCATACACCGGCCCGCACAAAGTAGTACAATGCATCTCAGAGCGTATATTCGATATTGACATCAACGGAAACACAAAAAGCGTGTCCGTCGATTTATTAAAACCGGCATACTTCGTTCCGGACAACCCTCCTACGATCCCTGAAAATTTAAATTTAAACCCACCCGTACTTAAGACTTACTCTCGTAAGACAGTCACGTTTGCGCCGTCCACTAAACCAAAGTGATTTAATTGTAAGGACAAATAAGTGATACTATTCTATATCATATTCTATAAGTGATACTATGTAATATTATTAGCTATAAGTCAGCTCAAATTCGTTTAAATGTTCATTATATTATAAGTCAAGGTATTGTCAACCTCGTGCAATAGCACCAAGCCAAACGCGTAAGCACATTCGTTAAGTGCAATATTATTTAAAAAAAGTAAAGACAAACGATTATTTCGTTAACACTCGGGGGGGAGTGTGTAGGGAGCAGCATCTCTGCCTCCCTTGTTCCTTATTGGTTGGCTCTCTCGCGAGCTCGAGTGTTGCGAGGTTGGCAGAAATGCCCGAGTAGCCGTTTGAATATATCAAGACTCGTGGCTGTTGCATGTTCTGCAATAAAGTATTCTTTTCACATCAGTAATCGAGAGTGCAATCATTCTACAATTCCTCTCATCGATACGTCGGTAGTAGGCCGACACGCGGAGGTCTGATAATCCTCCGTGTAGCAATTTCCTACATAGTAGCTGACACTAACGCTATCTGTTGTAGTTCAATAGAACTACAATTCTTACTGATGACTTTCTCGTCGACGAATACACAATCTCTTCCGTTTTCTACTTTATCTTTTAACAAGAAGTTTGACAAAGTTTTGTGTGCAGAATGGGAGCAGGACAAGGAGATGGCAGGATGCGGAGAGAAGCTGGATAGGAGGCGAAGGAGACAATAGGAGAGGTGGTGAAAAGAAGAGATCCCAGCTAAGGAGCAGACAGCCTATCATGCGAGGAGGTGGCGGACGGAAGTAGAGCGGAAAGGAGGGAAATGAGGGGCGGGGGAAGTTTGAAGCGCGGAAGGGAGAGAGGTAATGTAGTGTGTATTATAGGGCCGCAATGGTCAGGTCGGGCTAGGAAGAGGTATGTTTTGTAAAGGGTTGGGTACGTTCCTTATAAAAACACCTTGCAAACCCTGCGGGGACAAGCAATAAATATATACAATACAATACAATATTTTTTCATACGCTATTAGAAAATACCTATGTTATGCAATATTGCCAAAGATTACACTAAATTTTAGTGTAATATATTATTTAATATATTACATTTTATATAAAAATATTTATATTTATATTTAAAATATTTTTAATGAAAAAAATGTGTAGTGTAATAAGAGAAGTGTTATTAATAAACAATTATTATTAATTAAAAGTGTAATAATTCATTCGGTATTTATGCATAAAAAAGGCCTCCTCTCCGATTTTAATGATATATGTTGTCAAGGTCATGACCCCGAGTGACCTTCAGAAGGTTTTAGCCGTCGCTAAAAAGTTTGGAAAATATAGCAGGTATTTTGAGTATTAGAAGGCATAAATGGCTAATATATATGTCGAAATAGTTCACGCATACACATTCCACGCAAAACGAGGTGCCACATGGGTTCGTGACGCGCCCGACACTATGCTTCGTACCGCGTGCCTTGCTCGCACACCGTAATACCGCGTATCGCATGCCTTTTTCGCACACCGTAATGCCGCGTACCGCGTGCCTTTTTCGCACACCATAATGCCGCGTACCGCGTGCCTTTCTCGCACACCGTAATGGTCGCCTCGACCACCTGTTCCGCACGTTTCTACTATTTTCGCGAACTAAGTCTCTCCACGCCTCTCCTGTCCAGCACTACCTTGCACCGGCTGCGATGCCTGGGCCCATAACCTGTTGAGGCACCCGTCATAGGAAAGGAGCAGGAGTTTCCTTGTCAGGAATAGAGACGACTCCTTTTGCAATAAATGACTTTTATTTAGTATCGCGTGCTATCGTTTCGGCAGTTTGCTTGCGACTGTACAACATGGCCGCGCTCGGAGGTTCTGGGAGCCCGCTCACCCGAAGTGCTGCGCTCGGCACACATCGCGCCATCTCGGAATACGCATACGCGTCAAATGCGACGACCTGCCTTAACACTTTTCCCACGTACTTTTTTAGAAAGAGAGGCAGCCTTGCCAGTTTTACAGTTACAAGCAGATATTATTTTGGCTCGGACGCTGTAGACCCACGTACACGGAGGGTTAAATATGCATTAAGCATCGTCTACAATGGCTGTAGCAGTAAGGTTGTAAGACTGTAATATTTAGTCGTAGGTTACAAAGATTTTAGTCTTGAAACCATACTGTCTACAATAGCAGTAAGACATAACCATAAGATGGACCAATGAAGAAAGAGAATATGGAGTCTGCCACAAAAGTGCTTACAAGATCTGTTTGATGTTTCTGCTAGAAGCAGCAAGTTTTGTGGGTTTTGTGTTATCTTTATTTTTTTCTGTGCATTCTATACACACAGAAGCAGTATGTAACAAGAATAGAGACTTTTTAATTATTATTACAAGTGATTGTCATTGGTAAATACGGCTGCACGTGTCACAGGTGTAGTTGGTAGGGCAGAAACTTTGTCCTCCTTATTTTACCTGACAGCTTTAATCACATGTACTAAATGTTGCAAAAGCAAAAGATCTACAGGGTGTATGAAAATTTTATTGTACAGAAGGTAAAACTCATTCGATGTACTACATTCATTCTGTGGAACGTGTTCTATATGATAAGATTATGCTAATGGTTGTAATTTTATTCAGGTTAGGGCGTGGGATATTTTTTTAGAACTAAAGTCAGCTTTTGGTGGCAATAAAATTTAACCTGCATGGTCAGGCGAGTGTACAAAACGTTTGACTGCTCTCACACTTGTTACAGTTAGCCTGCTTATCCTACGATTACATATAATGGGCTCAAAGTTACCTATATTTATCAGGTGTGATTGTATATGTTAGATTTATTTGTAATTTTAATCTACGTATAGTATAACTATAATGATGATGCGTATACTTTCTAGATTCGACAATCCTGCATTGGTTGTAACAACACCAACAAGATAGTGTACATAATCGTTTAAATATGCCTGATGCGTGCGTGTCAAAAATTGATTTACAGAAATTAAACCTTATAATACATTTTATGTTATATTGACATTAAAGCATTGTACTTCAAATATTAACGTATTGAATACAAAAAGTCAAAAGCAGACGTTGGCGGGTGAGATCAATGTATAGAAGGAAACGTCAAGGTTTCGTGTCTAACCTATTTCGCGAAATAAAATTAAGTGATCACGAAGAATTTTTTATGTACACGCGACTCGACTTTGCCCAGAACAGAATAAAATTTTACTGGAGTTAACAACTCCATATCTTACTAAGTACAGCAATCGAAAACTTTTGCCACCTGAAATAAAACTGGTCATAACTTTAACGTAAGTAGTTAAATTAATGATAGTAATAGGTACTCTTGTTTTAATTTACTCTTGATAGTTTTTTTTCTTTTGCAGATATCTTGCTCAAGGGGATAGCGTTGTAACTAAACATCTAGAATATCGTGTGGAAAGATCAACAGTACACAAAATTCTGAGGAATAGAAGAAGAAAAGTGAGGAGTTCTTACTTAAGTAGCAATTTCCAAATTGCATAGGAGCGCTTAATTGCATAGGTCGACATATGGAAATACAAGCACCGCCATGCTCAGGAACGGAATTCTATAACTATAAAAAATATTTTAGCATAGCATTTATCTTATGGCTTTGTGTGATGCCAATTACAAATTCACTTGGGTTGACATTAGTCAATTTGGTAAATATATCTTTTATTTATATATACATACACAGCTTATATATATGTGTGTGTGTATATTTATTTATATATATATTTATATCTAGAAAAGCTATTATATGTATGATGTCCTGCTTAACAAAAAATATAATTCTTTTTAGGATCCATAAGTGATGGTGGTGTATGGAGCAAGACAAACTTTGCTGCTAATTTGGAAAACAATGCAGCAGACTTACCAGAACCTACACCTTTACCAGGAAGAGATATTCCATTTCCTTATATTATAGTTACTGACAAAGCATTTCCTTTGAAACCATGCCTAATGCGTCCTTATCCAAAAAAGGTAAACAGGTTGACGAATGAAAAGCGAATATTTAATTACCGATTAAGTCGAGCACGATTGTGTATAGAGAACGCTTTTGGTATTCTTACTTCTCGTTGGAAGATTCTACATAGAAGAATTAGTTGCTCAGTACAAAATGCAGAAAAGATTTGTAAAGCACTTGTATGCTTGCACAATTTTGCCATGAGTGGTAATAACAGTGACCAATATTCTTGGTCTGAATGGCTTTATTCAGAAGATCATGAGGAAAGATGTCTTGAAGATCGATGGCATAATATAGAGGCTGAACAATATTTTAAACAGTTATCAAGAGTAGAACCTGACAGAGCTGGATCTTATTCTTTGGACTTACGTAATTATTTAAAAGAGTACTTTATATCACGTACTAGCCATACTCAAGCACCATGGCAATTTCAAAGAGCATTTAGAGGTTTGAATATCAACCCACCTGTTTAACATACTATTGTCGTATACTTACTATTTTTTATTTAGTGACATACGATATTATAATAAACGCTGTAACACTGGTGTACGTAGTGTTTATGTAACCTCTTATGTCAGTATATAGTTAAAACTATGAATGTTATAAAAAATAATCAGTCAAAAATTAATAATTATACACAGTCGTATTATTACTTAATAATGTTCTTATTTCTAAAAGTATTAAAAGTTACACTTGCAAGTATAATTTTCTATGTATAAGATAGAACGAAGTTTTTTGTTAAAACTTATTAAGAATATGTTTTTTATATGTTATTGGATATGTTATAAAAACTTATTTAAAACGGCAAAATAAGGTTATTTTATTTTGATAAAAATACTTTATAATTATAAAGTACAAAGACTTAAAAGAACATTGTATATATAATGTCACCCATAATTTATAGCAATTATTACAAGGTACATTTAAAAAAGCTGTAATTTTTTGTAGCTTTAAAAATAAAATAAATACTTATGTATATTATAATGTCTTTGAATAGTGCGATTTGCGATTTTAACAACTTTTAAGGTATTCCTTTCATGACACCAAAGTCTTAAAAATTAACTGATTTTTTGGTACAAGAAAGTTAAAATGCATATCTTTACGCCAGAAAAAAATTAAACCACATTACCGAACATATAAAGAAGAATTATGACTTTAAAAATTCGATATTTTATATGTGACGTTATCAAAAAAATCTATTTTTTACATTTCAATGTAATAATTTGTTTATCAAATCGCTTAAAATATTAAATATTAACTGCGCTACATATTCGCTAAACTCTATACTTTCGATAGTGCCGACAAAAATACAGTCACCGAATATTTAAACAAAATAATTAAGTTAAAAGTTGACTTGAAATTTGGTTTATAGTTGAATATTTTTAATGGTGACTTTCAAGGAATTATTCGGCAACGCTGCAAGCTGTGCGCTCATGTCACACTACAGTTCATCTAAAGGCATGTCACAAGCAGTACACCACAGTTCAGCTGCAAGCATTTTAATTTCTACAAGTCGACGTCCATTAAAAACTGGATAATTTGCAAAATCGGATTCCTTTACCAAAATATAAATTACAGTTACAATGCCAATTATCTTGTTCTTCCAGTTATTTAATTAATAATATTACCGTTTCTGTAACCTTATCTTATTAAATCTTTTCTTTGTAGAATTGATAATATTTTGAGTGCGCTGCTTCACTTTTATTTTCACAAATTGTCCCTTATTTTTGCCCACATTACTCCTCACTTTATGTTTCTTATTACTCATTATTATTATAAAATCTCTCTTTGATAAAAAGAAAATGTCACAATATTCTTTGATTAATGAAATTGACACTTACATTGACACTTTTGTTATCAACTTCACATTTTACAATCGGCGCTCTGAAAAGCGCAGCGTTGCCATATTGGCTACGTTTACACCCAGCGACCTGATCGCGGCCTGACCTATATTGTGACCCGAAGTAGGTCTAGTCATCATTCGTTTACACCGAAAGAGACCTAAAAATTGACGGGATCGTATTTGGGATCGCCCTGAATCTTACCATATTTGACAGCTCAGTCTGAAGTTACGCCTTTAGATATTTTTATCGTTGACAGTTTGACGATTAACAGGTGTTGCTTCATTAACTTCGAATCAAGTTCATTAATTTTATATAATGACACCCGAGGAGTATTTTATACAGTTTTATTACCAATTTATTTTTGAAAATAATAGAAGAAGAAATTTTCTTTTTATGAATATTATGCGTAAAAGAAGACAGATGTGGGACAGAATTAAACGATTGCAGAGGCTCCAAATGGCAATGCTTAAGCATTATGCACGCATGTTACCAATGGATAACATTTTGGAAATGTATTTAAACGCAATAAGAGTTGAAAGAAGTATATGGATGAAACCGAGAAGTAATCATTTTTGGAGTGAAATTGTTCTGACGACGTACACTGATTCAGATTGGCTGCAAAGTTTTCGAATGCGAAAGGATACATTTGATTATCTGTGTTCGTTTTTACAACCGAATTTGGAGCCAAAGCCTCTTTTCTTGAAATCAAGAGAACCGTTATCAATTCAGAAACAAGTCGCTGTTGCATTATATAAAATGGCAAGTTGCGCAGAGTATCGGGTAGTTGGAAACGTATTTGGCATCCATAAGTCCACTGTAACAAAATGTTTGTATCGAGTTGTAAATGCGATCAATGAATTGATAATGCCAGATTTTCTGCAAATGCCAAATGAAATTGAAGCTTCTGAAATAGCATCACGTTTTGAGAGAATTTCCCACATACCGCAAATTATCGGATGCATCGACGGTTCTCATATACCCATATTAGCACCGTCAGAAAGTTATCGGGATTACGTTAACCGTAAGGGTTGGCCTTCTTTTAATTTACAGGCAGTTGTCGATGACAAATGCAGGTGTGTATTATTTACAATTTATATTAATCACAGGATGATATTGCAGGTCATAATTAATAAATCTTCTTATGTACAGATTTAGAGATATTTGTATTCGCCACCCCCCTGGCGAAAATGAGAAGTTTCATAAACGTTTGTTTGATGTTTACGTGAGCGTTTGCGGAAGTTTGTTGAAAGTTTAGAAACGGTCAGTAGAGAGTTTGTAGAGCGGAAATTGCAACGCTGCAACGTTTGAAAGGCGTTTGAATATAGCGTTTTTGAGAGTTTGCACAGCGTTTACATGAGCGGAAGTTCATTGAGAGTTTAGAAACGGTCAGTAGAGAGTTCGTAGAGCAGAAATTGCAACGCTGCAGCGTTTGAAAGGCGTTTGTATATAGCGTTTTTGAGAGTTTGCACAACGTTTACATGACGTATGATGCTTGCTGAGAGTTCTTTAAAACATTTAGAGATCCTCTGTTAAGCCTTTAATAAGTCGAAAGCATTTGCTTTCATCATTGGAAACTGCGTGCAGCCTCTATTGAGCTTAACGGACGTTTACTCTTGTCGTTAGAAGAAACGGCGTAAAGAGCGTTAAATGTTAAAATCTGCTTTTCGCCTCGCAGGAGGTCTGCTTATATACGCAGCTGGATGTATTTTAAATGCGAGAAAGATACGCCGCCTAGCGGCATTGTTAGAAGAACGTTTGCTGAACGGAGAGAAAACGCTTGTGTTACGGAGTCGGAAAAAGCGTTTCTTAGGCGTCTCCAAGCCGTTTGCGTTAACGCCTTACAAAACGTTCACTGCGCCTCTACAATTCGCCATCGGAAGAGCGTTTGCTGAACGGAGTAAAAACGCTTGTCTTACGGCGTTGGGAAAAGCGTATGCTAAACATTTGAAAAATCTGACAGCAAACTCTCTGCACGCAACGTTTACTGAGCGTTCTCTGAAAAGCGTTACCTCAGCATTTCAGAACTTTCATGAAACGTTATATACAGCATTTTATAAGCGTTCTGGAAGCGTTCAAAATCCAACGGCGTTGTGTAAGCGTTCTTATAAAGTTTGAAAGCGTATAAACTCTCAAAAACCCTCATTGAACGGTTGTCAACGCTTTATAAAGCTTCTTAATTTTCGCCAGGGCCTGGAAATACTCATGATGCTGCAGTATTTAAAGACTCCAATTTATACAGGAATGTTAAAAATATTATTCCACAGGTAAAGTAACAATTAATATATTTTTTAAATTATATCTTATCACATCCCGGAAAAAAATGTTTATATACAATTTTATCTAATTATATCATATTATATATATAATATATATATATATATATATATATATATATATATATATATATATATATATATATATATATATTAATGTATAAATATATATAATATATATAATCATACCCATACAGCACAAAATATTTTCAAAAAATATGTCTAAATATTTCTATAAAAATATTGCAAAAAACATTTTAAAATGGTTTTGGGAATATTTTAAAATGGTTTAAAAATATTTTGTGATAACGTTTGTAAAAATATTTTAAGAATCTTTTAGAAATATTTTTTAAAATGTTTTTATTTACCATCCAGATAATATTTTCTTAAATATTTGAAATATATTTTTAAAATATTAATTAAAATCTACATATATATTGTTTATAATCTTGTTTCAAAATATTTAAAAAATATTATTTTAAATTTTTTAAGTTTCCGCTTGCATTCCTGCCATAAAATTATTTAACATTTTAAGTTGATGATCATGTTCCTTCTCTAACATTTTCTTTTCCCACTGACGTTGAGACATCATTTGCGCCTGCGTGGACTCATTGAATATATCCATTTGTTTTTCAATTACTCCTTGCATTTGCTGTGCCTGACATTTAGTAAAAACTTCTGCGAAGTTCTGCGCCAATTTCACCTGTGTATACCGCCCTGAAGGTAAAAACTGCAATTATCGCCCGTTTTTGTATTAAAAAACAATATTATGTAAACTAGCTGAAATAGCTATTATATATATATATATATATATATATATATATATATATATATATATATATATATATATATGGAGGGGTAAAAGTTATAGTGGTGTAAGTCAAATTTTTTTAAATTTTTTCTCGCGTGGATAGATGCAATCTATACAATATATAAATTGCATCTATGCACACACAAAAATATTTTTAAAAATTTGACTTACACCACTGTGATTTTTACCCCTCCATATATTTTATATATATATATATATATATATATATAATGGGATGATTGGAGATAAAACTTTAAATCAGTCATCGAAAAGAACAAAAGGATTGAAGAAGTTAAAGGATTGAACTGGACAGACATCGAAACACAGATTTTTATTGAATTATGCATCGAAAAACGAATAATTCAATTAATGGACGGAAAGCGCCATAAGTATATAAATATATACAAATCACTAGAACCGAACATGAAAGAAATAGGTTTTAAACGCATTGGCGCACAAATAAAAACCAAATTAAAGCATTTAAAAGAGGCATACTTTAAATGTAAATGAAGTAACAGTGTTAGCGATGCCGCCCGTATAAATTTTCAATTTTACGATATATATATATGGAATATAAAAATACTAACCACTTGTTTTTTTAGCAGATTTTATGTTTTCTTTTTCTCCTTCTATTTCTTCCATTTCTACTTCTACATTATTTAAAGAATCTTCCATATTTGATGCTTCATCCACAGGCAATACTGAAAATATATTGTATTAATAAAGAACAAGATAACTAAGTAATAAAGTTAATACAAATAAGTTTCTTCTTACTTTGATTATTGGCATCTTGGGCACTAGATGAATCAATGCCATGATTATTAATTGCTTTAACGGATGGCCTTCCGCCAAGAAGTTGGTCCATCGCATCATAAAATTGAAAACTCATACGGGCGGCACCGCTAACGCTGTTATTTCGTTTACATTTAAAGTATGCCTCTTTTAAATGCTTTAATTTGGTTTTTATTTGTGCGCCAGTTTTAATAAAACCCATTTCTTTCATATTCGGTTCTAGTGATTTGTATATATCTATATGCTTATGGCGCTTTCCGTCCATTAATTGAATTATTCGTTTTTTGATGCATAATTCAATAAAAATCTGTGTTTCGATGTCTGTCCAGTTCAATCCTTTAACTTTCGTTCTTTTCGATGACTGATTTAAAGTTTTATCTCCAATCATTCCATCATCATCACATAATTCAGGAACAGGAACAGGGGCAGGAACAGGAACAGGGGCAAAAACAGGAACAGTGGCAGGAACAGGAACAGGAACAGGAACAGGGGCAGGAACAGGAACAGGAACAGGAACAGCAGCAGTTGTTGAACATGAACTTCTCGAAAAACTTTTTGAACACGACTTTTTATTCATTTTTTAAATATAAATCGCTTGACGGCTCTTGTCACTCTGAAACTGCAGCAAATCCGAACAAGCAAATAAAGCTTTTAGGACGTGTCGCGCGTTTACACCGTAAATGATAACGGCCTATTTCAGGTCGGGTCACTAAAATACGCGGCCTGACTTGAAGCCAGGTCCGGTCGCCTATCAAGTGTTTACAGCAGGCGGCCTAAATAATTTAGGTCGAATTTGAGGTATAGACCGCGGCCTAAATTCAGGGTGTAAACGTAGCCATTGTTCTGACAGTAAAATTTACCGAAAAATGAAAAATTTCTAAATACACATAATATTTTAACTTTTTTCTTATAATTAAACATAATAATCAATTATAACTTGATTTTATATAAGTTTAATGCAATATACAAAAGTTTGCTGAGGCCCTGCTTAAGCGCCTACAAAATACGCTCCTCCGTGAAAGGAATACCTTAACTGTCGTATCTCAGTCATTTTTAATAAAAAAAAGAAACACTTATATAGTTTTTTATGTAAAATTTCCCTGGCAATCGAGTAGTGCACTTTATTTTAGGAAAAAGAAATGATTTTTACATGAAAAATTGAAATATATAAAGGAAGGTTTTTAAGATTTTTAGGTTTTTCGAAAGAAAAAGTGGTGCGAGTTAGCACATGTGTGCTAATTGAGGGTTAAGGATATGAAAGGATGAATTATTGACGCATTTTAATGCATCATACACGAAATACTTGCGTCCGTTCACGATAGCTTTAGGAAATGGATAAATAATGTATCGATGTATCGATGTTCAGCAATGTATTCGAACATTTGCAAGTTTAAAAATAAAATATTTTTGTTGCTGATGACTCGAAGAAACTGACATTGAGATAGACTTGTTTATTTACCTTCCTTCGTGTTATGAAAGTAAACTAGTAGTAAGTGGTAAAAATAGTATAACCAAACAAATAGAACTCGCTGAAAGGACTATACAAAAAGTAGACCCAAATGGAAAACTCATCACAGCTCGACGAAATTTAGCAGGAACATTCATATCGAGTTCATGCCGAAGAAAGAATTTTTGTTGACACTTGTCTGGATTGGAAGCGGTGAAATGTGCAAAAAGAATCGCGAGAAAGACGATAGGTGTGATTATGAACAGCACCCAGCATAAAAAGGTAAAAAAATCAACTTTCCTGCTATTCAGCAACAATAATAAAGTAGGTCCAACAATAGTATAGTATGTCCCATTTTAAATGCCCCAAGCAAATATCTCGAAAAATATGAAACATATGGAAAAACGTTTTAGACAAAAGTTCATCATTTATTGCAAAAATTTTTTTGCTTTCTAACATGGACATTCCAGTTTTTAAGCTTTCAAACTATTGATTTAAAAAAAATTGTTCTAAAATTTGCAGTTGATCAAAAGTTATAGTAAAAAGAAAACAATAAGTTAGCTTAAGGGGTTATATCCACTTAGGAGGCAAAAAAAGCGATTTTTTAAGAATTTATCCTGGAAAGGCATTTTAATTTATAAACACAAAATTTTACACACTTATTGTAGTCACTTTTAAGTATAATTTCAAATTTTTTTGTTTAAAAATAATGATGTTTACGGCCGCTATAGCCGACGTCCGTAAGCATCTCGGTGTCTTGCGGTGACCACTCTATCTCTGGACTGAATCATCTGAAATCAAAAAACCAAAAAGATTTCGTTAATATAATATATTATCTAGTATTTGATCGAAGGAATAAGCAAAATATTAATTTTAACAAAAATGGTGGCTTCTTAAACAAACAAAATTTATAGCAAAAATCGAAATTTTTGTTTTAGAAGCCGCCATTTTTTTTTAAATTAATATTTTGCTTATTCCTTCGATCAAATACTAGATAATATATTATATTAACGAAATCTTTTTGGTTTTTTGATTTCAGATGATTCAGTCCAGAGATAGAGTGGTCACCGCAAGACACGTTTTTTTTAGAGATGCTCCCGGACGTCGGCTATAGCGGCCGTAAACATCATTATTTTTAAACAAAAAAATTTGAAATTATACTTAAAAGTGACTACAATAAGTGTGTAAAATTTTGTGTTTATAAATTAAAATGCCTTTCCAGGATAAATTCTTAAAAAATCGCTTTTTTTTGCCACCTAAGTGGATATAACCCCTTAACCCATATGTACTAACCCATATCTACGTTACTTTTAGAAGTGTACCGTTCAAGAGTTATATAGAAGACTAGCTGGTTACCCGGGCTTCGCCCGGGAGTCGTTTTTCTTAAAGGAGTTCCATAAGGAGTCGGGTTGATTTAAAGACGGTAGTTTAACTTTTACACATGAATAACACATTTTAGGTGCACTTTAGGTGCATAACACTTTTTTGCTTAACAATGATCACATATTGGATCAATTTTCCAAATTATTACTTTCGGATGAAATTGATATTCGTAATTTGAATCATAAATGTTTCTAATTTTAAAATGGACCGCATAAATGATTTCATGGATTAAACATGTCGTAACCGGTCTTTTTCTACTCAAGTTTCACACTATTGAGTCATTTCCGCTTCTCCGATATTATTGTTTTTATATATATTTATATACTTTACCCAGTATATAGTATATAAATCTGCGTTAAAATTTGTAACTTATAAAATTCTATACAAAAAACGTTCTATATTTTTTTTCAGGATCAATCATTTTCGTGTTCAACATTTTATAAAGTTTCAACTTTTCTACATCTCAGAGATAATACACTATTTTCCACACCACCTCGGAGGTATAGTGTTAGGCGCGTTTTTTTTAACGTGGTGTCCCTAGTAAGCCTAATCCACTATTTTTTTTTATATAACGTTTTTTGGAGAGAATTTTTCAAGTTCCATTTTTTGTATTAACTATTTTTAATGATTTTTCACTAATTGTAATGCAGATAGGTGAACTAAACATGTATTTTATTTGTATATTATAAACTGTACTCCGACAAAAATCACCGTTAACACTGAATTATCATTATTTTTATCTATATTTTTCTATATATATTTAATTATCTGTCTTCTATAATGACGTTGATTCTACTTGTTTATTAGTTGATCATTGGATTTGTTTTTTTAATCGTTAAAAATCTCTGTGAAAACAACATTGCGAGTTTTATTGCTCTTATCAGGAATCAGTATTGTTTGGTCATTTGTTGATTTCTGTTCGTTATTTAAACTGATTATAATAGATACATTTTATTGTATACTGCGTTTAACGCAGAATGCATTTTTATAATAATTACTGCACCTAGCGCAGAATGCATTTTCACAATTTTACTGCGTTCTGCGCAGAATGCATTTTCACAATTTTACTGCGCTTTGCGCAGAATGCATTTTTATAATAATCACTGCGCTCCGCGCATAATGCATTTTCACAATTTTACTGCGCTCTGCGCAGAATGCATTTTCATAATAATCACTGCGCTCCGCGCAGAATGCATTTTCATAATACTACTGCGCCCTGTGCAGAATGCATTTTTACAGTAATCACTGCGCTTTGCGCAGAATGCATTTTAACTTTAACTGTTCATTTCTTTGTGCGACACATTTTTTGTTGTTTTTTTCTTCTAAATTTATTTACCACATGATTTCAATGTTATTTCATTATTTTCAATTATTTTTATCTAGATCTAGATATTTATTTTTTCGTTTTTTTTTTTATTATTGTTTGTTTCTTTGCTTTAATTATATATTTGAAATTACGTATTGGTAACTTTTTTTCATTTCGGTTGTAATATAATTCCGATATTATTTAATTTTTACATTTTATTATCTGTCCTGTAGACATTCTTGTGGCTATTTTTTTAATTGTTAATTTCAATGGTATTTACAGTGTAAATATGCAATATAAAAGTATTGTCATTATGTAATTGTCGTTGCTTTTATTCTTCCGGGAAGGGTAATAATATTTTCTCTTCTATGATTCTCAGACAATGTCTACGCATTTTTGGCATATCTGTTGAATATTTTTTATTTGAAGGATTTTCTCCCAATGCTATTGATACTGCAAATGCTGCTGCAAATATTCCACATGACGCAAGATCTGGCTGCTTGGTTACCTTTTCAAATATTATATTATTTTGTTCCAGATTGGGGTATCGTTTTTCAATGTATTTTTGTTCAAATAATGTTAGATCGTAATAAGAATGAGTATCAAAATACAAACTATCATATATATGAAGCATTAAACCATCATAGTAAATACAGTGCCAGTGGTTACCGCAATGCTCACCTCCGACAATCTGAACATCGGAAGTAAAGATCGGTTCAATCCAATTTAAATTCATTATGAAAAGAACATCAACACGAGAAAATGTAGTATATCTTTCTATTATCATCATAATTTCATTTAAAGGTCGATCATCTAACCACGAATTTTCTTTTAACACGTTCTCTTCAATTGTTTGTGGCAGTGGATAAATAAGATTATCTATGTTAAAATCATTATTTTCAATTTTATCATTTAACGTTATACATTTTTTTGGTACATTCTTATTTTTTTCACCAGTATGTGAAGACTTAGTGTTGATTGACAGTTTTTCTGAATTATATTTATTATCCTTATTAGAAAAAGAATTTTCTTCAAATAAAGTCTTCACACTTGCTATTGGTATCTCACTTTGCTCGTTTAATCTATTATCTATATTTTTCTATATATATTTATTTATCTGTCTTCTATAATGACGTTGATTCTACTTGTTTATTAGTTGATCATTGGATTTGTTTTTTTAATCGTTAAAAACCTCTGTGAAAACAACATTGCGAGTTTTATTGCTCTCATCAGGAATCAGTATTGTTTGGTCCTTTGTTGAACCAATCCGTGAGAGTCCTACATATAATTGGCCGTGTGAAAAAACTTCGTTTCTGAGGTCTACGCCAACTACTTTGAAGGTTTGTCCTTGGGACTTATTAATCGTCATGGCGAAACACATTCTAACAGGAAATTGCAGCCTTTTAAACGCAAATGGCAAATCCGTAGGGACTATAGGTATTCTTGGAATTAATGCTATTTCACCGGCTGCAGGTCCTGTCAGAATGGTTGCTTCTATGATGTAAGGCATGAGACGCTTAACTTGCAGTCTCGTGCCGTTGCAAAGCCGTGGTGGTTTAAGATTTCGAAGCAGCATTATTGGGGTACCAACTTTTAGTCTCAGTTTATGTGGAGGCAATCCTGCAGGGTTAAGAGAGTTGAGAAACTCAATCGGATAGTGAATGACTTCATCTCCATTTACCATTGTGTCTATTGAATTATATGTTTTACATTCGGTGGTGACTTTTTGTAAAACTATTTCATTAATCTCCTCTGCAGCTTTATTTTTTGCAGTTACGATTGCACGTTCGCAAAGCCAATTTGTTTCCTTTTGTGTTAAATTCTGAATATCTGGATAAACATTGTCAATAATTTGATCAATAGTTCGGACGCAAGTTCCTACAATATCAGAAATGTTAATGTAGCCATTCTGCGTTATAGGGATAGAGCCGTCACCAATTTTAAGCAAATACTCTGCAAATTGTTCTAAATTCTTGTCTCCTCGTAAATGAACTCGCATATTAATAGTCAGTCGAAGTTTTTTTACATGCTGCCAAATTTCAGATTTTTTCATGCAAACTTTCATAATATCCGCACGTGTTCCTTTAGGCACCACTGGCAGAGTTTGCCTGAAATCACCGGTAAAAACAAATGTTACCCCACCCATTACCTTTTCTGATGTTCTCAAGTCTTTAAGGGTTCGATTGACGGCATCTATATGGGACTTGTGCGACGTCGTACATTCGTCCCATACTATCAAGGATGCCTGTTGGAGAAGTTTACCAGTAACACCATTTTTTCTAACGGAACATACCGAACTTTGGTCCAAGGACACATTCAGTGGCAACTTAAAAGTAGAGTGGGCAGTTCTTCCACCACTTAGAAGAGTCGCAGCTATGCCTGATGAGGCAACCGCGATAGCGATCTTCTTTTGACTTCTTACTTTCGCCAAAATCAATGAAATGACAAACGTTTTGGCAGTACCTCCTGGCGCATCTATAAAGTAAATGTTACCCTTATTATCTTCGACACTATTTATTATCTCGTCGTATACCATTTTTTGTTCTGTATTCAGTTTCACTTCGTTTTCTTGCAGATATACTTGTAAGTCGTCGATATTGTGTACTGTTTCTCGTAAGTAAAGTAGGTTATCTATGTTTGAATCATTGCGCTGAGGTTCTGGCAAACCAAACTCTTTCAAGCACTTTTCTCCATGAGTGAACACTATGTCCTCAAGAAGAATCAACCCCTCATTGAAAATTTCCTCTGTGAACTGAACCTCACTATTCTTACTTTTCTGTCGCACCCGATGTAAAATATCATCGCATAGGTGTGTCCGGTACCCACACAGAGCATAATATTTAATAGATATCTATTAGATATCTACATATCCATATAAGTCCAATATCTATGGTGGATATTTAATAGATATCTATTAAATATAAAAATATCCATATCTATCAAATAGCCACCAGGGATATCCATTAAATATCCACGTGTGATCCACATATCCATATCTATCAAATAGCCACCAGGGATATCCATTAAATATCCACGTGTGATCCACATATCCATATCTATCAAATAGCCACCAGCGATATCCATTAGATATCCACATGTTATCCACATATCCATTTCTGTTGAATTATCGCGGAGATATTTTATTATAAATGAATTATTAATTAGAACAATAAAAATTAAATCTGGCCGAAAGTCAACGCGGTTATTTGTGCGTAAAAAAATCAAAATTTATTTATTAATTCTTCTTACATCTTCGTCCGGACGAATTTTGATTTATCACGCACAAAATAATGCACGTTATTTGGCCAGATTTAATTTTTATTGTTAATTATCGAGAGTCCTACCTAATTAGAAATTTGCTGAATATATATAGTGTTATTTCAATTTTAATTACTATTCTATATTTTACATATTGTATTTACGTATGCGCGAGCCGGCCGCGGCTATTACGTCCGCGGTGATAGGCTGACAAACAAGGCACGGGCAATAATAATGTGCCTGCGCGATCCTCTTTACGTCGATAAGGTGCCAATTCATGAGACGCTGAAACTGAGCGTTAATAATTAAGTGTCAAAAGAAATGAAATTGAATTTGTTTAATATATTCAGCGTCGTCGCTAAATCGTCGTGTTAATCGTCCCAGTACGTACAATCAAACAATATAATAGAAATACGTAAAATATTAATAATTATTTTCAAAAGTAATATCTTCAAGTAATAATATTTTATGGATACATATATATGAATAAAAGATATTATTTCTGAAGATTTTTGCTTGCTGAAAATGAGCGCGCGTCGAGCATCAACGTGAAAAAGTACCTTAGCTCTGCGATTGGGGAATCTCGCTCACGACGTCGTCACGTGGTGCGTCACCTAGCCCGCGCTTTCGCTCACGAGGCCGTCACGTGGTGGCGTCACCATATCCGACGTACGTGCACGCGCCAGACGCGCGCGACTTTTCCCCGCTGGCCACCGCTGGCGATAAAAACAATATCGGTTCGTTCGGTTTCGTGTTTCGTAGTTTCGTTCGTGCGTCGAGCAGTTTCCTCTGGTTTCCTCTCGTCGCTCGGCGTGTATTCGCGTGTATAATCAGTTGTGCGAGCTGTGCCATTTTCCCCGCTGGTGATAAAAACAATCGGTTTGTTCGGTTTCGTGTTTCGTTCGTGCGTCGAGCAGGTCGAGCAGTTTCTTCTCGTCGCTCGGCGTGTACGCCGGCGTGAATTCGCATGTAATTAGTTGTGCGAGTTGTGCCTTTGGCGAACTGCTCTTCTTTGCACGTAAGTAATATATTATACAAATACAATACTAGCTGCATGGTTACCCGGGCTTCGCCCCGCAGGACATATATAATAATGCCCGGTTTCTTCACCGTCGGAACTTTATCCTTAGGATAAACTCACTCTTCGTCTCTTTCTAACCTAACTCTTAGAAAGAGACGAAGAGTGAATTTAACCTAAGGATAAAGATACCCGACGGTGAAGAAACCGGGCATTAGACACGCAAATAGTCTCTTTCTTTCTCTCTCTCTCTCTCTCTCTCTCTCTCTCTCTCTCTCTCTCTCTCTCTCTCTCTCTCTCTCTCTTTCTCCGCGGCGCGACGGCGCTGGCCCGATGCCCGATACATCCGTGTAAAGCCCGGTCTATGCATCAGTTCGCAAAACGCAAGACACACGCACAGTCTACATATCAATCTAACCTCTTTGTGTATAGAGGTTAGATTGACATGTGGACTGTGCGTGTGTCTTGCGTTTTGCGAACAATGCGAACTGCATGTCAGCCCGTGCTCGCGTTTCGCGATTTCCGCGCGCGCGCGCGAGAGAGAGAGAGAGAGAGAGAGAGAGAGAGAGAGAGAGAGAGAGAGCGTGAAAACCGCGAGAATACACTCCGAGGAGGGTTGTCCCTTGAGCGAGGAGAGCAAGGTGCAACGGTACGGAGTAGTGTTACCCAATCCTGGGAAGATTACGGCATAGAAACACCAAATATTTCAGTTATGTAGCATCTATCTAAATTATATTAAATATTTTTTGTTGCAGTGCTGTTTCATTCAGTTACTTACTTCGTCATTGCGTACACCATTACTACATATTACATAAAAGTATATGTAAAGATTTTGATCTCGAAGAGAGAATAACGAGAGATAGAGTAAAATTGACGCACGAGGACTCTCGCTTCAACATTGTGGTTTGTCAGGTATGTCTTTTAAAAAGTTTTTATTCTTACAATATTCAATATGACAATATTTGTATATATATTTGTACAAATTTAATTGTAATCTGCTTTCTCCAATTATAAAATTTTTATGTTATATTTGCTTGTCTTGTTTTTATCTATAATTGATGTCAATGATAAATTTATGTTTTGGCTTGCATCAGTGTATTCAAAATTATTTCTATTAATATGTTCTGTTGTTCTCTGTGTTTTTTTATTTTATTTCTTGGTTTAATTTTATTTTTATACATTCAATACTTAGCCATAAAATTTTATTTTATGATTATATTTCAATAAAATTAGTTTTTGATGTAAAGATCAAATTTGTTAACAAATATTGTCTTCTGGCTCGCTTTACTTTGTTCTCTGTGCACTTTATTATTTCAAATTTAGACTTATATTCACTATTTCATATTTAAAGTGTAACATGTGTGTAAATTATTTTAAATATTTTTTGTTGCAGTGCTGCTTCATTCAGTTACTTTGTCACTGCATCTACACTATTACTACATATTACATAAAAGTATATGTAAAGAATTTTGATCTCGAAAAGAAAATAACAAGAGATAGAGGAAAATTGACGCACGAGGACTCTTGCTTCAACATTGTGGTTTATCAGGTATGTCTTTAACCTTTAAACGGTTGCGTCAAAATTTGAAACATGAACGGTCGCGTGGAGTATAGGTCACACCTCAAAGTATTGTCTGAAACATTTTTTTACTTGTTTAATACTTTTTGAGATACTTAAGGAAAACTTTATAACTTTTTCAATATTTACAATATCTCAATAACTGTTTGTCGGAGAGAAAAGTGATACAGGACTTTTTGACTTGATTTGATCTCAAGAATATGCTGTTGCAATAGTATCCCATTATTTTTTATTGAGATATTGTAAATTAAATATTAAAAAAGTTACCAAGTTTTTCTTAAATATCTCAAAAAGTATTAGGCAAATAACAAAAATGTTTCAGACAAAACTTATTAAAATTAATTCGTAGAAAAAGATCATACAATAAAAAATTGGAATTTTTATTTAAAAAATTTGACTTGGGTTCTACTCACAAAGGGACCTTCAGGCTAACGGATTTTTGTTTTTCTTTGTACTTACTGTACTTGAAGGTCATCACCCAGACATCAATTTCCCAAAGCATTAAGGCGCGCTTTTCAGAAAAACTCGAGATAATCGACTTTGAAGAATTTCGAGCGCGCTATGTACACAGAATTTTAATTTTAATGTAAAATTTATTAATCCATGCTAATTAACAGATATTTAATCATTGTTTTCAATGAAAAACTTACATTTTCTTATTTTGAATTGCTTGAAAAATCGTACTTTGTGTTCAAGTAATTTTGAAATTCAAATATTTATAATAAATTGAAGTTTTGGTATAAAAATGAAAAACGTCAGGTAGGAAATAAAATACTTTTATATTTTGAAAAATTACGAGAAAATACAGCGCAAAAATGATATATAGTATACAGTCGTTTTACACGTCAATATTGCACAAACCAGGATAATATTTATCGTAAAAGCAAGGGAAACAGTAAGTTTCACGGCATCTAGCACATCGTATGAACGCAGATATTTTACAGGAGCAAGGTTTTTTTTAAATTTCTGTTGAAAAACATACTTCATTGACGTTCATAAAAATGTCTCTGTGATCACAAAGGTTTGAAGCAAACCACGCGTATCGAATCATGTTCTTAAAGATTGGAGAGAACAGCTGGTGATGTACAATAGATTTAATTTTAATGCAATCTTCATGATTCGATACGCGTGGTTTGCTTCAAGCCTTTGTGATGACAGAGACATTTTTATGAACGTCAATGAAGTGTGTTTTCCAACAAAAATTTAAAAAAAACCTTGCTCCTGTAAAATATCTGCGTTCATATGATGTGCTAGATACCGTGAAACTTACTGTTTCCCTAGCTTTTACGATAAATATCATCCTGGTTCGTGCAATATTGACGTGTAAAACGACTGTATACTATATATCATTTTTGCGCTGTATTTTCTCGTAATTTTCTAAAATATAAAAGTATTTTATTTCCTACCTGACGTTTTTTATTTTTGTGCCAAAATTTTAATTTATTATAAATATTCGAATTTCAAAATTACTTGAACACAAAGTACAATTTTTCAAGCAATTCAAAATAAAAAGATGTAAGTTTTTTCATTGAAAACAATGATTAAATATCTGTTAATTAGCATGGATTGATAAATTTTACATTAAAATTAAAATTCGCTCGGAATTCTTCAAAATCGATTATCTCGAGTTTTTCTGAAAAGCGCGCCTTAATGCTTTAAGAAATTGATGTCTGGGTGATAACCCTCAAGTACAGTAAGTACAAAAAAAAAACAAAAATCCGTTAGCCTGAAGGTCCCCTTGTCAGTTCAAACCGAGCCCCAGACTTAAAATCTAATAAGATCGTTTATTGATCTCTTTTGAACCCTCCAACTTTTATCTGACATTTTTCCAATAAACCAATAATTTCAGAGATAATTGGCCGTTCTCGAACTTTTGGTACACACGTATTTGTATACACAGGATGTATAAAATAAAGCGTTACAAATTTTTATCTCTAAATATATTATTTGTAGAAAAAAATGTTTCAGACAAAATTTATAGGGTGTAAGAAGATCTATTTAGTGACTGTATTAGTTCGACCTTAGGTAGAGTCGTTAAAGTTAAGTCAGGGTCACTTTGAATTGTTTAAATTGGACCTCCTATTTTTTATTGCATATTCTTGTAGCCTCTGTTGTATCAAAAAGTAAAAACTTTACGAGGTATTCAATATTTTATATTAAAAATATCATGACAAACTTTGAAATATTAAGACATTCTTAACAAAGAAGGGTTTTATTGTAGTGTTTTGAAAACATTTTGACAAGGGCTACAAGAATATGCAATAAAAAATAACGATTTTACCTAAGGTCAAACTAATACAGTCAGTAAATAGATCTTTTTACACCTTACAACTTTTGTGTGAAACATTTTCCTCTACAAACAATATTTTTAGAAAAAGAAATTTGTAACGTTATATTTTATGTGTAATGTTATATTTTACATATGTATATGTTTGTATATCTTGTATACAAACTTGCAATCTTGCTTTTTTAATTATAAAAATTTGGGTTATATTTATTTTTCTTGTCAACGTCATTTTATCTTCTTTTATAATTTATGGCAATGATTACATCTTAGTTTGCGTCTTCTATTCAGTGTTTTCATTCAAACTTGTTTCCATTGTGTCCCGCTGTCCTCAGTGTTTAATTTTTTTGTTTTGATTTAATTTTATTATTGGCAAATCTTATTTTATTCCTGGCCAATTGCGTTTAATTTTCTTGTTTTTACATACAATACCACAAAATCTTATATTTTATGATTGTTTTTTTATGAAACTGCAGTTTTTAATCTGTGATAACATTCGTTAAGACATGTTCAATCTTCTGAGTTATGAAGTATTTGTTTTACTTTGTTTTCTGTTTCCTACAGTTCTTTCTTTTTTCAAATTTGGATGTACTCACAATTAATATTTACTATGATCACTTGAACATTAAGTGTATGTTTTCTTATTCTTTCATGCTATTGTCTATCTGATGTGGCGTCAGAAGCGATTTTTGTTAAAATAGCTTTGTGTAGCAAATGTATACATTCCAATTTTTATAAAGTAATATACATTTTCCGTAGCTTGTACATTTTAGTTTATATTGAAAAAAATATGTGATTTTCTGTTTATGATAATTATTTGCATTTTAATATTAGTATTTCTAAAGTTAACATGTGAGATAGGTACTACTCAACAAAGAATAGAGAACTTTTTGTACTCTAAAAATTAGGCTATTTTTAAATCGCTGAAACTCGGCGAAAAATTATCGTAGACAAAAAAATTAAAAAAGCATTTTAAAGCTTAAAATTTTAATTTTAACGTGCTATTGGTAGTTTTAAAAATTTTTTTTATCTTCTTTGTTCTGTGCTTTAAAAAAAAACACATTGTTTTGTATGTCTGTGAAGTTGGCATATCATTTTTAGTCCAGTCATTTTAGGTTTTATAGAACATTAATAAAAATCTGTTTGTTGCAGAAGTTGTCAGGTAGACATTTCCTAATGTAACGGAGAAAGAATTTGAGTTAAAATGTAAGGATTGGTTTCGACATGCGAAACACAGGTCCGAGAATGAAAAACGACAACGACGAGTCAACGACAACGACGACGAAAACGATGATTCGACAAAGGTTGGTTTTTATGATTTATTTGCTTTTATAGGCACAGATTTTTCGATTTAAATTATGATTTTTAAGCGAAAATATTTATAAATATAAATATACAAACTAAAATAAATGTGGTTTATTTGATTGTTTCAGAAATAGCCAGCCAGATAGCGTTCCAAACGCAATGACGCATTCAGTCAGCGCTCTCGAAGCCGATTTCGGAGATCTGTTGCACATCGATTGAAATTGCGGAAACAGATACGTACTTATAATAATGCCGATCGCGTACATAATTGCGGACCATTATGAACAGAAGCCTTAAGTATCAGGAGAAAGTTATTTTTGTGACCAAGAACTGGCTGTATTTTTTTTTTTCATTTTTTTTGCTGTTTACGGCGCAAAAGGTGCCTTAGGATTAAGATTAGTCGTTATTATTTTTGCAGTTTATTATCCAAGATGGACATTTGCGTCGTTATCGTTTCGTCCTTGTTAATAAGTTCCTTTACGTGCAATTCCTTTTGTTTCTAAGATTTATTTCTGACATAAGAATGCCAATGTAATGATTTGGACGACGTATTCAAGTATGATTTATATAAAGTCTAAACGATATATTGCCAAGTTTAGATTCTTCCGATTATCCTCGCACGCAGAGAGCTCCATATTGGGAGCAGTCGATTTCGCAAAACGATTGTTTTATAGACATAAGATATATTTCGTTCTCGGTAATAATTTATCCAAATATTTAAATGTTATTTTTGTTAATTTTTTTTAACAAAGGAATGAAAGCGTTAGATAAATAGTTTCTTAAGCAACACACGTGTACACACGCGACACTTAATTTTTTAAATAAAATTTATTAAATAAAAGTTATTTGTTTATATGTATATATATATATATATATATACACTAAGAAAAAAATGTTCTGGATTTTAGTAAATATTAGTTTGCATACAACTGTGACTCCATTTATTAAAATAAAGAAAATTTTCCTTTTTATTAGTATATTTTTTCCCTAGTGAATACACATATACTAATAAAAAGAAAAATTTTCTTTGTTTTAGTAAATGGAGTCACAGTTGTATGCAAACTAATCCAGAACATTTTTTTCTCAGTGTAAATAACCAACCCTATCCCATTTATATCCATTTTATACCATTTAGTGGATATCCATGCAGATATATCTACTAATATTTAATAGATATCCATTGGATATTTCAATGGATATTTAATGGATGTCGATTAGATCTCGGGTGGCGGACATCTGGATATTTAATGGATCTCTATTAAATATCTCGTGGATATCACGGATATACATTGGGGATATTTAATAGATATCTATTAAATATTAATGTCTGTGTGGGTATGCATTCCATAATTCTAAAGGATTAGACATTTCACAAAACATTAGCATAATGCTAAATAACTCTCTCATTTTGTGTGCACTTTCTGAAATAGCTGCATCTGATAGTATATCTCGCCAGTGCGTGTCACTCTCAAGCAAATTCCGGGCTTGGCACGCCGCGCGATAAGTGAGCATTATTTCACTATTTCACTAGTCTTTAAGTCATTAAAAGACGTCGGTCCTCTGACGTGATGTAGGAGTAGTCTGAGATAAAAGCATTCTGAATAATTAGGGTGTATAGTATACACTCGCCCTAATACTGTGTCCCGCTTTATACCTGGACAACCATCTACATCTTGGCCCCGTTTTCTCCGTTGCCATTTTTTGTTAGACCATTTATAATAAGCCGGTACTTGGTGATAAAGCAAAGTCTGTGCAAATTTATCAACTGCACACAGAGCAAAGAAGGCTGTCAGAGTGGTCTGAGGTGGATTTTCTATAACTTGCTGTAGATTTCTTTCAGTAAAATACACTCTTTGCCCATTTTCTAAATGGACAGATAAATGAATAACTGGAGGATAGCGCTCGTGAATAGAAAATCCTAGTATTCTCCAGATACTTTCAGAGGTACTCAAATATCTGCCATTCAAATAGTTCTGAACCTCATCTTTTTTATTTTCAACGACAAACGTAACCGCATCGTTACCTTTATTAATATACTTACATATATATTTGATTGCTTGCACAGAATGGCAATATTCAACGTTGATGTGTGCAATGAAGCATCTGGAGAGAGTCGGACAATATGGGACTATCCATTTATTATCAACAATGAAGTTACAATGCGATATAGTATAAATGTTTCCACCATCAGCCGGACATCTTCTTCTGTACTTAGGGTATCCATCATCGCCAGTTTGTGTATACTGAAGAAAATCACGGGGATATCTTTTTGAACATGTACCGTTTGACATGCAAGGTGATGAGGAATTGACGGCTCCACATGGACCGTGGATCATATTCTTGCATACTATGTCGTAAAGTAATGGATCTTCATCCTTATTGGGGATTTCAGCTGAAATAATGCTATCTATTTCATCAGATCTTATTTTGTCGACTAACCAAATTAAAATGTGGGCATGAGGCAAACCTCTCTTCTGCCATTCAATTGAAAACATGTAGCATCGAACTTGACCAAAAATGTCCTTCTTTGTTATGGTTTTCATAAGTTGTTGTACTTTTAATTGAAACACTCTCGCAACAATGTCGTGTCTTTCACTTGGACGTTGACCGGGATACAATTCTGTTTTAACTTCAGGCCGAACACATTCAGAAAAACAAAAAAATTTTTTTTTTTAACGAAAACAAAGCTTCCTCTATGAGGAAGCAAAAAACTGAAGAATATAATGATATTAGAAAACTTGTACACTTTTAAAGTAATCGGTTACCCCTTCAACGATCTTCGCCAAATTCAATACCAACCTTCCTTTAATGCTAACAAAATTTTCCTTTAATACTTTTCCTTCTATTTAGGCATAAATCAGTATTGAAATGTATGTTTGAACGTTTTTAACTTAAAAACTATTGGACCGAATTTTTACCACAAGTATATAAAATAGGGGTAGAATTTTCCGGGGAGTGCTATAGGGTGTATAGTTTTTCGTTATCTATTTTCTGGAAACCGATTTTTTAAATTCTTTATTTTTTAAATATTAAAAAAATTAAAGAAATCGGTTTCCAGAAAATAGATAACGAAAAACTACACACCCTATAGCACTCCCCGGAAAATTCTACCCCTATTTCATATACTTGTGGTAAAAATTCGGTGCAATAGTTTTTAAGTTAAAAACGTTCAAACATACATTTCGGGTGATGTATGTTTGAACGTTAATGACTTAAAAACTATTGGACCGAATTTTTACCACAGGTATATGAAATAGGGGTAGAATTTTCCGGGGAGTGCTATAGAGTGTATAGTTTTTTGTTATCTATTTTCTGAAAACTGATTTCTTTAATTCTTTTAATATTTAAAAAATAAAAAATTAAAAAAATCGGTTTCCAGAAAATCGGTAACGAAAAACTACACACCCTATAGCCTTTTCCGGAAAATTCTACCCCTATTTCATATACTTGTGGTAAAAATTCGGTCCAATAGTTTTTAAGTTGTTAACGTTCAAACATACACCACCCGTAAGGATTTTATATAATAGTATAGATATAGATAGTACAGGATAATTCTTTCTTTTACTTCGATATGCTTTTACTTCGATATGATTGTAGGTATATGTGTGCAATTATTTTTATAAAATATGGTAGCATTTCAAGAGGCAAAGAGGGTAATTTTTTACGTAAGCTGTAAGAATTTAATTTATATTGAAATATATTATTGTACAACAATATGTATAATCCATCGTTTCTTAGTCATCATATCTCTAAAACTCATTATCACGATGTTGCGCAGGCATATATGTATATTTGGCTTTTGAATTAGACATTCTATACCGGTCAATTCTTCCCCCTTCTCTTTTTCTAATATAAATATCTTACGATAAAACGATATTTATATTGTGAAAAGAAATAACTTCAAAGAATTGTAAAAAATCTTTAATACAAAATTATAAAAAAAGTAAAGCTTATTAAAGTTATAGACAAAGGGCAAATATTAATGTAAATGTAAATATTTATAATAATCAAAATAATAATGTCTTCTATCAATTTTGAAAGAAATTTGGTTGCATGTTAATTATTCCGTAATATCTGTTTATATTTAAGCCACTTATAGATATCAAATAGTATCGGAAATCTGCGCGGGCGCACGTCTACATTCGGCTTTTGCATTAGATATTCTGTATTGATCGTCAACTTAATTTCAAAATGATGAAATTATGCATATCTAACTACGGCCGAGATATGAGTCAGCAGTATGAAATCCTACAGGGCATATACCTTGAACGGATAATGTCATGGCACGTGAAATGTCTAGTACCGTCGGTGTAGTCTAATTACGTCAATATCGGATTTCCTCTCTGAACGGACGTCGCGTCGTACGTTACTACACCCGAGGAAGAGCTTTCTCTATTATCTGCTTTCCTTGTCAGCAGTTCGGCACGTCCAATCTACCTCCAATTGCGTGCCCAAAGCCCGAATAAGCTAACCACGGAATCGGATTCGAAATCCGTGCGGATACTCTGCGCCCGAACTTCAAATTATACACAGCCTGTGGGCGTCTATCGGGAGAGTAGTTTTGTGCGCATTACAAGTTACATAGAACTGGATCTCCAAAATACACATATACATACACTGGGCAACAAAATTATCGCAACAAAAATTTACGTCAAAAATTTGTCCAACTTCAAATAAGCATAACTCCGCGAGAAATTGTCATATCTGAAAGATTTTTTTTTTCATTTTAAAGGATGAAGTCTGTACTTTAAGAAACCATTGTTAAATTTTGAATTTAGCCTTCCCCCCTCCCGTCGTTCTTCCAAAAGTAAGGACGTGTTACGTCTTTAAAAAATTGCATACTTTGACACATTCTACGGAGTAGAACGAATTTTTTTCGTAACTATCATGGCAACCATCGTAAAATATAGACTTTTCCCTGCAAATTAAAAAAAAAATTAAGTCCGTACGATTTTTTTTCGTCGAGTTATGGCTTATCAAAGTTACCTATGCATTTTTGTGCATTCAATTACCGCCAACATTAGTATTAGTACCCGATGAACACTACGGGGAGGTTATTGGTGCGATTTTTCCTATATTGTATGTGTGTGTGTGTGTGCGTGTGTGCGTGTGTGCGCGTGTGCGCGTGTGCGCGTGTGCGCGTGTGCGCGTGTGCGCGTGTGCGCGTGTGCGCGTGTGCGCGTGTGCGCGTGTGCGCGTGTGTGCGTGTGCGCGTGTGCGCGTGTGCGCGTGTGCGCGTGTGCGCGTGTGCGCGTGTGCGCGTGTGCGCGTGTGCGCGTGTGCGCGTGTGCGCGTGTGCGCGTGTGCGCGTGTGCGCGTGTGCGCGTGTGCGCGTGTGCGCGTGTGCGCGTGTGCGCGTGTGCGCGTGTGCGCGTGTGCGCGTGTGCGCGTGTGCGCGTGTGCGCGTGTGCGCGTGTGCGCGTGTGCGCGTGTGCGCGTGTGCGCGTGTGCGCGTGTGCGCGTGTGCGCGTGTGCGCGTGGGCGCGTGGGCGCGTGTGCGCGTGGGCGCGTGTGCGCGTGTGCGCGTGTGCGCGTGTGCGCGTGTGCGCGTGTGCGCGTGTGCGCGTGTGCGCGTGTGCGCGTGTGCGCGTGTGCGCGTGTGCGCGTGTGCGCGTGTGTGCGTGTGCGCGTGTGTGTGTGTGCGTGTGTGTGCGTGTGTGTGTGTGTGTGTGTGTGTGTGTGTGTGTGTGTGTGTGTGTGTGTGTGTGTGTGTGTGTGTGTGTGTGTGTGTGTGTGTGTGTGTGTGTGTGTGTGTGTGTGTGTGTGTGTGTGTGTGTGTGTGTGTGTGTGTGTGTGTGTGTGTGTGTGGTTTGGTTTCTTAAAGTACAGACTTTACTCTTTAAAATAAAAAAAAAATTTTCAAATATGAAAATTTTTCGCTGAGTTATGCTTATTTGAAGTTGGGCAAATTTTTGACGTGAATTTTTGTTGCGATAATTTTGTTACCCAGTGTACATATATGCAATAAACATCAAAAATAGGCCAGACAGCCGAAGCGTTTGAAACATATTGATTAAGTTGTATTACGGTCTATTCTCTTTATTTTCTTAGATGTAGTTAAAATTTTCTTAAAGAATAAACAAATATATTAAGTCGTTGCCCGACTCTCATGCCGCGGACGTGGTGGTAGGCATTTGAGATTTAATGTTCCTTCTTTTTGAGAGTCTTTATTCACACTTTTATTTATGTACACACATACACGCACGCACACGCACACGCACACACACAAATATATTTATAATATATTTTAGTATTTTTAATAAATATTTTTGTCAAAAGACACGGTAATGTCTTGCTGGCTATATACTTACGCCGTCCAACTAGTTGAGCGCAGGCCACAGATGTCTTATACACTAGTAGATCGCTAACTTAGGGCTTTGGCAATGGAAAAACTGAGATCGGGGTTTGGTTGTGACACTCTACAACAAAATGACGGTAGTGCGTGTATTAGTGAGTGTATTATGTGATATCTGGCGGTATGTGGTGTCCAGATTACGTGTTCAATATCATATCTCTATCACGTGATATTGAACATGTGATCTGAACACTAACACATGCCTGTCGGATATCATATATGTAAGCATTAACGCACGTATTACCATCATTTGGTTGTAGGATGTCATGACTGAACCTGGAAATCCAGCTGGCCTCAGTTCTTTTGACGAAGTTAGCGATCTATGAAGGTTGGTACAAAAATAATGCCTCCTAATTTATTTCTTTCAAATCTGGCGTCATAGAAAATTTTAGACTTCACTGACAAGAGTTATTACTTGAGATCTCCAGTTGCATTATGTTGAGTGGTATTGTGATCAGTTACGTTAGTGTGTTCAGCTATAATCGGTTCAGCTGAACCGATGCGTTTCTGGATGGACTCAATCGATTCGTTGGGTTCATATATATTACACATATAACAAAATTGTTTTCACTTTTACTCTAGGTGTTTTCTATTCTGAGATATTCCAGCTTAAAATTCAAAATTTTTATCTAAAATTTTTTCTTAGAAAGCGCCACGAGACGGAATAGCCCGTCAACGCAACTTTGCTATTGCACGGAGTTTGCGCCGCCATCTAACATGTAACATCTGTGTCATGTTCGTGAGCTTGGTTACGTTTACTAGGTACTTATTGTTAATCTGAACTGTCATGACTTCTGTCGATTTATTTTTTTCGAGATAGCATTATAGGGTTCTAAAGAGCGCGAAAAAAACAGGAAAAATTTAGAAAAAAACGTTTTTTCCGGCTTTTTTTGCCAATTTTTCCGATCTGAAAAATATAGAAAATTTTTTTTTGTAGATTTTTGGTTTAATGTATTTTGTCTTATCAAGATCTTATTTTTGCATTTGAGTTCAGCAGACTAGATTATTGTAGAGTCTATCATGATATATACACAAACTGTGGAAAGGAGTCGACCTCGTCCGTGCTCGAGAACAGTCAGTCTCGTCTCGAAAGCGTCAATGTAAACACCTCCGAAATATACCGAGTCATTTTCCATACTTAACACTGGCGACGAGGAAAATAAACTCACGCGTGCACTAAATGAGTGGAACATTAAACTGGCCGGAGATAGAATGTTTAATTGGTGAAAAGAAAACCGGATGGAAATCTAAATTATCAGAGATATGTGCAAAATTTAATGTAACGGTTCCAGAAAACGCGAATATAGACTCCGTTAGAAATACATTTCGGGACTTTATAAAAAAACAAGATAAAAAAGACAGTGAGGATAGTGATAGTTTCGACCCTGAAAAGCACGAGAAAGAAGAAATGGCGAGAGCGATTGGCAAACTCGTGGAATTCGATCCAGAGAATCAGCTATGGGAAGATTATATCGACCAGTTCGAGTTCTACCTAGAAGCCAACAGCATCACCGATGAAAGTAAAAAGCAATCTACTCTTCTTACTGCCGTGGGGGTAAAAACATATCTGTTGGAGTAAATGCTTTTGCACTTTCTTGTGTTTACATTCCTTTCTATCACCATATTCTCTTTCGGTGTGTTTACGAACTCACGTCGCACCACGTATTGTAACTGCGTGCGACGTTCTATATGTATGTGTATATGTTGTGTGGTCGCGTTCCTTTACGATCACAGTCAGTCAGTCTCGCGGCTCTAAGAGAGTATAGTCGATACCAATAAAGTCTTAAGCTCGCATTGCAATTCACTTTCTTTTACTGGTCCCTCGCCTTCACAACCTATCTCCAACAATATCCTATAATAAAATCTCTCTGTCTTCCGAAAACACCGAAAGAGGTGTCTTATAACGACATTGTAAAAAAATGCAAGGAACATTTCGGTAAATCTTCGAACGTTTTACTGAACAGAGTTTAATTTCACAAACGCGATCAACTAGATGGCGAATCATTACAAGATTTCGTTCGCGAGCTAAGAAAACTCGCCCAAGACTGCAAATTCGGGGGTCCGACAGAAATATTACCGTTGGAGATAATGCTTTGCGACCGATTTGTAGCGGGTATCAAAGACGAAGAATTACAGAGATATTTGTGCCGAAGGCACGAGGAAGTAGATACGGACGACAATCCAAACGGACTCACGCTGACAAGGGGAGGATCAGGTAGTGCCCTCACCGATTTAAATAAATTTTTAATATGTTGTAGGGTTAACTCCCCACTAATTAATGGTAAAGTGGCACGATGCAATACTCGAGCATTCGCAAGATATTTACATCGAAAGTTTTCGTGCACCTTATCTACCGAGCACGCAAACGAGTTTTACAAGTAGTTCGTGGATCAGTGGCACAGTGGATAAGGCGACGCGTTAGAACGCTGCAGGTTACGCGTTCAAGTCTCGTTTTTTTCAAAAAAAAATTTTTTTTTCAATTTTTAAAAAATATGCATTTGACAATAAGTAAATTTCGATGCAAATACCTTGCGAATGCTCGAGTATTGCATCGTGCCACTTTACCATTAATTAGTGGGGAGTTAACCCTACAACATATTAAAAATTTATTTAAATCGGTGAGGGCACTACCTGGTCCTCCCCTTGTGAGTAAAGCTTTAGAAATCGCTCGCAACGTAGAATCGACCGCAGACCAACAGAGACTAATCCGACAAAGAGAGGCAAATTTAATAAATAAAATCTCGAGTCAAAAGAAAAAATACGAGAGTAAGGGTACCCGAGGAAAAGGCTGCTATAGATGCGGCTATAAAAATCATAATGCTGACACTTGTTTTTTCAAAAATGAGAAATGCGGCGCGTGCTCGAAAACGGGGCATCTAAGCAGAATGTGTAAAGATAAACAGCGAGCTCCGACAAGCCCAAAGACAAATCCACCTCGCACGCATCGAGTAGAGGACGTCTCGTCAGACGAGGACAGCCCACCAGAAGAGGACAGCGATAGTTATGCCAACGCGATAGTAAACCGAGCAAGCGTGAGCGAGAGCAATGACAAGTATAATGTCACGGTCGAAATAAACACGGTACCTTGCGCGTTCGAAATAGACAACGGCGCACACGTGTCTCTGATAAATCGAGAAACATACGATAAAATTTGGCCGCAAACTGAACCCAAGTGGTCGAAAAGGAAAATCAAACTTTTCGCGTACGGAAAAAAACGACTGAACGTTTTGGGTTCGACAAAAGTCTCGGTTAAATACGGTAAACACAAAGCGGATCTGCCTGTAATGCAAGAAACAAACGGGCCAAACTTGCTCGGAAGAGACTGGTTTAAGGACCTGGGAATAAAAATCATGGGAATTCAAAACGTTGAAAAAATCGAAACGGATTATAGGAAAATGATCAACGAATTTCCGCTCATAACATCCTCAAAATTAGAAGGCAACCACGGGACTCCGATCAGCATTCAATTAAGAGAAGGAGCACAGCCGAAATTCATTAAAGCAAGACGCCTTCTATACGCGTTACAAGAAGCCACGAGCGAAGCTTTGAAATGTATGGAAAACCAGGGGATGCTCATTCCCGTCATGCAATCGGACTGGGTAACTCCTGCACACTTCGTAAAAAAAGCGAACGGAAAAATCAGAGTAGTCAGAGACTACAAGAACACGGTAAATCCGGAAATTAAAGACTCGGAATATCCTATTCCCACCGTCTCAGAAGCGTTTGCAACGCTCAACAGAGGAAAAATTTTTTCACAAATAGATCTACAAAACGCATACAAACAGCTACGCGTTGATAAAAAAAACCTCGGAAATTCTCACGATAAGCACACCCATCGGCTTTTTCAGAGTCATCAGACTACTCGATGGTTTGTCTGCTGCACCAAGAATTTTCCAACACTTCACGACAAAAACTTTACAGGGTATCTCTGGAGTACAAACTTATATCGACAACATCAAAATTCAAGGACGAACGAGAGAAGAACACGGGTAAAGGAAATGCTGAAATGATTGCACGAGGCAAACCTAAAGATTAACATGGAAAAATTTATTTTCGGGGTGGAAACTATGGAATTCCTGGGACACACTATCTCTACAAAAGGAATCGCCCCGATAAAAGACAAATTGAAGGCGATCGAACGGATTCCAGCGCCAAAAGATAAAAAGGATCTTCAAATTTTTCTTGGTGGAATAAACTTCTACGCAAGGTTTATAAAAAATCGCGCAAAAATCGCTCAACCTTTACATCGGCTATTGGACGATGGAAAAAAGTGGAACTGGGGAGATGCAGAGCAAAGGGCTTTCGAAAACCTGAAGAGAAAACTAATAGGATCTGAAGTTTTGATCCATTACGACGACAAACTACCCCTAATTGTCTCAGCAGACGCCTCACCAATCGGAATCGGAGCAGTTCTCGCCCACGAAATGCCCGACAACTCGGAAAAGGTAATAGAATACAGCTCGAAGACTTTGACGAAAACACAAAGGAACTATTCACAAATTGAACGCGAAGCGTTGGCGCTGATCAAGGCAACCGAACATTTCCATCAATATTTGGCAGAGAGAAAATTTAAACTGATCACGAATCACAAGCCTCTGCTTGGCATTTTCAAGAAAAATAGTAAAAACACGCAAAGGCTTTCCCCAAAACTCGAACGATACAAGATAACGATGTCAGCCTACGACTACGAATTGATTCATCGTCCTGGAAAAAAAACACGGAAATGTTGACATGTTATCGAGGTTTCCACTTCCAGAAAAAGCTATGGAAGACGAAGAAATTGAGAACGTTCTCATGCTGGAATGAACATCAAGAAACCCCATGTCGATCGAAGACATCAAGGAAGAGACAGAAAAAGACAAAATCCTGAAAACGGTGAAGACCTACATCAAAGAAGGATGGCCGCAACGCATCTCAACAACGATGAGGAACTTCTGGATGAAGCGGAACGAACTTGCAAACCCAAGGAGACTGCATCGTGCGAGGGGAAAAGGTGGTGGTACCAAAATATTTGCAACGCGAGACCTTGAAATATCTACACCTAAATCACAGTGGTATAGTGGCAACGAAGGCATATACACGATCGTACGCGTGGTGGCCCGGGATCGACGAGGACATCGAGATCATGATCAGCAACTGCGACAAATGCCAAGAGACAAGAAACAACCCGCCCCGAGCACCGATAGAAAATTGGGAAATCCCGGAAAATTCATGAACGCGGCTTCATATCGACTTCGCAGGACCTTTTCGAGGACAAGTATTCTTGATCGTAGTCGACGCAACATCGAAATGTATTGAAGTCTCGAGAGTCCCTTCGACAACGTCAAAAAGGGTGATCGTCGAATTGAGGCGGCTCTTTGCCACCTTCGGCACTTCAAGAACGATAGTCTCGGACAACGACACGTCGTTTAAATCAGCGGAAATGGCAGAATTCACAAAAAGAAATGGAATAAAGCAGGTGTTCGTTGCTCCTTATCATCCAGCGGCAAACGGACAAGCCGAACGCGTTGTGCAAACAACCAAACGAAATCTAAAAATCCTCATCGACAGAAACTGGGAAGAAAAGGTAAGCAGATTTCTGTTGAAACAACACACGACATCCTCGGCGACAACAGGCCTTACACCGGCCGAGATAATGATGAATCGAAAGCTGCACATCTCACTGGATCTCATGAAACCGGAGAACGGTGCAACAAAACCCATGGCTATAGAGACACCGGTTGGGACGAGAAAATTCAAGATCAACGAACGGGTTTGAATGAGATTATACCACAGCAAAACGGGACCGAAATGGGCGCGAGCAATCATAATAAAAAAAACTGGACCACTGTCGTACGAAGTACGAGAAGAAGAGACCGGAGTAGTACACAAACGCCATGTGAACCAACTCATCAAAATCAAGGCTGGACCTGTAGTCGAACGGCAAACACCGTTGAAGCAGAAGAAGAAACCTGCATAAAAAAAATTTTGTTTTATATTTTTTCATTTTTGGGAGAGCCAACATACGGAAACATTTTGATCATCGATAGTTATTACTCATCCTTGGTCGTTCGCGCGATCTCCCTGGTTGCCGTCATCATCATCATCTCTCTCGCGACGACCTGCCTCTTCGTTCGAGTTCAATCGCGCAACGTCTCTATGCATCCCGCGAATTTTGCTGACAAATAATCTAATTTGATTGCGGGACTTTTTGACTAATGAAGTGATAATGGCTCTACACAAAAAATAAATATAATTAATAAATATAAATGCAAATAATAAATATAAATGCAAATAATAAATATAAGTGTAAATAATAAATATATAAAAATTGTTATTTAGTTATATTAAGAAATAATTTGACATTTCAAAATAATACTTACGTTCTTTCTAACATTACAGCGTCCTCGTCGACACGAACGGTTAATTGGAAGCAAGGAGGCACTTTTTGGGTTATGTTTGTCAGTTGCAGCTGCAGCTGCCGCACTACGTCACATAAATCGTCCACCTCCTTTGTCAAAGCCGCGGTGTTAGTTTGCAACAGATCGCAGACGCTTTTTAAATCGTTGACTTTATCCATATCACTTTTGTTTTATTATGTTTGTTTTAAAAGAGTTTGCGTCAAGACTGATGTGGATAGACTACACCCAAGTCTAGTCTTGAGTTTTTTATATACGGTAAAAAAAGGATATTGTGGTAAAAAATATAAGAAGAGCATTTTTTGTATCGACGAAAAGAATGTATCTTATCAAACCGACCCATCTTCCGGAATCGTCGATGCAATTTTTTTCCACCCGAGACCCCCGCCGCCACCCATCCGCGCCGAGAAAGTGCAACAAAAGAAGGATATTGTGGTAAAAAAATGTAATAAAAATAGCCTTTTTGCATCGAAGAAAAATGCATCAAGGAAAAAATGCATCTTATCAAACCGACTCATCCGCCGGAATCGTCGACGCAATTTTTTCTACCCGAGACCCCCGCCGCCACACCTATCCGCGCCGAGGAAGTGCAACAAAAGAAGAATATTGTGGTAAAAAAATATAATAAGAATAGCATTTTTTACATCCAGGAAAAATGCATCTTATCAAACCGACCCATCCGCCGGAATCTTCAACGCAATTTTTTCCACCCGAGAATCCGCCGCCACCTATCCGCGCTATTGCTAACGAGCGTCCTCGCGTAAACGTTCGCATCCGGAACGCTCATCGCAATTGCGCTCAAACTGCAACGCACCGTCATCGCAGTTCCACCGTCTTTCTCGCTCTCGACGATGTGGCTCACGCGCATAACCGCGTTAACCGCATGTTTTATTGCCGTGAGGTGCATCAATTGCACGAACGAGAATTACGCCCTCACGTTCGATTACCTGCAGAAATACGGATATCTGACCAAAGATGTGGACGCGGCTCAGAGACGAAAAGACATTCTTCGTAAAGCCGTCGAGGATTTTCAGAAATACTACGATTTACCCAGCGATGGAACGCCCAACAACAAAACGCTTGATGAGTAATTGATGAGTAAACCGCGATGTGGTTTCCGAGATATCCTGAAGCACGGAACGAGTGCGAGTCTATCAAAATGGCCGAAGACACACCTGACGTGGGATTTTTACGTAGCCACCGAGAACGAGTTGAGCACGGCGCGGGCCGCGTTCGACCTGTGGTCGCGGCATTCGGCATTGACGTTCGAACGCTCCGAAACAAATCTTGACATTGTAATATCTTGGCGACGCCTAACGTCACGGTAACACGAATGTCAAGGTAAACGGACCAACTTGCTCGGACAAATTCGAAGGTGTCGGTGGCGTACTCGCCCACGCGTCTCTCCCGACGGATGAAGCGGGGTTCGTCTCCGAGGTGCACGTCGACGGAGACGAGCCGTGGCACATTTACATCAGTAAAAATCGAATCCCGCGAATACGTTCTCCGTGCGTTACACGCTGACGCACGAGATCGGTCACTCCCTCGGATTGTTGCACAATAAGCGCAGGACATCGGTGATGTTCACGCCCGACAAGCAGTAGGGGAGACCGGGGCTATTCGTGACACTGCTGAAATTTTGTCGCGGGCCTAACTTTAAAATGCTTGCTGCTAGAAACCTGTAATATCAATCATAGATCTCTCTTAGTGTCCTCTAGGTACATACGGAGTGGCATTTGCGTGTCAACTATTTTTCTCTCGCAGTGACAGAAAGTCTGACTTCGAGTGCTGAAAGTAAAATTTTCCAAATCTCGAAAATTTGTTTTCTCGCCGAATATAATAATAAGAGATCCGAAACGGTAAGTTGTATTTAGTCACTCGACTTCACTAAGCATCATGCATAAGTAGATTTTAGTCTATTCTTTCTTATTTGTAAGTGACAGATCATGAATGAGGAAAAACCACATCGGGGCATTTCGTGACACGAGCAACCGGGGCAGACTGTGCTCCGCAGAAATTGCTTCATTGATAGAAGAAAAAAAGGCAAAGCAACAAAAAACGCTCCCAAAAACACCACAAATTTAAAGAAAGAGTTCGCAGGGGCCGTGGACGCCCTCGAAAAGTTCCCCGTAATTGAATGTTACCTACTTTTTTCCTTATAATTTTTTATAGGTCAGCATATAATATGTAAACTCTAACAAATAGTCCAGTCGCTAGGTCGATTGAGTATATTTTTCGAGGTTCATGGTTTAAGTTGATGTTTTTTTATGTTTTTTGGGTCGTAGAACAAGAATCTGTAAATAGTTTTTTCGTAAGTCGATGCAATAAAAAGTTATTAACAATTTATTTGTTTAAATTGCCCTAGCGATCAAACTATACATCCTATAAAAAAATGAACTGGAGAAAATTTGTTCCTCTTTTCACGACGAACAAAATGGCGTTTGAATTTTTCCAAAATCTTGATTATTGACGGAAATATGTCAATTTTTTAGGTAATTACTGCCTCCGCGTCGCGGCGTAGCCTAGGCGTGCGCGCTCGCGCTCAATTGTACCACATGAGTTTTGCTCCTTTAATTTTAATTTAATTTATTTTTTTTTGCTTCTTTTATTTTTGAAGTACAAATTTGTTTAAAGTTTATTTATTTTTATTATTTGAGATAACACTAAATTCAAAACTGAATTCGATAATGAATCGCTTATTCACAAAGCAACTGAGTTAGGAAAAAATTTACATATAGGCTGATTTTTTTACACTGAATGTTTATTGCTTAGATAATTTTTTATTAGTTCAAGGGGTTTTGACATTCATTTGTCGCTTGACATGAACAAAAAGATATACACGGCTGATCAGTAGAGAAGCAACCGCAAGTTGTACGAGCGCACTTCTTGCATGTGCACCCTGGAGTCAATTCATTTACAGGTGGAAATAGGCAGGCAACTGATTTAGGGTGTAAACCACCGTTTTCTTCATAAAAACCGAATTTACATGGATCAAGATTTTCTCGGTTCTCTTCAAGACAAGTAATTTGGTTGTACGTAACATAAAAGGCACGCAGAATGTGGAGATGAATAGAATTACTTGTAGGTGGCAACTCAGAAATCGAAAAATTTTGGCTGTGGTAATACGCCCAAAGACGTAATTCATCAAAAGTTTTCGATGGGTTATTTTTGTAGCAAACTTGCACAAGATACTCTTCTGCTTTTTTGACGGATTCCAATATTTCCTTTTCCGTTGTTCCTAAAACAGAATAAAAAATTTGCATACGTCTAAAATTTATCGTATAAAATATGAATAAAAAACTTTTAATTACCACAAGCGAATTTCCTCAGATAAGTCGTTGGATTACTGTTTATTGCAAAACGTTTGCCTTTTCCTATCTTGCTCGTATAATCAGAGCCAGTTAGGTGGTGCAAAGCAGGAAGTGTGCTGCAAAATTCAAAGCCTTTGAGAGCCGCAATCGAGTGAATTGGTGCATATTTTCTTGTTGCTCCTGATCCTAAAGTCATCACTAATTGCTATAAAATAAAACAAAAATAGAATCTGAACAAATAATAATAATAAAAAAATAACTTAATTACCTTCAAGCCACTGTTCTGATAGTTGTGATAAAAATAAAGAGCCAGTACAGCAATGTCGGTGTCAGAGGACAGTATTAGCACGTTTGTTTGATTTTCTTTTAAAGCATGTGCAATATGCAACATGATGCGAACATCAGCTTCCTCAATGGTGGCATTTTGTAACATTAAAAGAGTTGAAGATAATCGAGAACCATTAGATTCACAATGCTGCTGATCAGTAGCACTACATATCAATTCAACACCATGCCAAATTTCTTGTCCCTTTTCGAGAATAAAGGACCGAATATATTTTTGGAGAAGCACCTTGTTATTTGTGTGAGACCAAAATTTTTTCTCTTGGACAGGCATTGGTGTATCTGATACAATTTCGTGCAAAGCTATTCTTTCACAAGCACCTCTTCGTAAACGCTCTCCTTCTTTTGGTGATAATTCAAAGTAAGAATCAAATATAAAATCAATTCTTTGTGCCGTTCTGCCCGTAATTGACGCAATTAAATTGCAGAAAGCATTTGCAAAGTCTTGAAAGGTATGCAAGTCTTTCCATCGGATTTTGCGACAATGTAACATTACATCGACCATTACAGAGAATTCGTGTAAATTTTGAGGTTTTTCCATTGATTCTTGTTTATCCAGTACTTTCAGCAATTCATCAATTAATATTGACTTAGATTTTTCTTTGCGAAGACTCCCGTCATGATTAAAAACATAACTACATTCCCCTAGCTCGTATGATAGCAGATGTTCCATGCTAAAACCACGTTCTTTTGCCAAATCAATGAATCGTTGGGATGCTTTATTATCTTTCATCACTGCTTTGGTAGTTTTCTTTGGTATTTCTTTGGCATGATTATTAAATGATGGAAGTTTCGCCTTAGGTATGGGAGCCGAAATAGGAGTCGACTTTTCCTCGAATCTCTCTGAACAAAATTTTTTGTATAGTTCACAGCCTTTATTAAATACGTTAAGGATATCTTTGGTGCTTTTTGACAAAACGAGCTCTTGCGTTATCAGATTTCTCAGGGGCTGAGACCCAGGAGCAAAAGGATTACAGTGCTTTTGAAAATATTTGATAAATTTATCAACAAACTCTTCGGTTTGGTTCACGCTTCCAGGCGACAATTCATGATGCACCTGTAGCTCATAGTTATCACTGTGAATGCCAGTGATACGACGGTATAAATTTGTGATTGCAAGCATCTCATGATAAACGAGATCCCATGCAGCGACGAATTCTTTTCTCCGCGTCGATCCAATGATACCTGACGAACTACGTTGTGATCGATTAATAGTCTGTTCCAGTGCTTGGTCAGTCGCAACAGATGTAAATGATGAATCTGACTGTTTAACAGTAAATCGTCCAGATAAAAATTCATTATATACATCAGGATGTGTTTGAGGCAGCAGTAACATATCATTAAGATATACAGAACACCATCGAGCATAGTTTGTACGATCAAAAATGTGAAAAAGCGACTGGACTTTTCTCACTGTGTCGACATGCAGATTCCAATCACCGCAGCGATCAGCTCGAACTAAGTCTTGCATTAGCTGGATTAGTTTTTCTACATTACTCCAGTACTTGAACATCTCTGATTCCTCACTTCTTACTTCAATAAACTTTGAAAAATTGTTGACAAAAGATCCTATTTTATTTTTCAAGTCGTCAAAAAGAACTCGAGTTTCAGAAAATTCATACTCCTTCCATGTGTCCTGGATTACGGTTATTGATAGAATCTCATCATCATATGAGCGATTGTGACTTTGGTTCAAAAATGCGTCGAGCTGAAGTCGACGTATCACCTCTCCAAGCATAATAAATGCTTTCATTGATCGGGCATAATTTGATCCTGCCATTACCTGCTCGGCAGTATTTACTCCATAGGCTTTAGTTTCGACGAAAACATTTTCAGCACCACTTTCTTTTAGATATTTTCCTATACAAGCCAATAGAACTTTAATTAAATGAAAGTTTCCAAGCATTAAAACAAGATTAGGAAACTCTCTTGGTCGCAACAACTGAATTTGTTTAGCAATGTGATAAACACCTTCGTCACAAAAAACTGGTAACGATTGTTGATTTAACTGCGCCAGAACATTATTAAAATTTCCCAAACTTGTATAAACTGTCGCAAATTCAGTAACAGGGTGGGGAAAAATTGGTAGAAACCCCACTACTTGTTTTGGACGTGGATCGTGAACTAAAATTGAATTGTAAGCTGACCAGCCAGGTATTGCTTGAAATTCATTTTTATCCAGCACGTGATCCATAGTTTCCGTCACTTTCATTCGGCATAACGACCAGATAAGATCATCGGATCTTATTTTATTATATTCATCCGGCTCAGTCAAATGTGCCGATATTGGTGCATTTACCGGTATAAAAATGGCTGTTCCAGCTTTTGGTTTTTGAAATTCCTTCTGCTGTTGGCATGGGAGTTCAGCTTCTAGTTTGCGACTGTTTCGATCAATGTTCATTTCAGAGATTTTTGGCTTCAACGGCACCACCAAAGATTTGTTTTGAAACAGCACGGAGACTGTATCATGTGCACCATGTAGTCCAGAATTTGTCACTTCTTCGTGATCAAAGTTGTCAAAAGCTGCCGTAGTAAATTTGTTTATGTCAAAGTGAGCTGGAATAGGTACATTAGATGCACTTTTTTCTACTGTAAATAACGCCAATTGAGTGCGATGCCGCTGAACTTGATCATATGAAATACTCATGCCTGTTCGATTCAAGGTTTTAACTAGAGAACGACTTTTAGTCATTGAGTGTACAGATAGCCCAGTCATGGCATGCAAGGGTGTTTCTTTTAACCCATTGTGTAAAATATAATAAATAGTTTGAAATAAACTTTTAATTTTTACAATTCTTTTTTTCGACAATTTCTTGTCGCTCATCGATTGGTTTTCATTCTCGTCAATCTCTAAATCATCAGACGTATCTGAAATTAAAAAATCGTCTACTGCAAAATTGAATAACCCAGAAAAAAGGTTTAACATCTCATCAGGAATTGTCATATCGTTCCATGATCGCTCTAATTCCTTGTTATCACAAAATTTATCTTCCATACCAAAGTCGACTTTTAATAATATATCTCGTAGCTTTTTACCGCATTCTGTGTAAATATTTCGCATGAAATAAAATGGCGCAAGATCTTCGATAGTAATACTTGCGTGGAAGAAAAATGTTGGTTTAGATTTGTCGGTGGGAGTACAAAACCGGATTTGATTTCCGAATTTTGTTAAGAGATGTTTTTTTACATCTGCATTGGTCACAGAAAATTCAGGCCCCATCCGCTGATTGATTTGATCTCGAACTTCACTAAGTGTGACAGCTTCTTTAGATTCTAAACGAATATTGAGGTCGTCGTAGTTAAGAACATTTTCAATACATGCTTCTGGCCTCACAGGGGCATTCGTGAGTTCTACATCCGAGTCGTCAGAATTTTCGCATTGGGCCTGTATTGTATTTTGATGTGTACGTTTATATTGCTTTTCGTAATTTTGCATGCACGGGCTATTATGATAATAAATACCAGTAGTAAGGATATCTTTTACTGTGGACAAATGAGAAATACGGCCAAATACTTCATCACGCAGTTGGCATGAGATGTGAAGAAGATTTTCGGCTCTTGTTTCGTTTTGTAATCGACACTTTTTTCGGGACTGACCCACGCGATCTTTGCCACAAATAATACACAAAGAGTCTTGACCAAGTGTATCAAGACGAGTTGTATGCGAGTTTGTACTGGTAATTGGTTTTCGACGCTTAAGGTCTTTTTTTAACATTTTCACACAAAAATACAGAACAAAATATTAACCTATACTACGATCAGCAGCCATACGCGAGGTATACTGGACTTCCACGCGCGTAGGCGTGTTTTTGCAAGTTCAGAGTTTCAATTGTTTTAACGATACAATTGAGCGCGAGCGCGTACGCCTAGGCTACGCCGCGACGCGGAGGCAGTAATTACCTAAAAAATTGACATATTTCCGTCAATAATCAAGATTTTGGAAAAATTCAAACGCCATTTTGTTCGTCGTGAAAAGAGGAACAAATTTTCTCCAGTTCATTTTTTATAGGATGTATAGTTTGATCGCTAGGGCAATTTAAACAAATAAATTGTTAATAACTTTTTATTGCATCGACTTACGAAAAAACTATTTACAGATTCTTGTTCTACGACCCAAAAAAACATAAAAAAACATCAACTTAAACCATGAACCTCGAAAAATATACTCAATCGACCTAGCGACTGGACTACTAACAAATAACGGATTTTTCAAAATATAAAGTAGATAAAAATTACAAAAACAAAAGAAATCCATATAGTTTGTTCAACCAAAGAAAGTGTCACGAATTACCCCGTGGCCTGTCACGAATTACCCCGGCCCCGGGGGCAATTCGTGACACATGACATAGCGATACATTTCTTAATATATTTCGAGACTCGTGAGAGATAAACCTTTTTTTTTTCTTTTAAACTAGAAGGATGGACGATTACATCGCACTAATAAAAAATTTATAAGCATTTATACGAAGCGAGAAAAAAATTTGAAACAAAAATGTGTCACGAATAGCCCCGGTCTCCCCTACTGAAAAAAAATAAAAACTATTTTATACTATGAATTTTCCGGTTTTTGATATTTATTGGTCGTTATTTTATAATAACAATCTATATATTATAGATTTGTGCAAAAAAATTCAAATTATTTTACTAAAATCGGTAAAATAATTTTTAGATCAATTTATTAATTTTTATTATTTAAAAAAACAAACAATAACGTTTTTTTTATAATTAACTATTAATTAATTAATTAATTAATTAATAGTTAATTATAAAATTATTAATTAATAACTATTAATTAATTAATTAATTAATAGTTAATTATAAAATTATTAATTAATAACTATTAATTAATTAATTAATTAATTAATAGTTAATTATAAAATTATTAATTAATAACTATTAATTAATTAATCTACGTGTTTATTAAAATATCATCAAAAACTTTGCATTTGTCTCCATCAATATCAACACAAATAATTACATGTCGATAAAATTAAAAATAACATAATAAAGCATATATTGCAATTGCACATTGATTTTCAGTCTTCATCACTGTCTTTTTCGATCACTGTATTGGTTTGATCGTGATTAAATAGTTTATTCAGATATTCAGCTGGTTTTGGAATCCTTGATAAATATCTTCTATATGTTAAGTAATAAATAATTGCTGCAATGTGTGAACAGCAGCCAATAGTCCTTCGTCCATTTGCACATTCGCAGCTATACTTAGATATTCCTTTGCACCCTATAGAATTCGGTTTGTATTCAATGAAACATCTATATTGCTTTCGGCTCATATGACGTGACTGAACTAATACTTTTAAGGTATTAGTTTTATCTTTGATGTATTGAATATTTAAATTCCCTGATTCATCAATCATTTCCGCCAAGTATGAAATCGCCTGCTTAAATTAATAAGAACCAGTGAATAAAATCTTTAATTCTTTTACAGTCATTTCTGGAAACTCGGTCAAATCACTTGATACTATAGTTTGGAAAGGAAGCTTTTTACGTTGCCAGTTGTTTCTTTCTACTTCATCAGCTAAGGTATTTTTAATGAATTTTTGTGAATCCATTTTTTCAATGATTTCATCTGAAAATTGTAAGTCAAGATTTTAAGGGAATTTTCATTTTTTTAAAAAGTGTGTTTTACGCTGTAGCTTTCTCAATATTTGAGATATCAATCTATTTTTAATTTTATTATATTTTTCAGTTTTTTCTACTCCTATTTTATATATAATTCTTTAAGATTTGGTTAATTTTAATCCATTTTTATACGCGATCAAAGAGCCATAATTTTTTTATAAATATGTGTGGCAAATTTTGAAATATTTATAGTTTTATTATATTCTTGGCTTAATTGTCTAGATCGGATCATGATCTAAGATCGGTATGATTCAAACAATTAAGTCAAGATCGGGGCATGATCCAGACAATTAAGCCAAGTTCGGGGTATGATCTAGACAATTATGCAAAGATTGGGGCATGATCCGGACAATTAAGTCAAGCTCGAGAGACAAACCAGACAATTAAGCCAAGATTTGGGCATGATTTGAGTCAAGATCGGGGGACAATCCAGACAATTAAATCAAGATCAGGGGACGAATCAGACAATTAAGTCAAGATCGGAGCATGATCTAGACAATTAAGCCATAATCCGTACTTATAGTACCAAAATTATAGCAGCCACTAATTTTGGTATTAGAAAAATAATTTCGGACACAATTACATTACAGTATCTCAAAGATATGTAAAATTTAAAAAGAATAGTATTTAATCTTTATTTAATTAAAAAATAACTACAACTTCATTTAATACTTGTCAAGTTTCATAAATTCTTAACACATTCATAGGAGAGACCAGGGCTCGTTGGCACTGTTTTCACAATTTCGGCATATGAGCTTTTAAACTGCAACTAATTTTCATGATTAAACAGTAATATGATAGAGAGAACCTTTCTCTACATTTTCATGCCAGGAAGGCTCCTGTATATTGTATAGTTTCTTTGTAATAAGTAAAATACGAACATGCTGCATTGTAGCCAACTTGCCCCAATAGTAGAATAAGTTGGCTATGTGACAAAACTCTATGTTAAATTAATGAAAACTTAATAGAAACACAAAACGGGTAACAGATATGCATTTCTTGATAAAGATTGTATCTTTTAAAATTATTTTGTAATAATCGAATAGCCAAATGCTGGTTGCAGAAGAACAATTGTAAACTATTTTAGATATAACTTTCTTCAATATAAAAATATTATTATAAATATATATCTAGCTTCTATCAGCATTGTAGGTAGCAAATCATATGCTCACACAGGTCTCACGCGCGCGGCAACAACAAGTCAACCTAAGCATGCGTTGATATGAGCCAACATACCCCATCTCTACATACGTTTAATTTCATTTTTTTACAATAAATTACTGTTGTTCCTCAAAATGACATGTCGTATAGTAACAGAAACTTTTCTTTTAACTAACAATACGTTACTTTGATTTACTTTTCAAGCTAAAGAGCATTAATACGATATTTTGAAACGCTCGAAAATTTACTTACCACTTCTTGAATTAGAGTTTTCTCTTTTTCTATTGTAATACTTGTTTGATTTAAATAAAACTTTGGGAAAAGCACCAATATCATAAAAGAGATGTTTTGTGATAACTTTTTCATTATTTCTGTCACTATAAATACATAAACGGAACGCATTGCCAACTTGCCTCTTGTGCCAACGAGCCCCATCTTCCCTACTCCTCTGAATGTTCAAGACGCTTGTCGTCACTTTAGCAGCAACAGTGTTGCTTCCTCATAGAGGAAGCTTTGTTTTCGTAAAAAAAATTTTTTTTTTGTTTTTCTGAATGTGTTCAGAATGTTCTAAAACGTCGAAAAATCATTTTTAGAAAAAATGTCCGTCTGTATGTATGTATGTGTGTATGTGTGTGCATATGTTGTCCGTATGTGCTCTAACTTCCGCAAATATTGAGATATCGGGCTTTTTTTTTTTTTTTAATCGATAGAGAATTATTCAACGAAGGTTGGTATTGAATTGGATGATAATCTGTAAAAGGGTTCTTTAAAAAAAAAATTTTTTTTTTAGAAAAGTGTGTTTTACGTTGTAACTTTTTCAATATTTGAGATAGCGATCTATATCTAATTCTATTGTATTTTCCAGTTTTTTCTACCCCTATTTCATATACAATTAATTAAAATTTGGTTAATTAGTTCCGGAGTTACAGACGTTTGAAATTTCTGAGAATCTGTACATAAATAGAACCCTGTTAAAGTTTGTTTTAAAAATAGAAATAATTTATTTTTAAATCAATAAAGTAACGTGTTATTTTAATTTCGATATTTGTATAATACGAATACTATTTCTAATAAAATATATCAGATATCATATTTCGTATTTATGATATATTTCTGATATATTGATATATCTGATATATCTGCTTACTTGTAGTTTTTAAGTGTGCAAGTAGAAACCTTCGCTCACATAGCTTCCTCTATGAGGAAGCCAAAACAAATAAATAAATAATAATAATTATGCATTGAAACAATGTACAAATTTATAAATTGCATACTTAAAAATTATAAGGAAGTTTCTACTTGCCCACTTAAAAACTAAAGCAATGTGCAATGTGCAGGTTTCTACTTTCACACTTAAAAATTGTAAGGAAGCAATGTGTGCAAGTTTCTATTTGCACACTTAAAAACTATGAGGAAGCAATGTGCAAGTTTCTACTTGCACCATTTTTTTTGTTTACAGAAACAGATTGCGATCAAATATTGAACGTTCTTAATAAAAAATTAAAAAGACAGGATGCCTCAAGAACTAATCAACCAAATCTTAAAGAATTATATATGAAATACGGGTAGAAAAGACTTAAAAATATAATAAAATTAGAAAAATTGCACCAAACCATTTGCAATTTATTCAACTAGACACTAAAGACGCGCGCTTCGCGCGCGCTATTTAGCTTTAACATTATGCTATTACTATTACACTATTGACCCCTACACACAACTGTCAAAATATACAATGACAGCTGCAAATGAAGTAAGCGCAGCAAGAGAACCAATTGGCATCGCGGAAAAGCGCCAACAATAAACTTTACATCTCCTTTTTAGAAGAGGATTCGAAATCTGTTATATTCTTCAGTCTTATATTCTCAAGTCCATATAGGTTAACTCGGGGGGAAATATGCCACACTTAAGAAAAATACAATTTTTTTCCTATTTCTCTTTCTTTTTTAGGTATCTTTGCATACTAATCTTCTTTTTCCTTCTTTTATCTGTTATTTATATATGGTTTTAATGAAATATTTTGATTGTTTACTATTAAAAAGAAAGAAATACAAAAGTGTTGCAAAGTGGCATATTACCCCCATGGGGGGGTAATATGCCACTCATGGGGGGGGTAATATGCCACTTTTGCAACACTTTTGTATTTCTTTGGGGGGGTAATATGCCACTCATGGGGGGGTAATATGCCACTTTTGCAACACTTTTGTATTTCTTTCTTTTTAATAGTAAACAATCAAAATATTTCATTAAAACCATATATAAATAACAGATAAAAGAAGGAAAAAGAAGACCAGTATGCAAAGATACCTAAAAAAAAAGAGAAATAGGAAAAAATCATATTTTTCTTAAGTTTTCTTAAGTGCACAGCTCCAGGAATAATTTTAACTCGTTCGAAATTATTGGCCAAAATCACAATATTGCAGCCAGCTGATGCATTGCATACGCGGTGAAGGATATTCCCTCGACGGAGCCGACCGCGTAGCAGCGATCGCCCGCAGCGAAAGCCCTATGTATAGAGGTTAGATTGACATGTGGAGTGTGAACGTGGACTGTGCGTGTGTTTTGCGTTTTGCGAACTGCGGCCTATGTAGACCGGGCTTTAGGCGCCGCTCAGTACCTGATGACAAAAATTCATGGTATTGGGGTACCGCAGTACCGCACGCGTCGCACACACGCGCGAGACGTTAGATCATTGTCCGGCGGCCGCAAGCCGCCGTTCCCGTTCTCGCGTTCGTTGTATCGAAACCCGAATCCGAGGATGCCCGCGTCGACGACGACGTCCGGGCGTCGCACGGCCTCTCCGGCGACTCTGGCTTCGTCGGGCTGAGGCTCCGCAATCCCCGAACTCCCGCAGGACGCGTCACGCGCCTCAGATCGACGCGACAGTATCCTGCTAGTAGGTTAGGAAGCTGTAAACAGTACTGGCATTTTACCCCTATCTAAGTAGTGGCATATTCTCTCAAGATGCAGTTTTATATTAAAATGAGCCTGTATTATACAATTGCCAGTAAAACGAATCGGTGACGTACTGAATACTTTCATCCTAACCAATATTAATAGGACGACAAGCTGATCGAGTTAAAAATAGTGTAATGCTTGAAGAATATCTTATATAAAACACTAAGAAAATACTAAAAAGCACGTTGTCATACTTGTCATACTGTATTTACCCCATAAAAACTATAATACTGACAGGAAGTAAGTAAAACTTGGACAAAACGTCAGATATAATATTTTTAACAATTTCACAGTATTTACAACAATGCTCCTAGCCGTAACTTTGTTAAACATAACGAGTGGCATATTCCCCACACTGGCATATTCCTCCCAGTTACCCTATGGGCCATGTAACCTGAACTACTCAAGTCAACATCGATTTAACATTGTGTCGATTGTAAAACTTCATTTGTGCCATTATTATTTCATAATTTTAGTAATAAAATCACTTTTTATATAATTAAAAAATTATTTTAAAGTAGAAATAAAAAACTAATGTATAAATAATAATAAAACAAAATAACATTTTATTTTGCTCATAAAGCTTTCTCTATGAGGAAGCCAAATCAATAAATATCTGCTAATAACTATACATAAAAAAATTGGGTTTTTTATAAGAAAAAGCTTTATGAGCAAAATAAAATGTTGATTAAGCAACGTGCAAATTTATAATTGTCATACTTAAAAATTGTGAGAAAGTAATGTTCATAATTTGTACACTTAAAAATTATGAGGAAGCAATGTGCAAGTTTCTACTTGTTTATTTCTGATTTAATATATTTAAAACAACTTTGTACAACAGATTTTTTCAATAACAGTTTTCATACTATATTGTCACACGCATACTTGGCGTGTGCACTTGGCGACATTTTTTACATTTTTTTTTAAATACGTGATTAGACATATATTGAAAAATTTAGTATGATTAATATTACAACATTAAGATAAAATGTTTCAATGTCTCAATGTAGAAATAAATTTATAAAATAAATTAATTTTATTGTTCTTATAAGACTCACGATTACTTGGTGGTAGTTCTTTTTCATGTCATGTGCACGTTCGCAAGGTAGACTGGACTTGGAGTTTAATGACGCAATTCACGCGACGGAAGCCACAGCAACCGTGCAATACCATTTTATTGTTCCACATATACATATAAACAACTCAATGCCTACACGCGAAATGCTCTCGTTAATGCCACGTGACTGCTTATCACATCTTATTAAGTGCCAGGAAATTTGATTCTGGCCTCGATACAACCACTAGTTCTAGTTAAATGTGATGTATTACTTCATCAGTCATATTACAGATTGCTGTAACAATCGTGCTTTTATACCTGATCAAATTAATATGCAAAATTGTCAGAATGTCATGTCGGTTGACATAAAATTGGTAATTGGTAACAATTGCATTATTGACAAATCAATAAATATTACCGATAATCCTGTATTAGCATAAATATACGCTCTTAGAAAAAAATAGCTTTTGCGTTTTATTTTTATATAGTCAATTGAAGATATACCCGAGAAAAAATAATTAGGTATAATCACATATGATTATATAAAATTCGACATTAGATATAATTAAATATAAAAAATAGCCCGATATAATTATATATAATTATATATAACCACATATAATTATATAACCATATATGGTTATATATAATTGTATGTGGTTATATGTAATTATATACAATTATATTGGGCCATTTTTTATATCTAATTATATCTAATGTCGATTTTATATTTAATCATATGTGATTATATCTAACATAATAAATTTTATATATATATTAAAAAAGAATTCTGTTAAGTTGATTAAAGAATAAAGCATTGATAAATTAAATGTATATTTTTTCAAAAGCTAGAATCAAAAGTGAAGTGATTTACATATAACTTTTGGTGCTGCTTGGCGTGAGATACTGCCGTGTCTCTTGATACCATTCTTATACCACTATTTGTCAAATTTTAAATACGAGAAATAAATCCTATCGGATGCCATCTATCGGATAATCCGAATTTAAGTTTATATATGGTTATATATAATCATATATAATCTACATGGATAAATGCTTAATTCTTATATATAAACTTTATATATATATATATAAAGTCGGTTTCCAGAAAATCGGTAACGAAAAACTACACACCCTATAGCACTCCTCGGGAAATTCTACCCCTATTTCATATACTTGTGGTAAAAATTGGTCCAATAGTTTTTAAGTTATTAACGTTCAAACATACACCACCCGTAAGAATTTTATATAATAGTATAGATATAGATATAGATATATATATATATATATATATATATATATATATATATATATATATATATATATATATATATATATATATATATATATATATATATATGGGGCATTCCATGCCAACTCAACCAATGAATGTCCTCGACCATTTTTGATTTGGCCGAAAATTTTTTGTGTTTTTATACTAAATGAAAGTAGTTTCTATGATTTTTTTTTGAATTTTATCTCTACTCATACTTAAGTTATGGATTTAAAAAAAAATGCAGTTTTTGCAATTTGGAAAATTTCAAATGCCTGTAACTTTAAGAAGAAAAAAGATAATGTAAAAAATAAGGTAGTCTTTCTATTCGTTTTTCACTGAACTTTTCGAAGAAAATATTGAAAAAATGTTTAATGGTCAATATGACTGTTTTTTTTTAGGATTTAAGTAAAAAATGTTTGTTTTTCTCAGTGCGACCGTTTTGATTTTTTTCAAAAAAATCTCACAAATTCTAGACTTAATTTCGAAATTTTTGAGACCTATATATATATATAATTACCTCTGTAATTCTTTGTGATTAAATCTTTTATTCTATTGAAAAATACATATATAAACTTTGTATTTAAATACCTTGTATTCTCTCGTTGGATTAAATATTTTAATAAAATATTTTTATTTTGTACTGTTATCTCTGTAATTCTTTGTGACCACTAAAAAATACACATGTAAACTTTGTATTTAAATATCTTGTATTCCCTTGTTAAATTTAAATAAAATTTTTTAATCTTATAAAATTGTTATCATACATTCTTTTTCTAATTAACACAATGTAAAGATTTTTCAAAGTAGTGCAACAATTATTTTTTGAGGCAATATATATGTTCTCTCTGTAATTGGCGCTGTAATTTACAGAGATATCATTTCTTTTTTGTAATTGTAATAGATCACTTAAAGCGCGACTCTTTTTTGATAAGGTAACATAATTTGTGATGTGTATCACTTCGGTTATAATTTTTTGGAAATAAAAATACTAGTGCTTAGATTTTTTCGAGATTTTTCGAGATACAAAGATTACGTCTACCACTTGTTACTTAGGTTTTTTCGAGGTATAATACTACCACTTTCTTTTTTTTTCGAGGTAACAACATATACACTACTATGCGTGTACTTGGCGCCTTTTTTTACCTTTTTTTTAAGAAAGGTAATTTTGTACGGATATCACGCCTTTTTGTAGTATTACGCATTTTATAAACAGTATGTACAGGGTAAAGCTATTTGGAGGTATAATACTACTACTTTGTTTTTTTCGAGGTAACAACATAATACATATACACTACTATGCGTGTACTTGGCGCCTTTTTTTACCTTTTTTTTTTTAAAGGTAATTTTGTACAGATATCACGACTTTTTGTAGTGTTACGCATCTTAATCTGAAGTTTTTAATAATATCTTACAAACAGTATGTACAGATTGTAAAGCTCTATAAGCCGTATATATTTTGCGATACAAGATATAATCGTAATCTAGCTTGAATAATGCTAATAATATAAACACATTAAGTACCACTTGGATTTTATTAATTTAAAATTAATAATACTACTACTTAGTTTTTCCGAGGTAACCATGCGTGTACTTGGCGCCTTTTTTTACCTTTTTGAAAAATAAAATTTACCTCTTTTTCTTACCTTTGTTTTCTTAATTTCATTTAAATTTAAGACGTAGTATCATCCTTGATATCTATGTTTCTTTACATAAACTCGATTTTTACGCACAAATCTTTGTTAATACAACGATTTAACTTTATAACTTATCTTCTAATATAACTTATCTTCTAATATAAAAAATTAATAGTATTTGTAGCTTTTTAATGAACCGTAATCTTCAACACGTGGCTTCTCTCCAACACGTTGCTTCTCTCGGAAATTTTGCTCTTATGATATTCCGCTACGTGCCCTACGAGCGGAGATATTGCGACGCAAAGTCCAAATGTGAAAATTTTTTTATTAAGATACGTCGTCTACTCATCACTCATGCCATGCTATCATTTCATTGGCTGGAATCGTGTCCTTTTCACTTTTTCGACACTGGCGGTGCTGCTAGAATCGCCAGTTTCGATGTATACGTGTGTGTGTACTGCGCGCAGTGCGTTTAGCGCGCTGTCACCAGCTGTCACAGTCACATACATAACCTATAACACGGTAGTGTCCCGCGTCAAGTTCGCGCTATAGTTTTTTGTCGTCGGCAACCTGGGACACGTAGACATCGAATTCAAAGTATTAATACACCTAGACACCGAAAACTACGGAGCGCATTATCTGGACGTCATCATCGGCAACCTGGGACACGTAGACATCGAATTCAAGGTATTAATACACCTAGACACCGAAAACTACGGAGCGCACTATCTGGACGTCGTCATCGGCAACCTGGGACACGTAGACATCGAATTCAAGGTATTAATACACCTAGACACCGAAAACTACGAAGCGCATTATCTGGACATCGTCATCGGCAACCTGGGATACGCAGACATCAAATTCAAAGTATTAATACACCTAGACGTCGAAAACTACGGAGCGCACTATCTGGACCTCGTTGTCGGCAACCTGGGACACGTAGACATTGAATTCAAGGTATTAATACACCTAGATACCGAAAACTACGGAGCGCATTATCTAGACGTCGTCATCGGCAACCTGGGACACGTAGACATCGAATTCAAAGTATTAATACACCTAGACACCGAAAACTACGAAGCGCACTATTTGGACCTCGTCATCGGCAACCTGGGACACGTAGACATCGAATTCAAAGTATTAATACACCTAGACGTCGAAAACTACGGAGCGCACTATCTGGACCTCGTCATCAGCAACCTGGGATACGCAGACATCAAATTCAAAGTATTAATACACCTAGACGTCGAAAACTACGGAGCGCACTATATGGACCTCGTCATCGGCAACCTGGGACACGTAGACATCGAATTCAAAGTATTAATACACCTAGACACCGAAAACTACGAAGCGCACTATCTGGACCTCGTTGTCGGCAATCTGGGACACGTAGACATCGAATTCAAGGTATTAATACACCTAGATACCGAAAACTACGGAGCGCATTATCTGGACGTCGTCATCGGCAACCTGGGACACGTAGACATCGAATTCAAAGTATTAATACACCTAGACACCGAAAACTACGGAGCGCACTATCTGGACCTCGTCGTCGACAACCTGAGACACGTAGACATCGAATTCAAAGTATTAATATACCTAGACACCGAAAACTACGGAGCGCACTATCTGGACCTCGTCGTCGGTAACCTGTATATCGACTCGATGGATTTATTCGCTGGGTTGATAATAATAATAATATATATAATAATAATAATATTATAATAATATTATTTATTATCAAGATTATTTGATCAAGAGACACGGTACCTAATTTACTTAAATATAAAAATCTTCCTCCTGACCGATAAGTCTATCGACCTATAATAATTTACCTACTAGATCGATAATAATGCGCGCACAATATCGAAACTGGCGATACTAGCACCGCCACCGCCAGTGGCGAAAAAGTGAAAGTGACGTTTTCTCTGATCACGTGACGTTTCTCAGAGCGTCGACGTATCTTAACGACGACGACGACGACGTATCTTAATATAAAATTTTCACATTTCGACTTTTGCTCGCAATATCTCCGCTCGTAGGGCACGTAGCGGAAAAATGAAAAGAACGGACCCCCCCCAAATCGACCCCAAGCTATCGATCAAGCCTATTTAGAACTTGATCCGTTCACTCGTTATCGAGATCTCAACATCTCGAGTACTTGCAAATCGTCGCGTCGCGTAAAAGAGTCACGGTTGGTCTCGCTCCGCGTGTACTTGGCGCGAGACACTACCGTGTCTCTTGATTTGACGGACAGTGGCATAAAACGGTATAAAACGGTATCAAGAGACACGGCACTGTCTCATGTCAAGCAGTGCCAAGTTGTAATATATGCATGGAATAAATCATTTCACTTTTGATTCTATAGCTTTTGAAAAAATATACATCTTAATTTATTAATGCTTTATTATCGAAGTTAACAGTTCTTTTCCAACATATATTGACTATATATGGTCATATATGATTATATATGATTATATATAATTACATATATGATTATATAGAGACAAAATTCATATATAATTGCGTTATATATAATCATATATATTTATATACTAGCTGGTTACCCGGGCTTCGCCCCGGAAGACACGTGTAGTAAGACACACAAATAGTCTCTCTCTAGCCCCCCCCCTCTCTCTCTCTCCCCCTCCTCCCTCCCTCCCTCCCTCCCTCCCTCTCCCTCCCTCTCTTCCTCTCCCTCTCCCTCTCCCTCTCCCCTCCCTTTCCCTCCCCCCCTCTCTCTTTCTTTCTCTCTCTCTCTCTCCCCCTCCCTCCCTTCCTCTCCCTCTCCCTCTCCCTCTCCCCTCTCCCTCTCTCCCTCTCCCTCTCCCTCTCCCCCCCCTCTCCTCTCTCTCTCCCTCTCCCTCTCCCTCTCCCTCTCCCTCCTCTCCCTCTCCCTCTCCCTCTCCCTACTCCCTCTCCCTCTCCCTCTCCCTCTCTCTCTCCCTCTCCCTCTCCCTCTCCCTCTCCCTCTCTCTCTCTTTCCCTCTCTCTCCCTCTCTCTCCCTCCCTCTCTTCCCCCCCTCTCTCTTTCTCTCTTCATATACTTTTGATAAAAATTCGGTTAATTCTTTGAACTAAAAAATTGGAAAAATTAAAAAAATCGGTTTTCAGAAAATTATTAACAAAAAACTATACACATAGTAGCATTCCCCGGAAAATTCTACCCCTATTTCATATACTTTTGATAAAAATTCGGTTCAGGGCTTTGGCCTGGGCGATATTAAGAAATCCGTGAAAACACGTTTTACTCCTTTTCACCCCGTTAGGGCTCGAATTTCTAAAAATCCTTTCTTAGTGACACTCCCCGGAAAATTCTACCCCTATTTCATATACTTTTGGTCAAAATTCGGTTCAGGGGTTTGGGCTGGGCGTTGATGAGTGAGTGAGTGAGTGAGTGAGTGAGTGAGTGAGTCAGGACATCTTCCTTTATATATATAGATAATTATATATAATTTTTTTTCCGATACGCACACGGGTGACCTGCAGTATTATTTTATAATATTATGTAACAAATTTTTGAATTTAATATTTATAATATATATAAAAACGATTTAAATAAATTTTTAAATTTAGGATTAGGGGAGACCGGGTCTCGTTGGCACAAGAGGCAAGTTGGCGTTGCGTTCCGTTTATGTATTTATTCGGAAAAAAACAATGGAAAAGTTATCACAAAATATCTCTTTTATGACATAGGTACTTCCTCCAAAGTTTTATTTAAATCAAATAAGTATTACAATAAAAAGAAGAGAAAAATCTAATTCAAGAGGTGGCAAGTAAATTGTCGAGCGTTACAAAATATCGTATTAATGTTCTTCAGCTTGAGAAGTAAATCTACCCAGCAAACGCAAAAGGATTAAAAGATATTAAAATTTTTTAATACCTTTGAATCCCTTTTTTGGCGGAATTAGATGAAATTAGATGGGATTCGAAATGAGATAGTCCAATCCCATGGAATCCAAAAAAGAAATTTTCAATTCCATCCAATCCTACACGCAGAAAATTTTTCTCGAAAATATAAGTATACACGAATGAAGTAAATACCATACTAATCTTGCACAGCTAGGATATAATCATAATATGCAAAAGCTTTCAAGATAGTATAGGAAAATTTAGAGAGCAAAGAATAAAACTATACGCAGTTTATCCCGAATATGGCTGATTGACAAAAAACTTATAGGCTGTAGCGGTCAGCTGTCCGCCACGAGCAAACTTGAGAACGCTGTAGAAACCGATTTTTTTTTTTTTTTTTTTTTTTTAAGATCCAATGTAGTATTTCTGCAGTACCTAAGAGTGCTCCTATTACCTGCATAGAACATAAATGAATTAGTGGTGTACATAAAATAGTAGTGTATGGAAAAACCGATTAATTTCCGAGTGAGTAAGTTGGGGAAAAACTTGCAAAAAACCCATAAATTTGCTGTTGTTGATTATAGGAAAGCGGGTTAAGGAGATAGGAACAAGGAATAATGAGCGGGAAGAGAGGAACGAGGAATTAGGATGTGATGATTATTACTCCAAATCCAAGAAATGCTTGGGAAGTTTGCATCTGATAGTGAGTGGAATTTCTTTCACGTCATAATTTCCTGTGCTACTAATGAGGGGGTTATCATGATCGTGATCATATGCTTTGAGAATCATGCCTCGAATAACTTCATTTATATACGTTGTCTGCGTTTGAGAGTGCAATTCAGTAATACGTAATTTAGGAATGTTTAATATGATGCGCAGAAATTTGTTTTGCATTGTCTGAATGCGTTTGATGTAAGTTTTATGAGCTGCAGCCCATACCGGGGCCGCATAAAGTAGCACCGATCTGGCACAAGTTTTATAAAGAAGTAATTTATATTCAGTCTTGAGTTTACTCGAACCATTTATAACGGGATATAATTTCCTGAGTGCGCCTTGAGTTTTATTGACTCTATCTTCAATGGTCAGTTTCCAATTCAAACTGTTTTGAATGTAAACGCCGAGGTATTTGACCTTTGTGGCCCAAGGAACCCTATAGCCTGATACATTAATAGAAGGAGGTTTAGAAAACCTTTTACGCGTAATGATAATAGCCTCTGTTTTTTCTTTATTGATCGCCATCTTCCAACTTTCGAAGAATTGAATGATGGCATCAACATGCCTTTGCAGCCTGCTGACGAGTAAAGCCGGGCTCCATGAGGAGGTGTAAATGGCAGTATCATCAGCATATACTGCAAGCTCAGTCTTAGGGTCCTTGGGAATGTCATTTATAAAGATATTAAATAATATGGGCCCCAGAATGGAACCCTGAGGGACACCAGATATAGCGTCATAAATGGACGAGACTTCTCCTTCAAAACTGACAAAAAACTTTCGATCTTTTAAGTATGAGCGAATGATTTTAATCAAATAATCCGGCAAGCTAAGAGTATTTAATTTAAATAGCAGAGCCTTGTGCCAGACTGAATCAAACGCTTTCTGTAAATCAAGTAATGTCATGGCTGAGCTTCGTTTTTTATTTATCTCCATAGCAAAAAACTCGGTGACTCTGAGCAATTGTTGTACTGTTGAGTGGCGAGCCTTAAATCCAAACTGTTAATTTATTATTATATTGTTGTTAGACAAGAAGGCATGAATCTGCGTTAATAAGACCCTCTCATATACTTTACTTAATGTGCTTAGCAGGCTAATTGGTCTGTAATTAGCCGGCGATGTTTGTGGCTTACCCGGTTTCGGAAATGCGAGTATTTTCGCTGTCTTCCAACATGATGGAAAGTAATATAGCTTAAATGAGTTTAAAATTATATAGTAGATCTGAATTACAACCTTATGCGATGAATTCTTTAACATTACAGTAGTGACTTTATCGGAACCAGGAGCTTTATTGTTTGGAAAAGATCTGATAATATCACAAATTAATCGAGGAGTAATAAAATCTAGTTCGCATTGAGGTGTCTTTTCATCTAGTGATTCAGTATAATTATTAACTGCGTTCTCAAATGGAGAAGTTAGACCATCCGCTTCCTGATAGACTTTTTGAAAGTTTTTTGCCAACAGTTCAGCTTTTTCATTTGGATTATATATAAATGTATTATTTCCAAGCTCAAATGGAGGAGCAGGAGTTTTATTTCTCTGCAGCGACCTCCACAGTCCCCAGATGCTATTGTCTTTAACTTTAGTTCTTTTAAGACGTTCAGCCCACTTTTGGTTTTTAGCTTCAATTAGTTTGTTTCGTATGATATTATTAAGTATGTTACGGTAATACTTAAATTTGTCTAAACCAAGATGTTGGAATTTTCTACGATAATAATTCCGTAGCTTAATCAGCTTGCTGATTTCTGAAGCAACAGTAGGGTCTGAAGTTACATGATTGAAATTATGCTTTTGCATCTCAGTGGACTCCCTCAAGGCCCCGCAGAGAAACTGTTGCAATTCGCGTATGCAGGTATCAATTGATTCCTGGCTTGGCAGACTATGTCTAATTCTCCACCTAGAGGTGGCAGTCGCAAAACCTTCCCAGTTGACCTTTCTAGATCGATATAAGCTCCTCTTAATTTCTGTTCTTTTAATATTTAAGAGTATGGGAAGGTGATTGGAGGACAGCTCGTTTGCTGTCATGCACGTAAAGTCGTAATTCAGATCCTTCGCGATAAATAGGTCAATATTGGAAGGTCGTCTACAGGGTGCCTTATGAGAATACGTGGAGCTATGTATAATATTGAGATTGTTCTTGTTTGTATAGTTTAATAGATTGATGCCTCTGGTATCATTACTAAAATTATTCCAACATCTATGCTTGGCGTTAAAATCACCACCAATTAAAGTTTTGCCATACGAACGATTTTTAAAAATTACATCAAGGTTGTTAATCTCGAATTTGATGCTAGGAGAGATATACGCAACACCCAGCGTTAGATTTATGCCCGATAGTAATTTTATCATTAATATTTCGCACCCATCCACATCTAGAATAGGGAGGGTGTGATAGCGTAAAGCTTTACTTATTACCATTGCGACTCCGCCCGCTCTAACCCGAGCAGCATCTAAACGAATTATATCGAAACCAGAGAAGTTTAGTTTGGTGCTGGGGTGCAACCAAGTTTCCGTAACAAGAGCAATGTCAATGTTGTTAACACAGATAAAGTGATTTAATTCCATTTCTTTATTGTTAATGCTTGTGGCATTCCACAAGCAAATCTTTAGAGGAGAGGAGGGGGGATTGAATTTTAATAAATCAGATCAGCTGCCTCAACGAACATCTGAAGCTTACTGAGACCATCAGTGCAAGTAGTTAATTTTTTATTAAGGTCTCGAATAATATTGCACATTGCTTTAATATTCACAAGTTGACTCAACTTTTTAATTTCAAAAATTAAGCTGTTAAAATCAGCAATGTCACCAGAATGCGCAAATTCATTTGTATTGTTTTGATCTTTGGTAAGTCTCAAGGCCTCCGCGTATGTTTTGGGAGGTAAATATTCATGCTTGTTCGTTGAGGCAGCCGATCCTACCAGTATATTGTGATCAACAAAGTTTGAAAATGACTTATGTTTTATTTTGACAATTTCAACAGTTTCATGCAGAGCCGAGCGAGTCGGGCGATTAGCCGTCCGCTTTTCAAGAAATTTAATGTATGATTGGCATTTTGTATAGCTCGCGGGGTGTTCCCCTGAGCAATTGCAGCATTTTGCCGGTAAATTTACATCTTTCTTGCAATCTGACGTGAGATGGTTCTCCGCGCATTTTACACATCTCGGTTTTTTATAGCAGTTGGAGGAAGTATGGCCAAAAGCTTGGCATCGGTAGCATTGCGTTATAATTTTGCGATTGATAAACTTGTCCCAATAAATTCTCGAGTGAAACAGATAACGAATTTTTCTAAGTTGTGTGAGTGAAAATTTGGCATTCAAATTGATCTTATACGTTGCATAAGTACTATTTTCATCATTTAGCTGTGTGCATGAGTTAATTTCTATGCCAAGATTTTTTAGTTCGTTAGAGACTGTTAAGATTGAAATATTTGGGAGTCCTTTAAGTGTGACTGTAAGAGTCTTATCCTCTGGGAGTGAGTATGTATGAAACGCATACTGTTTATCAATCGCAAACTTTTTGAATCCTATGTAATCGTTAAGTTTGAGAAACTGAATCTTGATCTGATTGCCCAGATATTTTAGTTGAAAATTTTCACCAACACTTTGTTTAAGCTGATTTGCAAATTCAGTATAGTTAATGATTTTAGAGGCTAAGTATATCGGCGGTGGTTTTCTATTAGGCTTGGATTCTTCCGTATATGCTACCGAGGCCGCGTCACTATTCAAAGTTCTGCTACTCACATGTTCGTTATTTATTTGTGCTAACTGTTCCTCCTCATTTCTTTCAGGAAATTCTATCGTCTCGGCTAGGCATTGAAATCTATTCGGAGTGTCAAACTTACCTTGTGGTTGTGTGATTACGTCTATTCGGGGAAGTTTATCCTGGCTAGAATGGTCAGAAATGTCATCGTCGGCCTGACGCTTAAGCGGCAGCTTCGTCCCGTTCTTACCCTCCAATTTGGAGGGGTGTCTTAACTTCTGGTTCTCAGGAGACACAGCGCCCAGCACGCTGACCAGGCTTCCGTCCTCCCAGCAATACCAGGAATCGCCCACACCGGCGCAACTCAGACCGAGCTCAACTAAACGCAGAGTCACGATAAAAGCCTATCTATGCGAGACTCTCGTCCGCTCTCCTGTGTGACGTGTCCTGTAGAAACCCTGCCGAGCTGCCCTAGATATAGAGGTCGATGTTGAACCTTAATTGCGCGAAAGTATACCGGCGATGCGCCGCGTAGCGGGCGCGAGCCGGACCCTCTCGTTGCGCAAGCCCGCGTTGCCGCTCGCACCGCGCGCCTTCCGTCGTCCACGATCGTGTGCAATCAAGTGGCCTCCGCGTAAGCGAGTCGCGCCGAGCTCCGGGGAGTCCGGAGGAACGACGGGGAAACCGTATGCGTCGTGTTTATCGTCGTTATTTGCGAATGTTTACAGCTGGCATGTTAAATGGCAATGAACATGGAAGTGGCGGAGGTGTCCGGGGTGGCGTCCGACGACGCTACCTCGCCGGGGGCCCAGTGCGGACCCGCGACCCTCGCGAGCGAATCGTCGCCGTCGCCGTCGCGTCGCCGCGCGTCGGCGACGACGCAACGGCCGAGGGACCCGTCGACGCGCGACGGCCGAGGGACCCGTCGACGCGCGAACGACGACGAGCGACGGCGCCGCGAATTCAATGGTATTCATTTCGTTAACGGAATCAATGGTATTCAATGGAATTCATGACAAAACTTTCCAATCCCTAACCTGGCATTCAGTGGTATTCATTTCATTACGTTTTTGTGTCGGAATTGGATGGGATTCAAAAAAGACAATTTTTTTCCAAAATAAGGAATTCCATGATATTGAAACTATTTCAATCCCTTTTTTGGACAAAATGGAATTCGGAAAGTCCTTAATTGAATTCCTGGCAATCCCGTTTTAATTCTTTTCAATCTTTTTTCGTTTGCTGGGTAAGTAACGTATTATTAGTTAAAAGAAAAGTTTCTGTTACTATACGACATGTTATTTTGAGTAACAATATTAATTTATTATAATAAAATGACTAAAATAAAAATCATGTAGGGATGGGGCATGTTGACATATGTAGAGTTGGGGCATGTTGACTCATATTACGGCACGGCGCACGCTCGGCACTCAGCTCGCTTAGCTTGACCTTGCTGTTGCCGGCGTTGCCGCGCGCGTGAGACGTGTGCGAACATGTGATTCGCGTTACAATGTAAGAGAAGCAGAAGATGTAAGTAATCTTGTCCCGCGAAAAACGATCTAATATGAATCTAACTAAAATCATATTAAATTATATTAAATTTGGGTAAAATTTAAATTAAACCCAGATTTTATATTAAAATTATATTTGTTTAAATACAGTTTTAATTTGCACTTATTAAAATCAGTTATGTAGATTAAATATGATCCACAATAAAATAGGGCTTTAATTTAAATTTAATTAGATCACTGATGTGGATCATATAACACTTCAAATCAAATATGGTTTTAATTTGTATTTAATAAGATAACTTATGTGGATTACATATGATCCAGAACCATACATGATGCAGAATATTTATAAATAAGACTTTAATAAAAAGTTAATGTGTTCTGTATGCGACTTTTACTCGATTCAATTGCGGCTTTAACCCAAATTTGGTTCTAATTTGATTCTTATTAAAACGTATTTTTGTTTAAATAATATTTGCGGTAAAATTTGTTTCCTTATTTGTCAAACTTAACATGTAAATATTTGATTCAAATTAAAAAGTTAGACTAATGTTGAATATTAATTTGATTTTGGAAAAATTATGAAAAGTTAATAATTGGAAAATTAAGTATAGATTAAATTTCATATTTTATAGACTTTTATTACAATACAGTTAGTATATGTTGTCATTAATTTCTTGTTGAAGATTTTTACAAAAAGATAATTATACGGTATACAAAATAATTTGAGTCTATAACAAGCTGTGGATTCTGTCACAATTAGCTATACGTCTATGTTAACAAAATATAAATTTGAAATAATTGGAGCATTTTCAGCAATTCAAAGTTGGACAAAATAATACAAAAGATCTGGGAATGAACCAGCAGTGTATTTCAGTCTGCTATAGATTGTATATCTTTCTTAAATAAAAGTTTTATTTTTAGATTTTACTGGAATTTTTAATTGGATTATCGTATATGAAATGATATAGTCATATAAGATCATATATTATCAGATCGGAACTTCGATCAAAAACGGCATCTCATTGCTTGTGTTATTTTAAATTTTCCTTTTTTTCTAATTTTGCATAAGACACAATCTTTTTTAATTGACACATTAATTTTTATTGAATATTTTCGTAAACAGTGAAATTTTACCTGTAATAATTCGTGGAAAAAAAAATTATATAATATATATTATAGTTCTTACAAATAAATATATTAATCGTATTATTTTGCAAACATAGCTTATAATTTAAACTAAAAATCATATAATCATATATGAACTTATATAGTCATATACGATTATATAGGATCATATATGAACCTAGTAGTCATATAAGATTATATATGATCAGATCAGATATTGCATCTCAAAGTATCCGATAGATGGCATTCGATGTGATCTGTTTCTCGTAATTAAAATTTGACAAAGAGTGTTATAAGAACGGTATCAAAAAGACACGACACTGTCTCGCGCTATTCTCGCGCGACACAATTTTTGTATCAGTTATATCGTGAAGTCCACTCTTATAATAAAGTGGCACGCTTAAAAAATATTATAATTCTCTATAATTACAACCATTAAGACTAAATAATATTGAGTTACAGTCATATATAAATATTATTTGGATCTTATTAGAATTTTATATAATCTGGTTTAAATTTAAATTTAAATTGGTTTAAATTTGATTATATTTGACTTATATGATCAAATTAATTTTGAATTTATTACCATATTTAATCCACATTTGGCAAATTAAAACCATATTAACTCTGCATTTCTTTAGGTCTGTGCGGCTGATTTTGCATATTTTAACAAAGCAAGGTCTAGTTTAATCCATATATAGATTAAATAAGATTGGGGTATTTTAATTTGATTTAAATATGACTTATATTTAAATTATAATTGATTTGCATATTTGATTCTAATAAGACTCTTATTGAATTCATATAAGCTTTTAATACGGTTTTAATACAATCGTTTCTCGCGGGCAGACTATATTGAAGAAAGCTATATCTGACATAGTTTACAATTGTTTTTAGCATTTTGCTCGATCATTACAAAACAACTTTAAAAGATACAATCTTTATCGAGAACATATCTGCTATATGTTTTTTATTTTCTATTACGTTTTCATTAATTTAACATGGACTTTAGTCCTATTGGGAACGGGCACACGGCCAATATGGCGGCCATAAGCAAAACAATATGTGTTCTTGTGAGCACACATATGTTCCACGTGTATATGAGCCGGCTTATGGCAGCCATATTGGCCGTGTGCCCGTTCCCAATAACCTTACCTGTAGCACCGACGAGATACTATTAAAGACCGACAACCCTGGGTAAATTTTCGTGACTACCAAAGGGGCCCCAGGGGCCCGGTGGTAATTGAAGAGTACTGACATTATCGACTGTTTTGGCTATTCGGCTATTCCGAAATAAGAAGTTTTTACCTTATATAATCACTGTTTTATCATCAGAAATGTACAAATCTTTTATCATCGACGAGATGGTAATAGCTAAACGTGTATGAAAGATAAAACAGAAATTAGCATATGAGTTGCCATAAATAAGAAAATATTTTATAATTTTTTCAATATTTGTACCTTTTTATATCTTTTTGATGTAATTGACAATTATACATATGAAAATACTTTACAATTATACCATATATAAAAAAATATTTTATAATTTGTTCAATATTTGTATCTTATATATATATATATATATATATATATATATATATATATATATATAAGATACAAATATTGAACAAATTATAAAATATTTTTTTATATATGGTATAACACTCTTATAAATATGTGTGTGTGTGCGTGTGCGTGTGCGTGTGCGTGTGCGTGTGCGTGTGCGTGTGCGTGTGCGTGTGCGTGTGCGTGTGCGTGTGCGTGTGCGTGTGCGTGTGCGTGTGCGTGTGCGTGTGTGTGTGTGTGTGTGTTAATAAATAAATCATTTCCTTTTATATATATATATATATATGTATATTGTAAAGTATTTTTATATAATTGTCAATTAAATAAAAAAATATTGAAAAAATTATAAAATATTTTCTTATTTATTAACACTAATTTTCCGCGAATTAGAATAGAAAACGCTAAAAGTTATTACTTAGAAACATTATTATTATGTTATTTATTTTTAATCACTAGTAACTTTATAAGTTAAACAGCTTCAGTATCAGATTCTGGATTGCAAATGTATCTTATTAATTCTTAATGCCTCATATCACAGTATATAGTTCTTCTCCGATTATAGAAGTTAAGCAATATGTAAGATATGTTTACCATTTGGACGGATGTCCACTTGGAAAAACTAACATTTACAAAGAAAAGAAGATTTCATTACTCTTTCCTCGCTACACACTTATGCTTCTTTCATATATTGCTTGCTGTATGCTTTTATTTTTATCATTAGGATTACAAAATGTCATTTAATTATGACAAAAAATATACGTCATTTTTATTTAAATCTATTTGAATATATTATGTTTCTTGCAAAAGGTATATTATTTATAAATTTCGTAATTTTGCATCGGATTTTTCCACTAGGCTAGATCATCACAATGCTATTTATTAAGCATGTTAATTATTAATAATTCTCTATCTTTTACAAGCAGACGGTAAAATTGGCCATTCAATACATTTTTTTCTTATACTTCTTATAAATGCAAGTACTATATAGTAAGTCTTCTATTTCAGAAATAGTCAATATTTTGCGTGCTTTAAAATATTAAAAAGCTTACTTCTTTTGAAATGCAGATTTTTCATGCTTATTTTGTTTTGAAACACTACATCTAAATTAAATTATTACATGACGTTATAATAATTTTACTAATGTCTAGATATTGCCTTAAACGTCTGGTCATAAGTATGATCAGCCAAATAGACGACGTTCGTTAAATAGACGATATTTTACTATTTTCAATAGTGTTATTTCTTTATAAGTTAAAATATTAAATTATTTTTTTCTGAAGCTTAACAAAAGCGCGATATTATTAAATAAAATCTGTCCAATAGCATCATCTTTTAAATAAATATGTATGTCTACACGGAGAGAATTTTTTGTTATATTTTACTCTTAAATTCACTACAAACTTGGGATAACATGGCAACCAAGGAATTTTTAAAATATACAAAAGACATTTTACAAACAACGTGATAAAAATTACCATGCAGATTGATAAATATTGAAAAATTATTGAAATTTCCTAGATATATTTTAGTAAAATTAATCAAATATATTTTATATTTTAATGAAATAGATATTAATATTTCTTATTATGGTGGATATTAATCAGAATAGCTTACTTAAAATTCTTGGTGGTACATGTTGTCCCACAACTACCATGATTTCAGGATAAATTTTAAGAGAAAATTCTCTCCGTGTATGATCCGCGTGTCTTATTATTGTATGCGTAAAAATACAGACAAGGCATACAATTCACGGATACATATCTATCTATCTAAAAAATAATATTAATTACATAAATTTTATTTAATAATACATTTTTGTTACTTGGCGCAAATTATTGAACATTCTCTGTGTATACGTATGTGCCTAATGAAAGAGTATTAAAATAATATACATATTTAAAACAAAAGAATGATGAAAAAAATTTTTACAGAAATTATATGAATTTTTTAGCATACACTGCCGTTAAATATGTAGGTACATATATACAATATATATTTTGAAAGCCAATTAATCGCATTTAACATCAAAAGACCTACTGAATATAATTATTTCATTTCTTGCATTTTCTTTTTGTTTTCTATGTTATCGGCATTGCATTATCGTGGACGCCATGTAGATAGATTCAACCTATGTTCGTCGATTAGCTATATATCTACATCTCGCGAGAGCAGATGTCAATTGTTTATGATTTCTTCGCGACGCTAGCTGCAGCAAGCACGTAGGAATTATTTACAGTGTTTCGATAAAATTGTGTTCAGCAATTCTTATAACTGTATTTAAGTGTTGGTGTAGTGTTACGCAGTGCAGTGAGTATTAAGACTACTGAAAACAAGTAAGATTTTAACAGTTTGGTAATCTTAAGGCACGTAAAAATGTCGACTACTCGTAAAGTCGGAGAGACTCATTCTAGTACTTGCATTTATAAGAACTGCGGTATAAATAGCAGAGAAAATATATTAAATGTTCGATTTCATCGTCTGCCTGTAAAAGATAGAGAGCGATTAATAACATGGTTGGTAAATAGCGGTTGTGATGATTATGCGGAAGAATCCGATGCAGAATTGCGAAAGTTCAGAATATGTAGTAGACATTTTCCAACAAATATGATATATCCAAGCGGAAGATTAAAAAAGAATGCGGAACCATTATTATATCTTGTCGATTTTGATGATGATGAATCAATAGACGAGGATATGCCATGTCAGGAGCATTATGGGCAAATACGCATTTTAAAAAGAGAAATAGCACATAAAAACGCTTAGATAAAACAATTAAAAAGATGTAATGACAAATCGAAACTCATGCTTAGAGCAAAACAAGCTGTAATTGTTCGTTTACGAAAAAAAATTATGACAGGTAATTTACCAAACAACAGTATTTTGAATGCCTTATTTCGACGAGTGCAAGGTTTTCTTTTAACATTTTTAATAATGCAACTTTTTCACAAGGAAAGAATTGTGTATAATGACAAAGAAAAACAATTGGCTAAAAAAATGCATTACACTTCGCCAAGTTTATATAGAAAAATGCGCGAGGAGTTCGGTTTTATATTACCTTCAGAAGGGACCATAAAAAATTGGTTTAATGTAGTAAATTTATGGCCTGGAATTTGTAGTACCATGTTCAATTGTTTAAAAGCGAAGGTAAATTGCATGGACAATGACGAACGCAATTGTGTTTTACTTTTTGATGAAACAAAAATTAAAAAAGGTTTTGATTTTCACGAAAAACGACAAAAAATTGAAGGCTTTGAAGACTTGGGATCACTGGGACATAACACAACCGTAGCGACAAGTGTATTAGTTTTTATGGTACGAGGTTTGTTACATAATTGGAAGCAACCTGTAGCGTATTTTTTAACCGGTGGAGCTCTAAATAATACTCTTTTAACATCTGCATTAAATCAAGTTATAGAAGCAATATTAGATACGGGATTAAAAGTGCGTGCTATTGTTTGTGACCAAGGCACTAATAATCAAAGTGCTATAAAACATAAAATTTCTATAGATCGTCCTTATTTCATGCATGGACAACAAAAAATATATGCGATTTTTGACGTACCACATATTTACAAATCTATAAGAAATCAACTCTTAAAATATAATATTTTATACGATGATAACAAAATAGCATCATGGAATGATATACGATTATTATGGCGATTGGAAAATAATAAAGCGACAAGAGCTGCTTGTAAATTATCGGAAAAACATGTAAATCCAAATAATTTTGACAGAATGAAATGCCGTCTAGCTTTTCAAGTATTCAGTCGCAGAGTGTCAGCAGCTTTATTAACTGCAGGAACAACAGGAGGAATTGATACTGAAACTGTAATGCATACTGCTGAATTTTTTAGAATTCTGAATGACAGTTTTGATTCTTTAAACAGTCGCAGCTGTAATAGTCCAAATCCGAACGCTTGTGCTCTATCGCAAATTCGGCTTGATGTGGAAAATGATCTCAAACAATTATTAGTAGATTGTTCTAAGTGGCGCACTATTACAAATAATGGTCTCAAAATACCGCCATTTTGAAGGACTACAAATTAGTGTTAAATTTATTTTACAATTATGGGATGATTTGAAAAGCGAAGGAATAAAATTTTTCTTGACTTCTAGAGTAAACCAAGATCCGTTGGAAAATCTATTTTTCATGACACGTATGTATGGTGGAACATATAATCAAAATCCAAGTACAAAAGCTTTTCGATTATTATTACAAAAAAATATTGTATTAAATTTATCTAAGCCTGCACAATCTGCAAATTGTTTGGATGATGAAGATGAAATTTTATTTCAAAGTGTAACAAGTACATCTGCACCTGCATCTGCATCTACATCTACATCTACATCTACATCTATTGATCAAATAACATCTAATGCGGACTTAACACATCAATTAATATAGCTAACGACTTCGAAAGTGATGATGATGAAAATATATTGATGAATGTCGAAAAAATTGTTGTGGACGTATCAGATGTAGATAATGAAACTTTAGAAGCGTCTGCTATTGAATATTTTGCAGGATTTGTTGCTAAAAAATGTGTCATGAAATCAAATTGTGAACAGTGTCGTGTCTCATTTATTGACACAAATCACGAACTGACAGACGTAAGACAAACATTAATATTTTTCCGAGCATATGAAACTAATGATAGTCAGGAATTAGGACATTTATGTGTCCCTACAGCAGAGTTTTCATTTGTATTTAAACTAATGAATGCAGTATTTGATGCAGGTTATCCTAATATTAGAGGAAATTATAACATATTAGATACTCTGTTTCTATTAATGATACAAGCTAATGATACACATAAAGTATCCAGGTTGGTTTCAGCATGATACTTGCAGCATCCATCGAAAAAATCTGGCATATTATATGATGAAAGTTAAGATACATAAAGATGTAGTTTGGTTAGGACAGCGGCTAAGAGTTCCAAAAAAACGCCTTCAACATAAACCTCCACAAAAATTGATAAATTTACAGAGTATGTAATAATATTAATTTCACATTTTACTCGCGGCATTTTGTGCGGATCGAGTAAAAAGATCGCGGCTCTTTGAGCGGAACGATTTATGAAATGTGTGTGTGTGTGTGTGTGTGTGTGTGTGTGTGTGTATACGTATATATATATATATATATATATATATATATATATATATATATATATATATATATATATGGGCAGATCCATTACTTTTCGACCAAAAGTTGCGGGGGTGGGTCACCGATTTTGATGCCGATTTTTTCCTCGAAAGTACACTAGAAAAGGAGATGATCCTGAAAATTTGAGCCCGATTCGATCAAATCCGGCCGCTGGAGAATTTTTTGAATTTTGAAGAAAGTTGATTTTTCAGTCATTTTCAAAAATTTATATCTCAGCTTCTATATAACTTAGAGACTCGTTTGAGGCCGCATTCTTTTCTGTAAACCCTTTACTTTTAAGGAAAAAATTGGTCATTGGTTTACACTCAAGTCCGGCTTCAAGGCGAGCTGCTAACTAACATATATATGTATAGAGTGCTTTTCATTAATCGTTTCGCTCAAAAAACCGCGATCTTAGCCGTTCGGAATCGGCGTTAAACTGTAGGTCCCATATACAATGTGTATAATACACGTACGCAACACTTGTATATGAAGAGAAATCACCACGCTCGGACACGAGTAATAGGACTGAGGATGGATATACAATATATATCCTCCTCATTCTATTACTCGTGTCCGAGCGTGGTGATTTCTCTTTATATATACATGTGTTGCGCACGTAGATTATACACATTGTATATGTTGGGAGACAAAACTTGAAATTCTTTAAAATTTTAATTTTTTTTAATTTTTATTCAGATTTTATTTAAATTTGTTAGTAAATTCGACGTTATGGTCATTTTCAAAAGATTTCCAAGTTATGTGTTAATTGGCCTCCACGTGGCGTCTCCTGGAAATGCTTTATAAAAGCAGCTAACAATTGACACGCTTATATATTTTTGAAATATATGTATAAAGAAATGATTGCAAAGGTATAATATGATATAATTATATCAATAATTATATGTAATAATTTCTTTATACATATGTTTCAAAAATATATGTACTATTTGCATAAGTACATATCGGAAATTTATTGTAATATTTATTGTAATATTTAGAACCTCGAAATCTATGTACAAGTGCGTACCGACGTCCGTCTGCAATTCGTTTTTTAAGAGACAGAGTGGCCCGTTGTCTTCCTTTTTTAGAAGTCACTACGATAGAATCAACAAGAAATTTGATTTTCTTGTTTCGAAATCCATTGACCGGTCCGCAAATATTTGTTCGATAAAATATTATTGTAACTTCCCTACGGAATGTTCCGACCCATCTAAAGGTGGTGATTTCCAGTATTCGTTGAAACCGGCACACCGATCTTGTAATGACACGACAACGGAAATTGAGATTGAGTTGAGTCCGGAGTCTTTTGGTGATACTCAGTCGCCACTCACGCAGATTAATGACAAATGGTTTGTCAATTTGTCGTCTACAGTGATTCCGAAAGATATTCAATGCCTTCTGCAGCTGGGGGAGAATTTTAGTCTTCCGGTAATCAACAAGAATAGCGTAACGATAGAATTCATTAAGAGTATTGAAAACAATTTAAAAAGACACAGTTTCACACAGCAAATTGCAATAAGGAACCGAGTAGTTAATATCATTAACAACCTCTCCAATTATTCCATTCCGAAAGATAAATTTAACACCAGAATTCAAAAACTTGTCTCTGACACAAAAATTTTTCTCAACGATAATCCGAATTTAATTCTTACAAGGGCAGACAAAGGGAATGTAACAGTGGCTCTTGACAAGAATAAATATATCAACGAAATTGAATCTTTGTTGGGTGATGGAGAGACGTATCAAGTCATAAAGGTAGACCCTACAAATAAACTTACCGCAGGTGCTAGGAAAATACTAACCAGATGGAAAAAGTCTAATTTTATCTCGAATTCAACCTATAGGAGAGTATTTTGCAGCGACGGTGTGTTGCCGAGAGCGTATGGGCTGCCTAAAATACATAAGGCAAATTGTCCTTTCAGACTGATTATCTCTTCTCTGAATAGCCCTCTGTACGATCTTGCGGCTTTCCTCCACCGAATAATGATAGAGAATTTCCCTGCGGCTAAAAGTCACATAAATAACAGCTTCGAACTAGTCGAGAGTCTTGCGAGCACACGGATAGAAGACGGCTACAAGCTAATCTCTCTCGACGTTGTCTCCTTGTTCACTAACGTCCCTGTTGAAATGGTGTTAGATAGCATATCTATTAGATGGAATTATATTGCAGGAAAATGCAAAATTCCGAAACAAGAATTTCTCACAGCGGTCAAATTGGTGTTAAATTCTACTTATTTTACCTTTAATTTATCAGCAAACTTTCGGGACACCCATGGGCTCTCCTTTGTCACCTATAGGAGCAGATATAGTCATGCAAGACTTGGAAGAGAAAGCCCTTGCAATTCTGGGGCACACCCCCTCGTTCTTTAATAGATACGTCGATGACATTGCTCTTGCAGCTCCGTCGGCCTTACTTCAGCATACTCTAGATGTGTTTAACTCATTCCACCCGAGATTACAGTTTACGATGGAGGTGGGAGAGGGAGACACATTGAATTTCTTGGAGGTCACGATGATCTTAAAACATAACCGGCTTACTTTTGACTGGTTCCACAAACCAACCTTTTCTGGGAGATACTTAAATTTTATGTCACAGCATCCTGCTTGTCAAAAAAGAGGGACAGTGATAGGATTGATCGATAGAGTCTTTCGTTTATCTCACCCGACTCTTCACGCCAAGAACTTCGGACTGGTCATTGAGATTTTACTCAGTAACGGCTACCCTCTTGAGTTTGTCTTTAGAATTTTACATGAGCGACTTAAATTACTTGTGAACTTTAAGAAAGACGGAGGGAACGACAGTGTGACCGAGAAGGAAAGAGCTCCATTTTTCACAATACCTTATGTCCCTAAGATCACAGAGCAATTCAGCAACATTGCTAAAGACATTAAGGTCAGATTGTCGTACCAAAGTTTAAACAAAATGCGAATGTTCATCAAAGCGCATAAAGATGTCCTCCCCAAAGCCAAGCATAGCAACATTGTCTACAGGATTAATTGCAATAACTGCGACGCCTCATATGTAGGCCAAACGGGGAGGCAGCTGAAAACGAGAGTAAAGGAACACGAGAGCCATATTAGACGAAATGCTGCGGGCCATTCTGTTATTACAGATCATAGGAAAGCTTGTAATCATGATTTCAAATGGGATGATGTGCAAATTCTAGACAGTGAACGATATTATCACAAACGCCTAATATCGGAGATGATACAGATTAAGAGGCAAAAAAACGGCTTGAATTTGCAGACGGACACGGAATGCCTTCCTGACATTTACTTGAATGTTATTGACAAGCTCCACAAAATTTAACTTTTCTGCGGACAAATAAATACACATTGTTATTTCTAAACCAATGTTAGCGACGACGTTTATCATTGTATCGAGTCCTTTATCGACCTCTGGTTTTGATAGGCACGGCAGTGTCTCACGTAACATCTTCGAGACAGGTAGAATTAGAACGTTGTGCGCTTACATTTTGCTATGGATTAGCGGCCGCGAGATTGAATGCATCGGATTTCCGTGAGTTCTGCTCATTTGTCACTTGTTGATTCTCATTTGGGTGTTGATGTCGGGTGTCTGACCCTGAAATTGCAGATACTAAGAAGTTTCCGTGCATGAAATCCCAGCCACTTCTTGGCTATCCAGCCGGGGAGTAATACTGCGAGATGTTTTGTACGACCGGGGCTCGAACACACGGGGATCTAGCACCGGAGAGTGAAGATACATCTGCTTACCACACATTGAGAGTCTTGACTGCGAATGCGCTATATAATCGACCGATGTTGATCATCGTGACTGCGTTAAATTGTCGTAGTACGTCTGATTGCGTTTAATGTTTAATTAAGGTAGGATGTAGGTAATTGTGTTGCGCGGAATTGTTTTGGGCTGAGGATGGCCAAAAAAAGGGCCGAAACGTACGTTTCTTATGTTAAATATACGTCTGTTATATGTGTGATATATACACGTGTTTAATTTATTGCGCACTGACTACCGCGCTGGGCTCCTATTGCCTCTTTTACATATATCTGATTTTACAAGTGAGCCTTTTTATTTGATATTTATTGTAAGTTTTTTTATTAACTTTTATTTATTTTTATTTTAAATTTTTTAAATATAATTTTACATTAATTTGAAAAAAATAGCAATATATTTTTAATAAATAAGAATTCTGCACAATTTCTTTTTTTTTAAGTACTACGCAACAAGAATATCGACTATAATTTTGACAAATTCTTAAATCTTTATTACTTTTTAAACATAAAGTAATTATAGTTTAAAAATAGACAAAAATTTACTGAGAAAAAGTGATCCCCTAATTTTTTTTAGCAGTGTATATATTTTACATTAACATGTAACAGTTTCATTGTTTATTTATTATTAATTTACTTCTTTTCTTTTTTTGAATGCCATGTTTTCATATACCAATATAATTAAGTTAAATGGCCAGTTTTTATAGTCCGTTTTTATATTCAAAACCGTTTTAAATATAACATTTTAAGATGTTATAAACCAATTAATCGTAAAGTCGTATTAGCATCTTAAAACATTTATAAGATGATTTTGAAACAAGAAAGGACTATGAATACGAACCAATACGTTCGTTCAAATTTGCAAAATATATTAAAATAATAATTGCATGCTTATATAAGATTTGTTTTTAGTAAAGATTTTTAAAACTTAAAATAATATTAAAAATTAATATTAAATTTAGATAATATTTAATAAAATTTGATATTAAATTTATTTTTGATTATAAAATTATAAATATATTTAAATTGCATTTTAAGTAGAAAAATTTTTGTAATTACGGAATTTTGTACTATCAAACTTTACTATTAAAATACTATACTTAAAAAATACATTTTTTAAGTACTTAATTTTTATTATATTTTTAAAATATTGTTTTATCATTATTGGGATTATGTTGCATATTTTCGCAATGTCTGTGGAACATTGCAATATACAAAAATTACAATGTTTTTGCAATATATGACGATGATGAAAACTGCAAGATTCTGTGCTGTATAAGTTCTATTTAATATAATTAATATTTATAATTAAAATATACAATTTATATAAGGAGTGGAAGTCCTTCCTGTACTCCGCATAGGCAGGAATAATAAATCGATCATTTACTACTATATAATTTATATAGACTATTTTTTCTTTGTTACATCCAAATCTTTTTATTTTATAGTAGATTGTTATTATTTTATCAATTTTTACAGGTTCTTTGTTGCCAATCAAATAAAATTATAGTGAATTGCTAAGGTAAAACAGCCTTTTATATTAGAAGTCTGTAGGTAAAACGAAATATTATCTACGGGTGCGTCTGTAACAATAATTTATTGACACATCTCTTACCATCTCTTACTTCCTACTTTATTTCCTACTTTGGCCGCGAAGTTGCTAAGAGGGCGTAAGCGTACAGTGAGATTTTGTAGTCACGAAAACTTACCCAGGATTGTCGGTCTTTAATAGTATCTCGTCGGTGCCTGTAGCCAACTTACACCATGATATATGTCAATTTGCCCCACTATCGAGGCAAGCTGGCTACAATGCAGCATGTTCGTATTTCACTTATTACAAAGAAACTATACAGTAGGTATACAGGATCGTTTCGGGTATGAAAATGTAGAGAAAGGTTCTTTCTATCATATTAGCACTGTTTAATCATGATAATTAGTTTTTTAAAAACTTAAATGCCGAAATTGTGATAACGGTGCAAACGAGCCCCGGTCTCTCCTAAATATCTGCAGCATGTATGATGACTTACGAATCTATATCTATACAGATATAGTGCTATATCTGGTTGTACATAGGACAAGATTAGGCACATTAATATATCTGGCTATATGTATATATGTATATATACAGGGTGGCCTATTTTAAAAAAGTCAGAAAAATATCTCGAAAAATATGAAAGATACGGAAAAACGTTTCAGACAAAAGTTGTTTGATTTAAAGGGGGACATAAGATGGTGCTATTGATGTGACCTTCGATAGTTATTTGAAGGTCACATGAAGGTCACTTTTAATTTCTTAAATAAAAACTTTTATTTTTCATTGCATATTCTTATTGCTTATATTGAGAGCTTTCCAAAACACTATAATAAAGTATTTTTTTATCAAGTACTTTTTGAGTTATAAGGCTTGAAAAATACAGTACCGCCGGCATTAGCATTACCCAAAGTGTGCCACGTGGAAGTTGCACGGTTGAATTTAGGGCTAGAGCACAAACATTGCCGTAGCGTCTTACGCCTTACGTGAGAATCTTGCGTTACGCGACACGCAAGCCAATCTTACGGCAATGCACAAAGAAGAACGTAACGTAATTAGTTTTATGTTACGTGTGTTACGTTACGCTTTTCTTCGTGTGTTGCCGTAAGATTGACTTGCGTGTCGCGTAACGCAAAATTTTCACGTAAGACGCTACGGCAATGTTCGTGCGCTGGCCCTTACACCTCTGTTGCGTGCGTGCGTGCGTGCGTGCGTGCGTGCGTGCGTGCGTGCGTGCGTGCGTGCGTACGTGCGGGCGGGCGGGCGGGCGGGCGATCGTGCGTGCGGGCGTGCGTGCGGGCGGGCGGGCGGGCGTGCGTGCGTGCGGGGGTTTCCAGGGAGATTTTTGGATGGGGAGATATTTTCCAGGGGGATTTTTTCGGGGAGATTTTTTCCGAGGGACGTTTTTCCCGGGGGATTCCTTCCTAGAGCCCTCATATTTCAACTAACTGAATATAACCAAAATTTTTAAAATATTTTTGTTTAATAACAACACTGAAACTATGTCATCCATAGACATTTTACAACGTCAAAACGGCGTTGCTCTAGAAAGGTGAAAGATTATTATGACAAAAAGCAAGTTTCTGAGTTCTATGTCTTTTCCCTTTATTTGTGATTAGCTTTTAAGAAAAGTTTTTTTTAATCAAATGCTGTATACACTGACTAAGAACGTATAGTTACAACTGTTGTTGAAGATAATAAACTTTTCTTGTAAGAACGTATAGTTACAACTCTTTTGTTTGTTTTGCTTTATCAAATATTTTGTGGTTAGATTTTTGATAGTGTTATGAAAGAGCCGCAGTGTTGAGAATAACGACAATAACGCCAAGATTCCGATAACTTTGGCGCTTTAATTTGACGATGGTTTCTGGTAGTACTTTTAACGCTGAAAAAAAAATTATATAGGTTTTATAAGGCTAACCGCTCTGGTTTTCGAGATATACAGTGTTATAGTTGGTAAAACTTTAGATTAAGGGCGACCTTACCGATTTCAATGACGAAATTTTCTTTTTTCTTGTAATAAGTGTTTTTTATTAGAAATTTTTTTTCTATTTTTCAGATATTTATCGGTTTTCTAAGAAGGTAATTTTTGTTAAAGGATAACATATTTTGATTTCATTTATGTTATTATCTTCTAATTTCGTAAAAACAAGTGATGATTTTTTTAAAACCATATTGCGTTAAAAGACTCGAATTCTCTATTTTTAAAAAGAAGATGATTAAAATTTATTAATAACTAAATATTATTTTTTTTGTTAAATTAATCTTAGGGTAACTCTGGTATTTACACCGTGCTGGGATTTATGCTGCAGAATTCAGAAAAAATAGAAAGAATGAAGGTATTTGCTCACAATTATTCTGTTATGTGCCTTTATGCCATATTAGTATTGTGTTGCAATTTCAGTTCTTTACTGTTAATATTAACAAAACCGTCGCGACGGTTTACTGTCGTGTCCCCACAGGAGATTGTCAGTACTTCTTGTGATTCTGGTTTTTATCTCTCCTCGACTGATTATAACGTTCAACTATTATCTGTAATTTCAACTTACAAAAAAATAAGTTTTAGATAAATCTGCATAGTTGCGTATATATTTGTATAGCTGCATCATTTACACAATGGATGATTTGGAATTCCAAAATAAGGTTTTAAGTGAATTATTGATAAAGAATGATACTAAAGACGTTGAAATCCTAATGAATTTTATTTGTCAAAATAATTCCTTCCTGCAACAGCAAAGCGTGGTACGAAAAAGATTGTTGCGACATTTCATCCCTGCGTTTGAACGGAAATGGAAAAATGCATTTTACATTACAGAAAAATTTAATCAAATGAATGCAAAATGGTTGTCGTCAAACTTTATTATAACGTTTGATCGACCAAAAATGGGTAGAAAATCTGTAGATTTTGAAAACAGTTCAAAATCGACAAAAAGAAGAAAGTCACTGAATTTTTTAGACACTTATTCCCACATAGAAATAGAGAATGCTTTCTTCAGCAGCTTACGCTCTTTTGGAAAAAAAGAACTCCTTAAGAAGATAAAAAATCTGATTTCTGCAAGTACTAAGGACACAGAAGAAATCACAAATAATAAAAAACCTATAGCATTCTCTTTAGAAGAAGCTATTGCATTAGCTGAGGATGTAAAATTGACAAAGCACCAGTATGAGAGCATAAGAATTCAAACTAAGGCGCATAAAGCTGACATTCTTTCACTTTATCAAGATCTTGAAGTTGCTAAGAAAGCATATCTTCCTCCGGATGGTAGTATTAAAGTTACGGAATCGGGAGTGAGAATCAATTTACAAGATATATGTGATCACACAGTGAAACGTATGCTACAAATACCGAATATATTACCTTCAAACTTAACCCAGACGAAAAATGTTGCATTGAATTGCTTGTACAAGTATAGCTGTGATGAGGCATCTGATCAGAGTCGGATAATCAAAAATTTTCTGAACCAAATAAATCGGATGCAAGTGTTTTCATTATGACGATGGTACCAATGAAAATCTACACTGTTTGTACAGTGAATTGTACAGTGAATTGTACAAGTACGCAATGTAAAAATTCTCTAACAATTTGGGAAAATGAAAATCCTGGATCAACCAAGTTATGCCGACTTCTAATGTATGAGCAAGCACCAGAAACTAAAGAACGTACGATAGCTGAAATTAAACTTTTAAAAGAGAAAATAAAGAATCTAGTGCCAACAAACATTAAAGTACCTGACAGTCAATGTATAATAACTATAAGCCACGAGTTTGCATTAACTATGGTGGACAGAAAGGTCTGCCAAGCTCTTTCTGAAACTCCTTCTGCTGCAACTTGCTACATCTGTGGTGCGAAACCATCACAGATGAACAAGTTACAAGAACCAATAAATAGATCAGAAAAGGAAGAAAACTTTCAATATGGCATGTCCACATTGCATGCATGGATACGTCTTATGGAATGCATACTCCATATAAGCTACCGCTTGGAATTCCGTAAATGGCTGGCAAAGGATGATAACGATAAAGAAAAGATGAAAGTGGCAAAAAATAGAATTCAGGAAGACTTCTTTGACATAATAGGATTTATTGTAGATGTTCCAAAATAAGGATCAGGAACATCAAACACAGGAAATACAGCCAGAAAATTTTTTCGGGATCCAGATTTGACCTCCAAAATTACAGGCGTGGACAGAGAATTGATCTTCAGATTCAGTATAATTTTACAAGCAATTGCTTCAGGAAAGGAAATAGATACTCTGAAATTTGATGAATATTGCAAAACAACAGCGCAACTCTATGTGACTCTGTATAATTGGTATTACATGCCAGTAACAGTCCATAAAATTTTGCTTCATGGTGCGAAAATTATCGAATCAGCAGTGGGTCAATTGACAGAAGAAGCCCAAGAAGCTAATAACAAAATTTTTAAGCATATTCGACTATTCAATACTCGAAAATGTAGCAGAGAAGCCACCAATACCAATATAGGGCAAAAGTTATTGATTTCAACAGATCCACTGATCGCACATTATAAACGTAAGTGGCAAAAAAAAATCCTTAACTTGGAAGCACAGGGCCTAATAAAAGTATGTAAAGAAAGAGAAAAGGATCGAGAATTGCAATGAAGAACGTGAGCTTTTTAGCGTCAACATGACTACTGAAAGAGTACTGACAATGAGTTGACAGTAAGATTTAAAAAAAAAGTTTACGTGCGTTCTGCATGAAAGTAGCAGACTCGTAAATTCAAGTTTTAGAAACACGCACGCACGCACGCACGCACGCACGCACGCACTCACGCACGCGCGCACACACACGCACGCACATGCGCGCGCTCGCGAATTTTTGCAACTTTAACTGCAAATTTCTTAAATTTGTGACGTAATGGAGCAATTTAACAAACGGTTTCGTCATGTTCAGCGTCTAAAAAACTACAGAAAATGACTATTCTCCTTTTGGTGTTTTTTGTTTGTTGAACAGTGTAATAAATACAATTATACTATATATATACAATTATATGTAAATGATTTTTGCCTTGAAAATTACATGAAAACCACGTATGATCCATCTGGGCAGTTGTTCCAAGTGTCTGACGCACAATAATTGAACAAATTTGGTATTTTTATCAATATAACAAAATACCGAAAATTTTTTTCAAAAATCGGGCCTGACAGAATTTAGCGCAATTTTTAGAATTTTTATTTTAAAAAAAATTCACCAGGATCGGTCAAGATTTGGAGGTTGCATCGTATTTTGAACCAAAAGAATGTATTTTTACCCACTGTGCGTCGTGAGTTGAATCGATTTTTCAATGTAGTAAGCAGCGCGATCATATATTACGACCTACGTAAAACAATTACTGTAAAGAGTGTGAAAGGTTTAATGGTTATTTCATGATACATAAGTATAAACCCTTATGAAAAAGTACACTCAACTTTGATGGTTGACACCCAATTTGAGTGTTAACACTAAGTTAACACTCAAATATGGCGTCCCAATGAGAATCTCTTAAGGACTCCGCTCGTTGAACCGGACTCCTCGCCTCGATCCTCCCTCTCGGACGCTAGCTGCCGCAGCTCTCCCTGGTCATCCGACTCTCGTTCGGTTGGTCTCCAGAACACGCGCCGCAACGATCAATCCGTCAAGAAAGAGGTAACGGGCTCGACACGTTCGAAGAAACGCAAGCAAGTGCGGCTATGACACCTAACGAGTGAGGAAGGAGGCGGGGGCTCTTTGAGAGTGGCGACTCGCGCGTCGCGCCATCTAATGTAAAACGATCGGGCGTTGTAAAACGCGAAAAAAATTCGAGCGCAATATCTGAACAAATTATTTAATTTTTAATAAGTTTAATTATTAATATTTATTTTCATAATTAAACTTATTTTTTATTTTGCTAAGTGTAAATACAAATATCTTATTGTATAAATATTCAATATTAATAATTTAATTAGTTGCTTAATTTAACTTCTTGTTTAATAAATGAGCGAATATAGTACTGAAAGTGTACCTATTATATAATATTTTAGTTTTCAAAATTGTCAAATTACAAACAGGAATTTTGTTGTGACTTTTACAGTTATAAAGTAACTATTTAATGGAAATGGAAGCCTAAAAAAATTAATATTGTAACGCAATTATTATAATGCTCAAATCATAAAATATTTACATTATCCATGTTTGCTAATACAATATAACATTTTATTTTTATTTTTATTTATTTTTATTGGGCTCAATACAGGCCCTGGGTCCAAAATCCAATGAGATCGTCTATTGGCCCCCCTCAAACCTTTCAACTTTTATCTGAAACACTTTTCCAATAAACCAAGCCGTCAATTGACACTTAACGAAGATTAACACAATAACATTTAAACGACACCCAACGATAAAGGGATCATGGCGACACTGATTAAATCGACATAGAACATTAAAGGTTAACACCCTGTTAACACCGAACCAACATCCAACGATGAGGATCAATCTCTAACCTACACTAAACATTGAGGCTTAATCCCCAACCTACACTTATCATTGAAAATAAACTCTCAATATACACTCATCATTGAGGATTAAACCCACAACTTACCTAAACCTTAATGGTCAACACTCAATCTACACCTAAATTTAAGTGTTGACACTTAACTTTGATGACAAACACTAAACTTACGCCCAAATTTGAGTGTTAACTTAGTGTTAACACTCAAATTGGGTGTCAACCATCAAAGTTACGTGTACGTTCTGCGCTCAGTGCAGATAGTGCGTTCATTCAGCCGGTTCAACGCGCTGTCATACTATTGTTTGGAGCTTCTGCACAAGACTTTCGTAACATAGTGTAACAAAACGTGGGTCAACGCACAACGAAAGTTTTGTGTGGAGGCTCTAACCGATACGTTTCTTGTGCGTTGATCCACGTTACGTTACGCTACGCTATCATACGAGAGTCATGTGCGAAGGCTCTTACGCGAGCGTTACTTCTGTAGTAACTTACGATAATTCCTTCGCATAAACGGGGTTTTGTAATAACTTACGATAATTCATTCCGTGTAAACGAGTGAATTATCGTAAGTTACTACAAAAGTAACGCTTGCGTAAACATAAGTCAGTTATAACCTAGAAAAGGATAAGTGTGTGATAGTCGTGACCGTCGCCGCGTTGTGACAGATAGTGAAATATATATAAATATTGACTGTAGAGAGCTGATGTCGAGGAGACCTTTAAGAAAGAAGGTGTATTCACAAAATGCTGTCTTGTATAAGTTATCAAACTGTGTATGTTTACGCGAGCGTTACTTCCGTAGTTAGTAACTTATGATAATTCACTCGTTTACGCGGGAAGAATTATCATAAGTTACTACAGAACCCCCGTTACGTGGAAGAATTATCGCATAAGTTACTACAGAAGTAAAACGCTCGCGTAAACGTAGTACGTGACAGATAGTGTGTGTGTATGTTACACTACGTTTACGCGAATGTTACTTCTGTAGTAACTTACGATGATTCACTCGTTTACGCGGAGTAAATTATCGTAAGTTACTACAAAATCCCGTTTACGCGAAGGAATTATCGTAAGTTACTACAAAAGTAACGCTCGCGTAAACATAGTGTGTGTGTGTAGGTGTGTATGATCATCAATATATCATATAATATTATATATTAGAAGGTACATCCAAAATCACACACATATGCATTTGCTGTCTTGTAAATGTTTTGTAAATTGCTGTCTTGTAAAAGTTGAAGAGAACGAGAAAGTGATCTGTAGCGCAATTCGTATTGTAGGCAACTTAAAATATTAATTGAATTGAGTCCATTATATTATTTACGATAGACGTTGATTTTATATCTTAGAGTCTGGAAATATTAATTATTCATGAAAGCAATAACAACAAAATAAATTTTGGTAAATTTTATATATTTGTATTCAGCAATTTCTAACATTTTAAAAAATAATTAAATTAAATATGTTCTTCTCACACACAAAAAAGATTAGACTCTGAAAGGATTAATTAATATTTAATCTAAATATATCTATCATAATAAAAATTATAATAGCAAAGTTTTTGGAAGTGGTGGACAAACCAGTTTATATTTTTAATGCAAACTTTACCTAGGATTTTTTCTGCAAATATTTGAAGACTGGTGGATAATGGATTTTCTCGTGATTGGGCGCACGATTTTCTCTATTTAGATACTAACTTTTTGAATTCTGTTACACTAAGACTTTACTTTGGAGTATGGCAAACTCTTTGGTAATGAAGTTTTTAACAAGGTAAGATTTAAGAGCAGTACGACTAAATATCTCCGACAAAATATCTTCGACAAAATAACTCGGGAAAAATATCTCACGTCAAAATATTTCTCCGACACAATATTTTCGACAAAATATCTCAGAAAAGCAGGGGGGAGGAACCTACTGCTTCCACGCATACACTTTCCACCGCGAAACGAGGTGCCACATGGGTTTACAACTTTTCACGCGTGGAAAGCTTACGCATGTACTTTGAAGGCACGCTATGTGTCTAGTTTAACAATAGCGGAGCCCCCCGCAGGGGGGCGGAACCTACTGCCTCCACGCATACACTTTTCGCGCGAAACGAGATGCCACATGTTTTTACAATTTTCCACGCGTGGAAAGCCCACGCATGTACTTTAAAGGCACGCTATGTGTCTAGTTTAACAATAGTGGAGCCCCCCGTAAGAAGGCGGAACCTACTGCCTCCACGCATACACTTTTCGCGCGAGATGCCACATGGGTTTACAACTTTCCACGCGTGGAGAGCTTACGCATGTACTTTTAGTTAGCCTTATAAAACCTAATTTTTTGTTTAACGGAAAAAATGCTACCTCAAAGTAAGAATTATGAACATATATATTATAATTCCCTGCATTAAATATTCTTACCATTGATTGTACAAGGATATTGTTTCACGCTCGGTTTCACGTAGTCTTGTCGTGGATTGTATTCCACCGTGTATCGGCGTCGCGCTGCGAAGTGTTGTGATGTGTTTGAGCTGTTTATTAGTAAGCATTCGATCGTGTGTCAGAGCAGTTCGGCTGTAATTATGCCTCTGAAATTTGTAACTAGTCAAAAGGGAAATCCTCTTCTCGTACACAATGGTTTTGTGTATTTCATTGATCGTGAAACTAAATCGAACGTTTCGTGGTGTTGCGTAGAATATAAAAACTGTAATTGCCGTGGGCGAATTCATACGAGCTCAAAGACACGTTCCGGTACGTGACATTTTATTGTTTTTTTGTGCTGTTTGTAGTGATATTATAATTGCAAAAGCTGTTTTGATATATTATAGGAAAAATATTAGATGAAACGAAGCATGCCGCTGAGGCGTTCAAAGTTGAAGCACGAAAAACCATCAAAAATTTAACGAAACGAGCTATACAGTCGGATGAAAGTACGAGTGCCGTCGTTGTTGCTGTTACCTCAAATGTGTTTGTCGGTGCGGCTGCTCAACTCCCGTCTCCTTCTGCCCTTGCGCGGACGGTACAGCGATCTCGAGCAAAAACTATTCCTCAGTTGCCAAATCCCGATTCACGCGAGAGCCTGATATTACCAGATAATTTTCCGCAAGCCTTGAGAGGTGACAAATTCTTACTGCACGACAACGGTGGCAAAGATTGATGCCTAATTTTTAGTACTGCGGAAAACTTAACGATTCTGGCTCGTTGTTGGTTGTGGTGGGGTGATGGAACTTTTAAAAGTGTTCCTACTGTATTTGCTCAATTGTACACCATTCGTGGTTTTCTGTCTGGCAAAATTTATCCGCTTGTGTACGTTCTAGCTCCCAATAAGCATGAGAGTACGTATGCTATAGTATTATCGTTTTTGAAAAGCGTTGAGTCCCGTTTGAAGCCAACCCGGCTCATGATCGATTTCGAATCGAGCTTTGCATCGGCTTTTGCTAAATGCTTCCAGGACGCTGAGATAAGTGGTTGTCATTTTCATTTCGGGCAATGTATCTGGAGGAAAGTACAATCGGCTGAGTTGCAGGTGCGTTACAGGCAAGATAGCAATTTCGCCTTGAATATTAAAATGTTGGTCGCGTTGGCTTTCGTGCCGGTAGACGATGTTATTAATGCTTTTGAGACTCTCACGCAATCAAAGTATTTTTCTGAGGAAAATGATTCCGTTGAAAGTGTCCTTGAGTATTTCGAGGCCACTTGGATCGGGTCGTTGGATCGTCGTAAGAGGCGTCGTTCCCCTTGCTTTCCTATCCATATGTGGAATTGTTATAATGCGGTCATAAATGATTTGCCTAGAACAAATAATGCGGTAGAGGGCTGGCATCGAGCCTTCAACGAACGTGTGCGTATTAGTCATGCATCGATTAGCAAGTTTATTAATGTATTAAAATGCGAACAAAGTACTACTGAGTTGTTATTCGCGCAAAGTCGCGCCGGTCGTAACGTACAAAATAAGAAGCGTAAAAAATATGCTGACTATGATGAGCGATTGAAAAATGTTGTGCTTAGTTATAATGTTGCCAATATTTTGGAATAGGTATCTGTGTGGAGTCGCAAACAATATTACTTTGATGACGGTAATGCTGCGCGCCAATGGAGTCGTTGTTATATCGATTGCTTTTATTTATGTTGTAATAAACGCCAATTTTGCAATAAACGCCTTATGTTCAGCAATATTGTTGATATTTGTGAAATTATTTGTCGGCGAGATATTTAGTCGCGAGATATTTTGTCGGTGAGACATTTTGTCCGAGATATTTTGTCGGAGATATTTTGTCCGAGATCAATTGTTACGCAGCCAGATTTAAGATTATGCAATATAATTATAATTAAGTTATCGTTTGAGAATATTATATATAACATTAACATAATTATTTTTTAAGGTAATTATGAAGGAGAGGAGCTTTCTTACCGATTTGGTTGAAACTTCACAATTTTGTATATTTTGGTGCGTAAAACATAAATCTGTAAGTTGAAACTGTTGCTCTCAATTTTAGGAAAAACGTTATTAAGTATTAAAATTAACTGTTGCGTGATTAGAATGTCTGTTATACCAACATGATGTAGACGCACATGATCATGCGTAGTGACGTAATAGTATATTGTGCACCAAGGGGCGAAAGTAGTGTTTTTCTGAAAAAGCTTTCGCCCCGAGGTGCACACGATATTTTTCACAATACCTTTACGGAAAGTTCGACTTTCATGCCTAGAGAGAGGCGAGAGTGGTCAATTTCAAGCCAGGGCTTACTATCCACCAGCTAAACAGGGAGGAAAGTTGTTACTTTCCTCCCTAGGGAGGAAAGTGGTTACTTTCCGCCCGCTATGCCGCCCTGGCGTGAAATTGACCGCTTTTACCCCTCTCTACAGGCGGAAAGTCGAACTTTCCGTGGAAGTGTTGTGAAAAAGTACATGAAATTACAGTACTAGTGCAGTATAACAGCAACCTCTCATAATAGTCTGGCGCCTTTAATTGTATGCTATTATTCGACATTGTATTTATATAGACTTTTCAATATACCAATTATTTTCTGCTTTAAACAAAGCATGAACTCTATTTCTATTATCTTTCTTAACCATATAGTTAAAAAAGATAATAGAAATAGAGTTTATGCTTTTTTTAAAGCAGAAAATAATTGGTATATTGAAAAGTCTATATAAATACAAAGTCAAATAATAGTACATAATTAAAGTAAGGCGCCAGACTATTATAGGACAGGTTGCCGTTATACTGTATTATTACTGTAATTTCATGCACTTTTACGTCACTACACATGATCATGTACGTCTACATCATGTCGGTATGACAGACATTTTAACCACGCAACTATCAATTTTAGTACTTAATAACTTTTTTCCTAATTGGGAGCGACAATTTTAACTTATAGATTCATGTTTTACGCACCAAAATACACAAAATTGAAATTTTAGCCAAATCGGTGAGGAAGCTCTTCTTTTTCATATAATTACTTTTTTTAAATTACATTTAACTGCAATGATTAAATTATTTATATTCAACCAATTAATAATTTTTAAAATATAAGTAATTTACCTGAGACTATTTATTTATTATTGAAAAAATTAATAATTATTTTTCACTGTTAATTTTCAAATAAATAGTAATTTATTTTTATAAACTATCTATTAATTATTTTAATAATAAAAAATTTATTTCTATTAATTACCAGTTTACAAAAAAAATTAATTTATTTTTACCTAAATACTAATTTCCACGAACTAGAAATTTTTCTCTGACAAATTACTAATTTTTTAAGTAATCTATACTTCTCACAAAAATTAAAGGAACACTAAATTTATCTTTAAAAATAGGCAAAATTCAAGCAGCTGTAACTTTGTTAAAAATAAACAAAATTTAAATTTTAAATAAATTTTTCTTGTAAAAGAACTTGGCGCTGCTAGACTTCGAAACATTAAAGTTTAAACATTAGTACTAAGATTTTTGATTGAATAAAAAAGCAATAAACATAATTTTAGGGAAGAATGCGACAGGAGCAAAAAAGTAGTGCCAAGTTTTTTTACAAGAAAAATTTATTTATTTTATTTTAATTAAATATTTTTATTTTGTACTGTTACTTCTTTAATTCTTTGTAATTAAAATAATTCTTTGTAATATTAAAAATTTGTTAAAGAGAATTAAGAAGCTATTACCACTTGGGTTGGAATAGGAAGACCCTTGAATAGGAACACAAAAATACCACTTGGGTTTTATTTTTTAAAAGTAGTTGCACAACAATTATTTTTTAAAGCAATATATACATATTCTTTTTGCAATTGGCGCAATTTAATTTAAAGATTTTACTTTTTTTTTAAATACATTTTACTTGAGTTAAGGGGTAACGTCACTCTAGAGTCCCCAAAAAAAGCCAATTTTTGATAATTTTTTTCAGAAATACAATAATCATAAATGAAAATCGGTTCAATTCTATTTATTATCTATATATTAAAGTATAAAAAAATTTTTTTTATTAATTATTTATTGACCAAATGGCGGCGCCAGAGTCATTGATCCAAAGTGCCTTTTTGCGGAAGGCGTCCAACGGGCGGAATCGAAGCTCCTATAATTTCTGAACTGGAACAAAAATTCAAAGATTTTTGAAAAATATATAAGATTTTCTATAGAAGTACGTAGGGGAATTGCGAAATATTATTTTTTGTAAGAATGGTGCATGTTGGAAAAAAGTGCTTCATTTTTCGCTAAAAAATGTCGCACAAAATTGTTTATAAAAAAAGTTTTGTTCAACTTATCGCAAAATCCTTATGTACTTCTAAAGATAATGTTATTGTAAAGTTTCACTCAAAATTTCAAGTCATTCGGATAAAAGGTGTTCGAGTTCTGATTCCGCCCGACTTTAAAAAAGCGATTTCGAGAAAAACGCGTTTAAAGTTTCAGATGCACATTCACAGATGCATTCCGCGCCGGCAGACGGATTACGAAAAAGGGATAATAGAGATTTTTCCGAGATTTGAAACCAAGTGTACCTTATTTCTAAGACCTTAAAGCATCGTTTAAGCAAATTTAAAAAAAATCGATTTTTTGAAAATTCTAGAGTGGCGTTACCCCTTAAGTTAGGTAACATAATTTTGTGAAGAAGAAATAAAGCTACCACTTAGGTTGGATTTTTGAATTTACAAAATATGTACATTGCATATACTTGGCGTTTTTTTTTTACCTTTTTTGATGCGATTGTACAAAAAATTGCCGATGATGCAATTGTTGTTCGTGGTGCATGCGCGCGCGCGCGCGCGCGTGTGTGTGTGTGTGTGTGTGTGTGTGTGTGTGTGTGTGTGCGTGCGTGTGTGTGATTATAGTATGGCCGACTCTAATTTTCTTTTACAAAAATGTCATAAAACAGCTATTCCTATTGAAACTTTATAACTATTTCTGTTAAAACTTTAAAATGTGAATACATAAAGATTAATAATCAAATGTACGTAGGAATGCTTATCAATCAAAAAGAATTGGAACAAAATATTGTTTGCTATATTTGTTACTGTTTATTTTATACTCTAATATTATAATCGCTTTAATCTGAAATAATAGAAATTATTCTTGATTATGGATTGAGTATTAATATTTATACATATATATTGGCCCGGCGTTGAAAATTTTAGGACTAGTGCCTTTTTTAGAAAAGATTTGAACGTTCAAAAGTGATTAAGAGGTAGGAGTTGTAAGAACAAAAGTAAGAATTGTATATCCAACATCATTAAATATGGATTCTGTAGGACAACAAGATTGAACAAAGGCGAAAAAAAGACGTTAGCAAATTCAAGATAGAACTTGCAGGCCAAGGAACATTATCAGAGGCACAACCTCGTACATATGGTCATTTAAATGACCATTGTGCTATTTCTTTTATTTATGTACATTGGCATGACTAATTAATTCTGGTTCATTTAGTAGCATACAAATATAGTATTCAAATTTTTGTTTCTTTCATATTTATGCAATTTATATAGGATATTGGCAATTACTTATTAAACAGAAAAACTTTTGAAAAAAATTGATTTAGTTCATAAGTATTATAAAAGATCTAATTATATACATACAGAGTTATGCAATATTAAAAGTTAAAAGATTTTTTTAATAACCTTAGAAATGCAAGTAGATATAATAGAATTATGTTCTCAAATTAAATTTTAATCTAGCTAAAACAATATATGGTATATATACTTTGAGTATATTGTGACAGGAAAATTAAAATTCCTTTTCCTCGACATCGACACTCAATGTTTAAAATCCTTTCCCTCGACATCGACGCTCGATGTAATGATCGATCCGACAAAATTACCGACTGCAGTACGTTTTCTGTTGCCCGCGCTGCACGAGCGCCGAGCCCTGTAAACCGTCGAGACGGACAGCCAATAGCGTAGCCGCATGCGACGGAATATATCGATCCGCAACGATTGGTAGGATCGAAGGGGGTGAGCGCGTGATCAGTCCTGCGTAAATTAGAATATAATCCGTGGTGCATGTAACGATCAGCTGTCTGCCGGTTTTCGAGCAGTTTCGACGATATAAATCTGATAACGCCGTACTTATGTAGACGGTATTCGTCTAACGATTGTGAACGAGTTGTGTGGGCCGTTTTGTGGTGAATAGCGACGTAACTGTAACGTAAGTCTAACTACTTCAATACACTCATATATCGCTTGCTTATCTCTCTGATTTTCTTTTGACTTCTACAATATTCCTTGGGTCCTCCGACGGAACTCCCCTTGTGTTGTCTCATGTTTAATTTGAAATCGCTAGCCGACTGCGGAGTATTAGAAGAATTATATACGGAATATGAGTTTGTTAGTTCTCATAAAACTAACTGGCGCCCAATTAATAAAGATAATTTTGCCGCAATCACTCAGAGCCTTGGCAGCCATTGACCTAGGCCGCGCCAGGTGTCGGCATTATTCGTTAATTTAAATATTAAATTGTCAAAAGGATAACGCCGGTCTCAATATGTATTTGTATGAAAAATAGGGAAAAGAGAAGTGTGTAGTATTGCTAACAATAAGCGGAACGCGACGATACTTTCATAATAAAGAATTGAAGTAATTCTTTATATTGAAATTAATAATTGTATTTTCGAAAAATCGAAATAAAATTTACTTAAAAAAAAATAACGCATTTATTAGCCTCGTAGCAAGTACGCATAAATACATATAAATTTTTCGCATTATACCATAATTTTAAATTTTGTAATTAATAATTTTTTAACGCTGCACTTTGTCATTATCTTTCCAATTTATAATTTTTGAATTAACGTTTTACTAAATTTCACAAATTAAATAGTTTTTAATTTTATTATTTATATTTTTTTTGCCTCACTGTAATGTGTGTCTAATCTTAAAATTAAAATTTCTCTGACTGTTAATTTTCCAATTAAGATTTTTACTGTTATTAAATACAAGTATTAAACTATTATCAAATAATGTTATATTATTAAATAATATAATATTTATTAAGTAATATAATATTTCTATATTTATTGAATAAATATTAAAGATAAAAGACAGTAATTTATATGTTAATGTATTTTAAATCGTTTACTATTTACTGTAAGTAAGAATATAATTTGGCGATACGATTGAAGTGAATTGAGTATTAATAAAATGTAAATATTATGCGTAGTACAGAAAAGCGTCAGTCTCTCATATTACACCTTATTTTGATCTGTTAATAAATCTTAAACTGTCAAGAAAGTATTGAATATGACATCATATTGCACTGTAATATTGCTTGCTTGTAAACGTTGCAGATATTAAGCTACCTTTGAGAAGGTAGCGTATATCAAATATATCTGAAACTCTAATATTTATCAGCCTCACACATTAGTAGAGGCGAGCCAGCCGTATTTATCGATTAGAGGAGAAGCTGTTCCCCCACCATTATCCAACCATGTAATTCAACTGATAGCATTACGTGAATGATGAAGTAGAACAGATTAACAATTTGCACATTGTGGAGCTATGAATAACAATTGTCAAAGTTGGATATTATTGAAATAAATTGTTATATTTATTTCGTTATATAAGTCAAAATTTATTCACACATTACTCATCCTATTCAATACTTACACTATTTGTTATTTTATTCTATTTGCTTTATTTCTTACTTGCATATTAACTACCATTATTTATAGCAACAGGGAGCACGGCTTTCTATCAACAATCCGATTAAAAAATAAAAATATATAATTTGTATTTATTTAATAAAACTCACAAGTATAAAAATATTTTTACGTTATCAATAAACTTCAATAATATTTAAATTAAATGATAAAGTGATTATTTAAATTGATTATCCGATTATTAATGTGTGAATAAATTTTTATCTAAACAAAATATCCATTAATAATGCACAAATATTTTTATTTAACTAAAAATTAATCTTTATTTCTAAATAAAATTCTGTTTGTTATTTCAAAATTTTGTTCGTTATTTTGTTAATCGTTATTAACTTTGTCCAGTTTTCATCATTTCTGTATATAAAACATACTTTTCTCTTAGTCACAAAAGAATTTTTTTTTAAGAAGATGTTTAATATGATGGCTATTTTCTTGACTACAGTCTAAGCAAGTTAAAAATATTTAGCAAAAATTTGTCGAGTGCCCTATGTGTCGAGCGTAATTTTTTATCTTCTTAATTTTTTAAATGTAATCTTTGTCATTTGTCTAGCTAATTGTATAAAGTTAAAACATCGTCAAGTTTTTAAGTTAACTTTAACAGAGTCTTTTTTTATTTAATATTATTTGAATTACTAAATCTTAGGTAATTTACGGTTTTTACTCGTACAAATTAAATATATGAAACGAAAAAATCACAAGACAAAATATCTACTGATTGTAATATGCAGAGTGGTACCATTTTAATGTCCACACCTATCCAAAATATCTTTTCACTTTTTTAAAATAAAAACCGATTTTTTTTTTTAATAAAAGTTGTAGGTTTTGTCGAGACAAATTCAACCATGTGTATTAATTTAGGATTTTCTTGACTTTTCCATAAGTTGTATAATTTTTTAATTTTGGAATATTAGTGTTCTGCAAACATGTCGAGGTAAAAAAATCTTTCAATTACGTTTGACGAAGTGTGCCACTGTCAATAGAAACTTGTTCAAGTATTTGCGCTAATATTATAAATATTTATAGTGAGAGGCAAAGAGACTCTTTTTTGAAAAAGCATTTGGATAGTGAAAGAAAAACAATTAGAATCACAATCCAAAACATCAACTTCACAGAAATTAGAAAAATGTAATATTTGATATTATTTTTGTAGTCAACTGATCAGATATGTAGATTTTACATGGCAAAAAGAAATGTGCGTGAGAGTAGGAAACAACTTATGGAAATGAATTTAGGGAAACCTCATCACATCTGTTTAATGTTTTATAAATATCTGTCGATATGTTTGCGGAATATTCCCAAATTAAAAAATTGTTTAATTTATGAAAAAAATCAAAAAAATCTTAAACTAATACATAATTGAATTTGTCTCCTACAAACTTTGTTTAAAAAAAAGATTGGTTTTTATTTAAGTAAATTTCTCGAAAGTGATATCATCTATGTCGGATACAAATATTATACATATAACTACAATATATATATGAAGTATTCTTTGTCAAATCGGACACCCCCTCTGTCCAAAAATGGGGGCAACCGAAAAATTTCTTTTAGGGCTCATTTTATAGCTACATGCATATACTTTTGTTTTAACTCCGGCTTTTTTGAAAAACCAATATGGCGGAGCCAATATGGCGACTAAAACCTGGGGAAACTGAATTTTGAAAAGCAATATCGTTCATTAGAGATACTAAAGCGGTTGTTTTTTATGAAATCGAGTGATTTTAAAAAGCAATATCGTTCATTAGAGATACTAAAGCGGTTGCTTTTTTATGAAATCCAGTGATTTTAAAAAGCAATATCGTTCATTAGAGATACTAAAGCGGTTGCTTTTTTATGAAATCCAGTGATACAGTGTTTTCGTCCCTATAAGTAACGAATTTGTACTAATGTTCGAGAAGTCGAATCTTCGTCTATACGGCGAGATAAAGTCGCTGAAAACGTTTATTACAAAAAGTATCCTACTTTTCCCGGCTCTAGCGCCAAAACTATTGGTCGTAGGAAAAAAACCTATACTTTCTTTTTTGTAGAGAATTTAATTCCCTACAATATTGTATTAAACTATTTTAACCTAAGTCTAATGGAAACCGAGATATTCGCGAAAAACCGGTTTTTTACCCCTTTCTTCCAAGATGGCGGCCGAAGCACACCACGGGGGAGGTCGGAAACTTAGTATGTCATTACTGACACCCAAACAAAGCGATTAAAATTTTTTGCAGCTTTGTCCTAATTAGTCGATTTTCAAATGTACTTGTCAACTGGACTAAAATGCGCGTCCGGCCCCCCGCGCTTATCAGGTGCCGCAATCGGCCGCGGTGCGTCGCCGACTTACACGCATTTACTCGTACTTAAAGTACGATCGTGCGGCAACTTAAGACGGGCCGCGCAAGGACCATTATTCGAATCCTTTCGCTATACTCTACATTTTGCGTTGAGGAAGCGTCGAGTGGATCGAGTCAATAAGCGTGAAATGAGATATCCTCTCCTCCGCTTAATCGCAATCAAGCGTCGAGCGACTTCTCCTCCGCTTTATTGCTACCTCTTTTGATCAAAGTGGAGACCGCTGCTCCTCCCAGACCGGAAGCCCTTTCCGGGCCCGGAACTGTTGAAGTGGAACCGCCGAGCGGCCCCACTCCACCAACCACCAAACGAAAGCGGTGCAGGACGCGGCCAAGAAGCAGAAGAAGGAGGAGACCCCTTTCTTGCCAACCAGTGCCGCAGGAGCGGCTCGCAAAGAGGCAGGAGTCCTCCACTGGCCAAACGCTGCTTCCGTGGAAGCTTATACCTTTAGAGCTCCCGGAAGTGCATCTTACCAGGCCCGCCGCACCATTGCTGCTGGCTAAAAGAGACTGCCGCATATCGAGGCCCCCTGCGCTTTACTTGATTCCTATCAAGCAAACCCGGACCACGGCCTGCCAGATTGTCTGCAAGGGCGGGCTTTCCTGGCCTCTTGGTCGCCAGTGGACCCACCGGACCAGCCTACGGACTAGCCTCCCGTCACCCCGGGCTCAAAGCTCGATTGGAATAACAATGAGGCCTCCACCAAGTCTCTTATGAATAAAGCCGTCTTATTAGTCAACATCCTCTCCTTTTTATAACGAAAATCAAATTGCTCAATAAAAACTTACATGGTGTAGCTCAAACAAAATTCTGCGATTATTTTACAATTAATGAGACTATCCTTTGGTGTATTAATACATAAATCAAAATTCTAACTTAAACCTCTCTACTCGCTTTAATTAACACGTCGGTTTCCCTAAATGTTAATAATGCAATCTTCTCGGCGTGTAATGTTGGCGACTACTTTGTTGCAATGGTTCCGGTTGTTCAGCCGGCGCTGGTTCTCTATTCGCCTCCTGTCGCGGTTAATCTTCATTAGCTACTGTTCCCAAATCGTTCTTATCTTCATCGTCGTCTTCCATTGCTCGTCTGGTTGATTCCAGAAAACTCCAGTTACGTCGCAACAAGCCTCCCGGGTATCGTACGTCATATTTGGTTCAGTACGATGACGTACAACAGTGCCATATGTTCGCTGGTCCTATATCCACACCAGTTCACCCGGCATCAATTCTGGTAGCTCTCGCACTCGATGTCTCTTGTCGTACTGCTGTTTGCTGCGAAGCATACCGCCCATAGCTGCTGGTGGCATGCTTTCAGATCAGGCCATTTGGGTGTTAGTGTCATCGCCGAACATGGTACCGACGTGCGAAGTTTTCTCCCCATGAGCAATTCACACGGGCTGCTGCCTGTTTCCAGAGGAGAAGTACGATATGCCAATAAACCTAGAATAGGTTCTGTTTCTTTCTCCAAGATGCGCTTGACTGTCTTTACTGCCGCTTCAACTTTCCCGTTGCTTTGTGGATATCTCGGGCTGCTTGTAACTATTACAAACCCGAAATTCTCGGCAAACTGCTTGTATTCCTGACTGCTGAACTGTGGACCATTGTCTGAGCGTATCTGCTCTGGAATTCCGTGTCTCCTAAATATGTCCTTCATCTTCGCGATAGTGTTAGCTGCTGTAGTTGATGACATGTATACGACCTCTGGATACCGAGAGAAACAATCAACCATCACCAGATAGTGTCTTCCTTCTCTTTTACAGAAGTCCACCGCTACTTCCTGCCATGGTCGTTCAAGTGGTTCTGTCACTATTAGAGGTTCCTTGGTTTGCAAACGATCGCGATGTTCCAAACATATGGTGCACTTCAAGCACCGTGCTCGCACATCCGCAGTATTTTGAGAACATTTTTCGTATGCTTGCTTTTTAAAATTTTGAAGTTATTAAGGCGGCAAATACATGTTATCGACTGTCCACTTTTATTAAATCTACTAAATTCAGTCACTAGATGGTGCCAGTACTTGAATTTTTAAGCTAGAATAAGCGAGAGACACCAAAAAGTCCGTTAGAAAGCGATGCCGCGTGTCTCGTAAATAACACGTGTTTCTCGTAGGTGCAGTGATTTTCTAAACGTTTTTATTAGTTTGTGTTGTTAAAATGAGTAAAACACCATACCAATCTCGCAAAGGAATGCGAGGTGGACAGAAGCGCTCCCTCACTGAAGAGGCAAAAATAGCCCGTAAAGAAACTACATCTTCCAGAAAAGAAAAAGAGCAGGAGAATGTTGAACTAGAAGGACAATTGTATGTTGCAGGCATCGCCGATTAAAGGTAAACACTAAATTTCCATGATTTCATAGTACTTGAAACTTTAAATGCGTTTTTATCGAAACTATGTTTTTTGACACGGGCATATCCATAGCGCCTTCAGTTTTGAACCGATCGACTTAAAATTTTAGCTGTAGCTTTCTAATTACATTTTCTAGAAAAGTACGTAGGATTTTTTCGATAAGTTAAAATTTAACGATTTTATGATCGAAAATCAACCGATTTTTTCGATAAAAAATACGTTTTCCTCCATATTGACGCTATTTTTTAAAAAATTAATATTTTTGGAAAATCCTACGTACTTTTCTAGTTTTTTATATCTAATTTCTAAATCTTTTTTATTTTTTGTCCTAGGTTGAAAATTGTGACCTGTACGAGTACGCCCGTGGAGGACTATGAAAAAAAAAGGAGTTTTCTTTCATCAGCCACTGCGCCGCCATTTTATTTCAAAATGGATTAAAAAAAATTTTTTCTTTTACCTTGTTACGTCCTGTGGACTCCACGATTTCCCTTTTTCGCGGAAACCTCTTAAAAATTTAGAGTAACTTTTAAGATTAAAATCAGAACCTAGCATTAGCAGTTGTCCATCGGCAAGTGAGTTACGATCTCGACGCTATTTCCTTTTTTTTTTATGTTTGCTAAACGAGATCGAGAAATCGAGAGATTACTTCCAGACGACAAAATCCAAACGGGCAAAGTATATACGACTACGTTTTATTAACTTTGTCTGGCCCGCTACTATAAAACACAGCGACATGAGGCGCCAAAGGGGGCCTTAATCCCAGACGGAGTTTGCGTAGGATCTTTATTGCATCGCGCGACTAGCTTAAAATTGCTCGCGCAATGTTCTGACAAACAGAAACGAGGACTAAAACGTGCTTTTGGAAATCTTGTAAGAGCACGTGGCGGAAGTTTTTGTTTGCAATAAAACTGCAATTAAGATTAGATGGAACGCATTTGTCTGTCAACATTGGAACAGGGTCGCGAGATAAGTAAGGGATCCTAATAAAGGAGAAATCGGCAATGGTCAATAACAAATGAGTCACTGGAAGAAGCGATGGGTTACACCCCCAACAAGACAGTGGGAGCCTTACGACAAAACTCGCCAATGGATAACCTTAAAAATAGATAATTATATCTAGCTCGAAGGGATAGGCGAAAAACCGAAAGTTACGTCACGATCGGAAGAGAACTCCACCAATCAAATCATATTAAAAAATAATTCCGCCTCTTTAATTATGTATAAAAATCGCGACTTTACGCACTTGGAGACACTTCCGGTCCGGCACGAGACAATTCACTTCTGAGTCCGTATGCTCATCCCAGTTTTCGTTTATATTATATTAAACACAATTTTTTGTTCTTCGCCAACCTAAAAAATCGCGAGTAAATTCTGTGCGCGCTTAGTGCCACGAATCACCCTCACTAGCGACTCGGCGAAATCTGCGGTCAGCACCAGCGCCCGACAGAAATATATATATATATATATATATTATATATATATTCCAACAAATAGTAAGTCCTAAATATTCGTTCACTCTAACTTTCAATTGCTTGCACACGTATAATAGTAGTATCATAACAGCCATTCTATTCCTGTCTCAAATAATCTAGCGTTCTCCGCTCAAGATTATTATAATTTCTCTCGAAATTACTCTAGCATTACCTGCAGAGTGATTATCGAATTCTTACCTTAGCGACAACACGCTCAAGGTACTCCTCTACCACCCTGTAATTCTGCTTCTCACGATTCAGCTGTAATCTCCCAAGCATTATCTGCTCAGAGGATTTTCAGTTTTCTTGTTTTAGCGCTATTCGCTCAGGATTCCCGTTTAATTGCTTTAGTGTTACTCGCTCAAGGTAATTAAGAATCCTTTGTCTTAGCGATATTCGCTCAAGACCTCTCAATGCTTCCGTTTAATTGTTTTAGCGTCACTCGCTCAAAGTAATTAAGAATCCTTTGTCTTAGCGCTATTCGCTCAGGACCTTCCATCAATCCGCTGTTCTTCCTTAAAGTTATTCTCCCGCCTATAGTTGCTTTAGCGATTATCCGCTCGGAGTAATTAAAAAGCCTTTTCCTATATAGATGGTATGGAAACATAGAGCAGGCAGAAAGCGGAGAGAACGTATTCTGCAACATCAAAACCGGCAGAATAGTTTTCCGGTAATAACATCCGTCCTCTCCGGAAGATTCATCTCCGAGGACGCCCTAGCCGAACTGCGCCGGCTTAACACACTACACTCTGTTCTGACGACAGAAAATAACAATCTACCCGCGCCGGAAGTAATCGACCTGACTGCGCCTGCACCGGTTATCGATTTAACCACCGAAAATCTACTCGCGTCAGATATTGATGAGATCACCGAGCGTTTCTCCGCAATAGAAAATTTTGTTAAATGTACCTACGCAAATCGTCCAAAATCCGCATAATGTACAATAACCGTTTACATAAAGTCTTCTTTGTTTCAATATATATATATACACATCTTACACTAACGCCTAGCTTATAATTATTTCTTTTATAATAGATAACACCTTTTTTTATGTCAAATAAATATAAATACTTATGTTAAAGAAATATCCATTCATTCATTAAAATAAGACCTCAGTACCATCTCTCACTCGAAATTGCACGAGGTTCGATCCTGAGTTAAAGGGATTAAATTCCCTGACTCGAAAGAGGACCGACGATCGCACCGCTCACGGAAGACGTCCTAGCGTCCTTACGGACGTTGACTCTTCCTGAGCCATAAAAGTGCGTTTGGCTCGCGCCACGCGCCTCAGAGCGTGTACCTGCGAGCATCAGAGTAAGTATCTGCTTGCGTCCTTCCTTACCCTTACCTCTCTGGTCAGCCTTTCCTTCGCTTCCCTGTTTTTCTCATTCGAATCCTGGGGTTGGACGTAACACCCTTAAGACTTGTATTAAGATGTATAAACAACCGAATTTAAAAATATCGCTTTGTTTTTCTTAAATAAATTGTCAAAAATGACCCTTGATTTTGCCCTCACAAAGGTATATTCCCCCTTAAAACAAATGTGGTAAGGTTTGCATTTTCTGAGACATCCTAACCCTTCAAATACATTACTGAATTCATTTTCAGGTTTGGCGTTACTTACTTCAGCAATGACTATGTCTATTACCCAATCTAACATGCCTAACGCTCTAATGGCCGGACGGCTTAACAACGGCTGCATGTTCTCTTTGACGACATATATGTGGTCGATGGCTGCTTTATTCCGCCACTTTATTTTAGCCTGCAACTTACCAAGCACGTTGAGAGGTATTGAGTCTCCCACTTGCAGTTCTTTACCTGCGTCTGTCAACGCATTGCCCACTAGATACTGCCTATAGAGTTCTTCACTTATCACCGTCACGTCAGCTCCAGTATCCACCTTGACTGATATGTCTGTTCCGTTAATGCTTACATGTGCCATCCACGGCGGCTCGGAGTGCGCTGTCTTCGTACTTATTCTATCTATGTTTCTTTGTTGCTTCTTGTCTTTGGTTTTCTGTGGCTTGCACTGTCCTTCTTTTTCTTCTTTTATTATAGCTTGTACGCCGCTAGAGTAGAGATCTTCTTTGTCATCTTCTTTTTCGGCTGCATTCTTACCATCATTTTTATTTACCTCATGCACCGCTTTTTTTGCACATCGCCGCCCAGTGTCCTGTCTTTTTACAAATATTGCATGCAGAGTGCTTGGCTGGGCACAAGGAGAATGCATGTTGCGGTGCTGTGCCGCATCGGTTACACCGTTTCGACGTTGTTGCCTCTTCCTTCTTATGCTGTCGCTAGAAGCCTTCCGAGTACTGCTTGCCACGTGTTCCGCGGGAACCCCTGATTCTGTCGAGGTTAGCTGCTTCTTTCGTTCCTCTTAAGACTGCCTGCTGTGTTTTGACCTCTTCTTTTGTTTGTACTTTCATGACAGCCTTTTCCAGTGTGGGCTCAGGGTTACATTACAACATTTCCGATAGTTTTTGGTCTCGAATGCCTGCTACAATTCGGTCTCTGATGAGGTTCATCTTTTAGTGCACTGAAATTACATGTTTCTGCTAAACGATAGAGATCCGCGATAAAATCTTCTACCGCTTCCTCGTTTTGTTGCGTGCGCCTATTGAATCGTGCTCGTTCTAATACTATATTTACGCGAACTCTGAAATGTTCTTCGAACTTTTTATGTACTATTTTACAGCTTTTTGCTTTTATACTACTGAGTTTAAACGATAGCGGGTGTTGATGCAATGTGATTTCTGCCCAATGCTCTGAATGTCAACGTGAAAAAATTTAAGCAAGCGCGGGTAAACGGCGGGAGTAACTATGACTCTCATTACAGTAGCCAAATGCCTCGTCATCTAATTAGTGACGCGCATAAATGGATTAACGAGATTCCTACTGTCCCTATCTACTGAGTGACAAGGGAAATCAGGATCTATGGGGCGATGTGTACAAAGTGTGTATGGGAAAGTATGGACGAGATAGGCTGAGTGCTATGAAAGTGGGTGACAGTGTTGCGAGTACGTGGAGAGAGAGTGCGAATGTGCTGCTTGATCGCTTCTTCCCGGCCGCAGAGATGGAAGATGTGCGAATGGCAGAGAATGAGATGGTTGAAAGGTCGTTTGAATGGGATGAAGTGGATGCGGCGGTGAAAGCGATGAAAGTGGGTAAAGCACCTGGGTTAGATGGAATAACTATGGAAATGGTACGTGCCGTCTGGCGTGCAATTCCGGGATGGCTACAAAGAGTGTATGATGTGTGCTTGAGTACCAATCGCTTCCCTACGGTGTGAAAGAAAGCGAGAGTGATTGTGCTGCTGAAGTCCCCAGCGAAAGTGCAGTCGAACCCCGGGTTGTACAGACCGATCTGCTTGCTGTCTGTGCTTGGAAAAGTGTTGGAGCGACTGATGGTGAATAGGCTTGAGCGATTGATGAGTGGTAGAATGTGTGAAGCACAGCACGGGTTTGTGAAGGGACGTTCGACCGAGAGTGCATGGAACAGCGCGCGTGAGTGTGTGAGTGTGTCCGAGCACAAGTATGTGTTGGGAATCTTTGTGGACTTCCAGGGTGCCTTCAACAACCTGGAATGGCCGTGTGTGCTTGAGAGATTGCGTGAGAAAGGATGTGAGGAGATTGGGTTGTGGGAGAGCTATTTTGATGAGAGATGGGCATGCATGATATGAACGAATGAGGAAGTGTGGAAGAAGGTTCTGCGGGGTGCACCACAGGGGTCCATCGGTGGCCCAATCATTTGGGACTTCCAGATGGACAAGCTCCTATGGGAGCTCCGCAGACGAGGATGTAAGGCAACGGCGTATGCTGACAATCTGTTTATGCCTGTCGAAGGACAGAGCCGAGCAGATCTGGAAAGAATGGGGAACGAGTAGATGAGAATAGTGAGTAAATGGGGTGCGAGGGTCGAAGTGAAAGTGTCAGAGAGCAAGACGGTGATGATGCTCCTGAAAGGTAGTCTGTCTAGAGTGAGACACCCGAGCGTTAGTGTGAATGGAAAGCATGTGAGATATGTGAAGTGTGTGAGGTATCTGGGTGTGTGGATGGGCGGGCGAATGAGCTTCAAGCCGCACCTGGAGTGTATGAGGAAGAAGTGTGTGAGTGTGGTAGGAAAGCTAAGACGAGTGATGAGGAGCGAATGGGGATTGCGAAAGAGAGCTTGGTGTGTTATTTATAAGGGATTATTTGCTGCGTGTGTGATGTATGGTGCGAGCGTGTGGTATGAAGCCATGGAGTATGGGTATGCGAAGCCATAACAGTAGCCAAAGGGTGGCTATGAGTGCCTGTTTGAATGTTTGCAGAACGGTCTCCACGGAGGCTATGCAGGTATTGATGGGTGATATTCCGTGGGATCTGGAATGTGTGAGAAAAGGTGTGAATGCGAGAATTAAGAATGGTTGAAGACTGGGTGAAAGTGATATTATGAGTAAAGAAGAAGTAAGTGCGAGAGATGTGGATGAGAGCTTGGAACTGATGAGTGCCAGGTTGTATGAAAGATGACAAAGTAGATGGGACGATAGTGTGAAAGGACGTGTGACATATGGCTTCATACAGAGTGTGAGGTTTGTTGAAGAATGCCTGGGATTTGAACCGAGCTTATGGCTCGGGTATATCCTGACGGGCCACGGCAGTTTGAATGAGTTCTTGTATAAAAGAGGATTGTCTGAGACCGAAAGCTGTGTGTGTGGTGCTAAGTACGAGGATTGGAAGCATGTGTTGGTTGAGTGTGAAATGTATGAGGATGTTAGAAACTTGAGCGAATGGGGAGTCGTTGTGAGCAATGTGTTGGAGTGTAAGGAAAGATATGAGAGTCTGAGCAGGTTTGCGGCATGTGTGTTTCAGAGAAGAATGAGTGGGAATGTGTGAGGTGTGCGTGGTATGTGCGGCGGACCAGTGCCGGGTCTGCAGAAGACCCAACTGGGAGTAGTCTCGGCTACGAAGATCCGACCAGTAATCTAGACTAGTACCACGGGGACCGGTGGCCCAGGGAGCTTGCTCCCGCCGGTCGCGGGTAGGACTATCGTGGTGGCAGTAGTTTACAGCCGCTTGCTGGCTAGGATACTCGAGTTACGTACTTGGGTGTCCGACGGGTGAGCTGCGTACCAACAGCTCGGGTACCAGCCTGCACAGCTGGTAGAGCGTGGATAGTCGTTCGCCCCAACCAGTGGGTTGCTGTCGGAATCCTATAGTCCTGCAGCGACTAGTAGTACCGGACCTCAGTCGGTACGCGCTGATTGGGCGTACCCTAATCTCACGCCCATGAGGCCGTGTGGATTAGGCTCCACGAGCAGGTGCCGCACGTAAAACTTATGACAAATGTGTGTGTCCCTATCTACTATCTAGAGAAACCACTGGAATGTCTTCCGCACGCGGTCCCATTAAGTATACAAACTGATTAACTTGCGTTTCCTCTGACTGATTTGCAATGCCACTGCCTTGACGGTATCGTTCCCATCTCGTGGACCATCGCTGCCAATCCTCTCATCGGAAACTGAAATTTGGCGGAGGAGGTAATTGCACGACTGCCGCCATGTATATCGAGGGCTGTGAGATGCCGCTTTCACCACCTTTGCTGCTTTACGATTATGCACTCAACTTTGATTGTTTTTTTTTTATTCGTTACGGGTTTGCACGTTACCACGCTGCCACCATGTTGTGCTTTGGGTGCAAGGAATATCTCGTGTGTAATGTAAAAAAGACTTTATTACTCGTCACGCGTACAGTCGTGCGGGTATGTCCGAGAGGTGTGTCGCTAGCGCTGTTACCGACTCGCCGAACTCTCAGCGCTTCTCGCGTGCCCCCTACGACTTCTCTAATGAAGCATCGCGCAACACATATGGAAGTACATATAACCCTATATGATTATATATAATTTTATGAAGCGTTATACATAAAAAGCAAAATTTCCGTACTTATATGTGATATTATATATAATTATATATGACTATTTAATTATACAGGCAATTAAAATATTTAAATATATATATATTTAAATATATATAAAGTTTCATATACAATTTGACATGATTATATATGAGTTCTTATAATTTATATATGTTACGGACAATTTGATTAATTCGGTCATTATGCATAATGGCAGGGCAATATGCATAATTCCCGCTTCTTTCGGGACATTTGAATAATAAAAGCAAAAATGTTCAAATTAATAGGGAGGGAGGGAGGGAGGGAGGGAGGGGAAGGGAGGGGAGAGAGAGAGAGAGAGAAAAAAAGAGAGAAAAAGAGAGAGAGAAGAGAGAGAGAGAGAGAGAGAGAGAGAGAGAGAGAGAGAGAGAGAGAGAGAAGAGAGAGAGAGAGAGAGAGAGAGAGAATGCAGAAGGGCTGCAATCGCTCATTTTCATCGAAGTTCTACATTTTTATAGTTTACTGCTTTGCAGACTCACGCTGCGTTTCCTACTTTATTCAATGTTTGCTGTAATATCTTTTGCATACACATTTTTCTTCACTTACTGTGGGGATATGGTAAGGCGATAGAGTATATACGAATATAAGTATATATAATAAGTACAATTCTCTACGCGCAATGAGAATACAGTGTGACATACGCAGTTTTACACTAGCTGCACTTTGAGTAAGAATGATCGAAACAAAACCGTACAATTATTAAGCAAAAAGAATTGTTTCTAACCGACAAACTAATACTAAAAAAATTGTATTGTTAAATTTCATAAACTTGTTTGTTTATTGTGATGTGAAGAATTCACTCCAGAAGTTTGTCAAAGACCTTGGAAACATTCTGTATATAAGCCTCTTAATAAAAATCCTGGCTGAGGTAATATTTTTCTCAATAAATTCTTTACAGTTTTTAGGTAATTAAATCAAGTCGATTTAATTTCGGGAAGAAAAGAGTTTTAATTCCAACAATAACTGTGTTTCAAGTCCGACAAATAATCGGCGCGCAGTTAAACAAAATTTGGAAAAATATGTGTATGTATATATATATATATATATATATATATATATATATATATATATATATATATATATATATATATGGGACGTTCCACGTCAACCGGATCAGTGCTGCGGCCAAAATTTAAAGCGACAAAAAAATACGTATGAGGTCTCAATTTAAAGCTTGAACAAAGAGCTACAAAAAGCCATATGCGTCTTAGCAAAAATCAAGATGGCGACGTCAATATGGCGTCCATAAACTCAAAATTTTTTATCAATCAACCGGCTCAGTGCTGCCGCCAAAATGTTCAGCGACAAATAAATTTGTATAAGGGCTTATTTTGAAGCTCGAACTGAAAACTTTCAAAAGCCGTATGCACATTTGTAAAAATCAAGATGCCAGATCCAAGATGGCCGACTTTTCGTCAAAATTTGATGTCAATGCCTTTAAAAACACCAGATTTGTTTGACAATTTATCGACAGGGATTTTGAACGTCACTTCTCTCAAATCTGGTGTGATAAGTTTCAAATCACAAAATGGCGGATTCAAGATGGCCGACTTTTCGTCAAAATTTGATGTAAAAGTCTTAAAAAACAAATTTGTTTGAAAATAGATCGACAGGAATTTTTAAGGTCACTTATCTCAAATCTGGTGTGATAGGTTGCAATTCACGTAATGGCAATCCAAGATGGCCGACTTATAACTAAAATTTGTATCGATTGCCTCTAAGAACACCGAATCTCGTTGCAAAAGGATTTACGGAGGTTTCTAATATAGCTTTTTACGATTCTAGTATGACAAAATTTAATCGCAAAATGGCGAATCCAAGATGGCGGACTTATAATCAAAATTCGTATCAATTGCCTTTAAGAATAAGCATTTAAGAATAAGAATTCATTTTTTTCACTAGAGCTAATGTTGCCAATAATATGAAAATAGTATACGTAGAACAACGTTTACGTATACAATGTAGAATATACTATATATACCCGGGAAAAAATGGAAGAGATCTGAACAGACTTGATCAGATCTCATCAGATCTGATCCACTCAGATCTGGTTTGATAAAAATATTGGCCCTATCTGATCAGATCCAATCAGACATGAGTATATCTGATCCGATCTCAGCGGATAAAATCAGATATGTAACGAGAATAATCTATTATATCTGCTCAGATCCAATCAGACATGAGTAAATCTGATCCGATCCGGTGTCCATCCACTGCAGAAAATTGTTGTTTTCAAATGTTATTTTTTAAATATGCCACTTTATTATAAAAGTGAATATAAAAGTCCACGATACAAAAGTTGTGCCGTTCCACGATTTATATAACTTGGCGCAACTTTGCACGACACTGCCATATCTGATACCGTTCTTATACCACTGTTCATCAAATTTTAAATACGAGAATCAGATTCCGTCGAATGCCATCTATCAGATACTTTGAGATGCAACATTATGATCTGATCATATATAATCTTATATGACTATATAAGTTTATATGTGATTATATTATTTTATCAGTTTAAATTATAAGGTATGTTTGCAAAATAACTTAAAAGATTTATGTTTTACATATACATATACACATTAATCTTTTATATTTACCTATTATTAATTAATTTTGCATGGTACTTTTTTAATGGAATATTTATAATAAATTCTAAATATGTCGAAATTAACAATTATTATCAAATTGGCAGAGACTATATTTATTATATATGTTAATGTTTCAAAATTGAGAAAACTGTTTTTAATATAAAAATTAATTGATTTTTTTGACCAAAAAACATTTAAGCTTCCCCTTTACAGAATTAATATTATATTTGATATAATGTCCAACATTGGGTGTAAAAATTAATAATGGACGATTTGAGAACAAAGAAATTTTTATAAGTTCCATACTGACGAGATCTGCTCAGATCCGGCAAGATCGGAAGAGATCTGATTGGATCAGCAACACAACTTTATAAGCCAAGATTGGTCTTATCTGGTGAGATCAAGATATGTCTGGCTAGGTCTGCTCAGATCCGACAAGATCTGAGGCGTAAAGTCTGCTCATACTTCAGGAGATCTGAAGCAATCAGATAATGTCCGATTAGATCAGAAGAGATCCGATTGGATCTGCGATTCAATATCAAACGGCAGCAATGGTCAGATCTGGTAAGATCGGATTATAGTTCAGCATATCTGGCTGCATGTGATCAGATATGGCCATGCAGATCTGGCTAGATAAAATTGTATCCAATCAGATCTGACTTTACTTGAATTTCAGATCTCGTTGTATCTCATTTTATCAAATCAGACATGGTCAGATCTCCTGCATTTTTCCCGGGTATATATATATATATATATATATATATATATATATATATATATATATATATATATAATATATATATATATATATATATATATATATATATATATTTCCTGGATATATATATATATATATATATATATTTATATCCAGAAAGTGACACGAACACCTTGTTACGGCTTTATGCCCCTTTTTCATATATTTGCCTCTTAATAAAATTTTATGAAATAATGTATAAGATTTATACTTAAATATTTGTTTTTTGCATATTTTGAATATGATAACACCGAGATTTGTAGCTTCGAAAAATTATTGAAAATATGTAGCGACAAGATGTGCTAACGTATTTCTGTCATGAATAAATGCGTATCCACCCAGCATAAATATCACGTTGTTAATAAAATTCTGATTACACTATATTCTCTTTGATTATATTTATGACAATGTGCAAAAAGAATTTTTGATGTAATAAAGGGAATGGATGTTTCACGAATCAAAAGATTAATTAAATTATTTGTTTTAAATATGTGTTGGATCTTTGCAAGCTCCTCATTGGGCAAAGACCGCACTAGACTTTGTCCCTAGTTTTAAGTTGGCTACAGTGTACCAAGAAGAAGCGCACGGCGCAAAATACATTAAGAACGTTACGAGCGCGATCAGTGTGAGCATCTGAATCCCTTTCTTCTTCACCTTTTCCGGAATAAGTTCGCTAGTCGAAACATTGGTCCTTCGAGCCGGATTGAAGGAAGAAGTAAAAACAGCAAGGATTCAAGTGTCAATATCCGAGAGTGTGAATTCGAAGCCGCTCCCTGTAAAGGAAAAGTGAATTGCCGCTGTTCTCCAACGTCGAAAGGACGACGTATAGCCGCCATCTTTTTGCTATCGGGCGGAACATTGCAATTCCCTCGAATTCCAAGCAGCAAGCTTTCGCTGTCCTCCATCGTCGAGAAGACGACGTACAGCCAACCTCTCTCTCGAAGGTGAGACATCCCACTACTGATCCTGCGAGGATCGCCACGCCATCGTCGAGAAGACGACCACAGCGGGCCGCTCTCTCTCTCGCTCTCAGGCGAGACACCGCCGTTCCCGCCAATTCGAGCGGCGACGTGCCGCTGTCCTCCATCGTCGAGAAGACGACGTTCAGCCGGCCTCTCTCTCTCGCTCTCAGGCGAGACACCGCCGTTCCCGCCAATCTGAGTGGCAACGTGCTGCTGTCCTCCATCGTCGAGAAGACGACGTACAGCCGACCTTCCCGCTGATTCTCTACCATCGCTGGACTTCGCGTTTAAGGTTAAGCAAATAAAATTGGCCGAGGGTCAGTATTCATAATTTATAATAATTGCGTGCAATAAATAAGGCCACGGGTCAGTATTCGTAATTGCATTTCTTAGCAACAATTAAAATAAAATACCATGGCGGAATTACAGCAGTTAATTATAAAAAGAGGTAGAGTAAAGGCAAAACTCACTACTTTTAGAACTTTTCTCACAGCGATCGAAACAGAACCACATAAGCGTGCGGAATTAGTCAGTAGAATAGAAAAGGCTGAAGCATTGTGGGCTGAATTTGATGCGGTTCAAAATGAAATTGAAGACTTGGATGACTCAGACGATCAATTAGTACAGCGAACCAACTTCGAGGACTCTTATCATGAACTGATTAGTAAAGCTCGAAGTCTTACAGTAGGAAATCAAACTGTTCCAGCAGTTAATGGCTACGTTTACACCCAGCGACCTGATCGCGGCCTGACCTATATTGTGACCCGAAGTAGGTCTAGTCATCATTCGTTTACACCGAAAGAGACCTAAAAATTGACGGGATCGTATTTGGGATCGCCCTGAATCTTACCATATTTGACAGCTCAGTCTGAAGTTACGCCTTTAGATATTTTTATCGTTGACAGTTTGACGATTAACAGGTGTTGCTTCATTAACTTCGAATCAAGTTCATTAATTTTATATAATGACACCCGAGGAGTATTTTATACAGTTTTATTACCAATTTATTTTTGAAAATAATAGAAGAAGAAATTTTCTTTTTATGAATATTATGCGTAAAAGAAGACAGATGTGGGACAGAATTAAACGATTGCAGAGGTTTCAAATGGCAATGCTTAAGCATTATGCACACATGTTACCAATGGATAACATTTTGGAAATGTATTTAAACGCATTTTCGCGGCAAAGCGTGAAATAAGTAGGGGAGACTGGGGCTGGTTGTTACACGGGTAGGTTGTTACAGTGCCAACGGTAGCTAAACCGAAAACGCTATAGTAACGTTAGAAAGAGATAAATGATCACGCCAGTGTCGGCCGACATACCGCGCGAGCTAGTGGTGCTGGCGTTCTTCTGAGAAGAGCCCGGACAAGCAGCCGTCAAAAACGCAGATTTGTAATATTTTCATTTTTTAGTATTATTGGTCTAGCACTTGTTATCTAAATAAGCAGAAATGTGTATGTGTGGTATATACTCTCTAATTCCTTCTGTTTACAATAAACCTTACTTTTATAAGCTTTACAAATATTTGTGTTTTAATATTTAATCTTAAAAGGTTAGTTTTGATGTTGGGGCTAAAAGTGACATTTTCTCGGGGCAGGTTGTGACAAACCACAATTAATTTATGATTTGTCACAACCTGCTCCGTCGTGCTTTTTGCTGACTGGTATAATTTGAATTATATAAATTTATTATTTTATTTATTTATTTATTTATTTTTTATTTATTTTTTTATTTTTTTTTATTTTTATTTTATTTTATTATTTTATTATTTTATTTATTTTATTTTTTATTTTGATTTGATAAAGCAAAGAGGCCAAAAGAAAATTGTATGCCTAAGTTTTTGTTTAAAATAACACTATAATTTTATTTAAAGTTAAAAAGTACCATATTATTACTTGGACTAAGTAAAACTTTTTTTGTAATTCGTTACAAACAATAATATTTCATTTTTGTTCGATTAAGAAGACAAACCATGATTATTCTTAATAAAAAGTTTGAAATTACATTTGTTTTTTTGTTGTAACAATTTACCCCGTGTGGTGTAACAACCAGCCCCTGGTGTGGGGTAAAAAGTTACATGTCTCTTTTTTCAGAATTTTTTAATTTATATAATTTCTAATGAGCGGTTAGATAAAATTATTATTAAATTTAAATCCCGATTAGTTACTGAATCTAGCAAGCCTAAATTCATTTATAAGAACAACATAATCAAAGAGTTAAGACACTTTATAGAAAAAATGTCACAACCAGCCCCGGTCTCCCCTATATGGATGAAACCGAGAAGTAATCATTTTTGGAGTGAAATTGTTCTGACGACGTACACTGATTCAGATTGGCTGCAAAGTTTTCGAATGCGAAAGGATACATTTGATTATCTGTGTTCGTTTTTACAACCGAATTTGGAGCCAAAGCCTCTTTTCTTGAAATCAAGAGAACCGTTATCAATTCAGAAACAAGTCGCTGTTGCATTATATAAAATGGCAAGTTGCGCAGAGTATCGGGTAGTTGGAAACGTATTTGGCATCCATAAGTCCACTGTAACAAAATGTTTGTATCGAGTTGTAAATGCGATCAATGAATTGATAATGCCAGATTTTCTGCAAATGCCAAATGAAATTGAAGCTTCTGAAATAGCATCACGTTTTGAGAGAATTTCCCACATACCGCAAATTATCGGATGCATCGACGGTTCTCATATACCCATATTAGCACCGTCAGAAAGTTATCGGGATTACGTTAACCGTAAGGGTTGGCCTTCTTTTAATTTACAGGCAGTTGTCGATGACAAATGCAGGTGTGTATTATTTACAATTTATATTAATCACAGGATGATATTGCAGGTCATAATTAATAAATCTTCTTATGTACAGATTTAGAGATATTTGTATTCGCCACCCCCCCTGGCGAAAATGAGAAGTTTCATAAACGTTTGTTTGATGTTTACGTGAGCGTTTGCGGAAGTTTGTTGAAAGTTTAGAAACGGTCAGTAGAGAGTTTGTAGAGCGGAAATTGCAACGCTGCAACGTTTGAAAGGCGTTTGAATATAGCGTTTTTGAGAGTTTGCACAGCGTTTACATGAGCGGAAGTTCATTGAGAGTTTAGAAACGGTCAGTAGAGAGTTCGTAGAGCAGAAATTGCAACGCTGCAGCGTTTGAAAGGCGTTTGTATATAGCGTTTTTGAGAGTTTGCACAACGTTTACATGACGTATGATGCTTGCTGAGAGTTCTTTAAAACATTTAGAGATCCTCTGTTAAGCCTTTAATAAGTCGAAAGCATTTGCTTTCATCATTGGAAACTGCGTGCAGCCTCTATTGAGCTTAACGGACGTTTACTCTTGTCGTTAGAAGAAACGGCGTAAAGAGCGTTAAATGTTAAAATCTGCTTTTCGCCTCGCAGGAGGTCTGCTTATATACGCAGCTGGATGTATTTTAAATGCGAGAAAGATACGCCGCCTAGCGGCATTGTTAGAAGAACGTTTGCTGAACGGAGAGAAAACGCTTGTGTTACGGAGTCGGAAAAAGCGTTTCTTAGGCGTCTCCAAGCCGTTTGCGTTAACGCCTTACAAAACGTTCACTGCGCCTCTACAATTCGCCATCGGAAGAGCGTTTGCTGAACGGAGTAAAAACGCTTGTCTTACGGCGTTGGGAAAAGCGTATGCTAAACATTTGAAAAATCTGACAGCAAACTCTCTGCACGCAACGTTTACTGAGCGTTCTCTGAAAAGCGTTACCTCAGCATTTCAGAACTTTCATGAAACGTTATATACAGCATTTTATAAGCGTTCTGGAAGCGTTCAAAATCCAACGGCGTTGTGTAAGCGTTCTTATAAAGTTTGAAAGCGTATAAACTCTCAAAAAACCCTCATTGAACGGTTGTCAACGCTTTATAAAGCTTCTTAATTTTCGCCAGGGCCTGGAAATACTCATGATGCTGCAGTATTTAAAGACTCCAATTTATACAGGAATGTTAAAAATATTATTCCACAGGTAAAGTAACAATTAATATATTTTTTAAATTATATCTTATCACATCCCGGAAAAAAATGTTTATATACAATTTTATCTAATTATATCATATTATATATATAATATATATATATATATATATATATATATATATATATATATATATATATATATATATATATATATATATATATATATATATATATATATATATATTAATGTATAAATATATATAATATATATAATCATACCCATACAGCACAAAATATTTTCAAAAAATATGTCTAAATATTTCTATAAAAATATTGCAAAAAACATTTTAAAATGGTTTTGGGAATATTTTAAAATGGTTTAAAAATATTTTGTGATAACGTTTGTAAAAATATTTTAAGAATCTTTTAGAAATATTTTTTAAAATGTTTTTATTTACCATCCAGATAATATTTTCTTAAATATTTGAAATATATTTTTAAAATATTAATTAAAATCTACATATATATTGTTTTATAATCTTGTTTCAAAATATTTAAAAAATATTATTTTAAATTTTTTAAGTTTCCGCTTGCATTCCTGCCATAAAATTATTTAACATTTTAAGTTGATGATCATGTTCCTTCTCTAACATTTTCTTTTCCCACTGACGTTGAGACATCATTTGCGCCTGCGTGGACTCATTGAATATATCCATTTGTTTTTCAATTACTCCTTGCATTTGCTGTGCCTGACATTTAGTAAAAACTTCTGCGAAGTTCTGCGCCAATTTCACCTGTGTATACCGCCCTGAAGGTAAAAACTGCAATTATCGCCCGTTTTTGTATTAAAAAACAATATTATGTAAACTAGCTGAAATAGCTATTATATATATATATATATATATATATATATATATATATATATATATATATATATATATATATGGAGGGGTAAAAGTTATAGTGGTGTAAGTCAAATTTTTTTAAATTTTTTCTCGCGTGGATAGATGCAATCTATACAATATATAAATTGCATCTATGCACACACAAAAATATTTTTAAAAATTTGACTTACACCACTGTGATTTTTACCCCTCCATATATTTTATATATATATATATATATATATATATATATATAATGGGATGATTGGAGATAAAACTTTAAATCAGTCATCGAAAAGAACAAAAGGATTGAAGAAGTTAAAGGATTGAACTGGACAGACATCGAAACACAGATTTTTATTGAATTATGCATCGAAAAACGAATAATTCAATTAATGGACGGAAAGCGCCATAAGTATATAAATATATACAAATCACTAGAACCGAACATGAAAGAAATAGGTTTTAAACGCATTGGCGCACAAATAAAAACCAAATTAAAGCATTTAAAAGAGGCATACTTTAAATGTAAATGAAGTAACAGTGTTAGCGATGCCGCCCGTATAAATTTTCAATTTTACGATATATATATATGGAATATAAAAATACTAACCACTTGTTTTTTTAGCAGATTTTATGTTTTCTTTTTCTCCTTCTATTTCTTCCATTTCTACTTCTACATTATTTAAAGAATCTTCCATATTTGATGCTTCATCCACAGGCAATACTGAAAATATATTGTATTAATAAAGAACAAGATAACTAAGTAATAAAGTTAATACAAATAAGTTTCTTCTTACTTTGATTATTGGCATCTTGGGCACTAGATGAATCAATGCCATGATTATTAATTGCTTTAACGGATGGCCTTCCGCCAAGAAGTTGGTCCATCGCATCATAAAATTGAAAACTCATACGGGCGGCACCGCTAACGCTGTTATTTCGTTTACATTTAAAGTATGCCTCTTTTAAATGCTTTAATTTGGTTTTTATTTGTGCGCCAGTTTTAATAAAACCCATTTCTTTCATATTCGGTTCTAGTGATTTGTATATATCTATATGCTTATGGCGCTTTCCGTCCATTAATTGAATTATTCGTTTTTTGATGCATAATTCAATAAAAATCTGTGTTTCGATGTCTGTCCAGTTCAATCCTTTAACTTTCGTTCTTTTCGATGACTGATTTAAAGTTTTATCTCCAATCATTCCATCATCATCACATAATTCAGGAACAGGAACAGGGGCAGGAACAGGAACAGGGGCAAAAACAGGAACAGTGGCAGGAACAGGAACAGGAACAGGAACAGGGGCAGGAACAGGAACAGGAACAGGAACAGCAGCAGTTGTTGAACATGAACTTCTCGAAAAACTTTTTGAACACGACTTTTTATTCATTTTTTAAATATATAAATCGCTTGACGGCTCTTGTCACTCTGAAACTGCAGCAAATCCGAACAAGCAAATAAAGCTTTTAGGACGTGTCGCGCGTTTACACCGTAAATGATAACGGCCTATTTCAGGTCGGGTCACTAAAATACGCGGCCTGACTTGAAGCCAGGTCCGGTCGCCTATCAAGTGTTTACAGCAGGCGGCCTAAATAATTTAGGTCGAATTTGAGGTATAGACCGCGGCCTAAATTCAGGGTGTAAACGTAGCCAATATACAGCCAGGTATGCCTGATCCACTAGCAGTTCGACCTATCGTAAAGTTGCCCAACATAGATCTTCCTAAATTCGATGGTAGCTACGAACGGTGGATACCGTTTCGAGATTTATTCGAATCCCTCATTGCATTTAACGCTGCTCTATCTCCAGTTCAAAAATTGCATTATTTAAGAAGTACATTAAGTGGCGAAGCCGCAAAGGTAATATCAGCCTTGAAAATAAGTAACGATAATTATGAGATAGCATGGCGCTTGCTAAAACAAAGATATGAAAATAAAAGACTCATAGTTTAATATCTTATTCAAAATCTAATTGATCTGCCGCTTATTAACAGAGAATCCTATGTAGATCTCAGATCTTTAATAGATACCGTATCGCAATGCACACAAACATTAACGAAGTTGGGTCAGCCAGTGGAAAGCTGGGGTACTTTGTTGATTCATATAATTTTGCCTAAGATTGATAAGGGATCTCGAAGAGAGTGGGAATTAAAAAGGTCTATCATAGAAGAGTTTCCTACCTTAACAGAATTTTTAGAGTTCCTTACAAATCGTGGTGCCTTTCTAGAATCAGTGAGTCGTGCCAATCGTAATTTTCAATATCCCAATTCTAGCGATAATCGAAGCAATAACAAGACGCCAGGCCATGGCAAAAATACTTCGCAATCATACGTCGCTTCAAATACTTCGTCATGTTTAATATGTTTTGACAATCACAAAACACACGAGTGTAATATATTTCTTGAAATGTCAATTGCGGATAGAAGTTCTGAAGTAAAAAGAAAACGCTTATGTATTAAATGCCTTAAGAATTTTCACGGGCGAAATTGCAAAGCCCCTAATTGCAAGCAATGCAAAGGCTATCATAACACGTTATTGCATATACCTACTTCTTCAGATACAAAAGTATCAAGCAACAAAGATGCTAGTTCCAAGGTAGAGGATAAATCAATTTCCGCGGTTACCAATCAAACGCAAGCCCAACTTGCTATTGCTTCGAACTCAGGCTCAACAGCAGTCTCGGTCAATCATTGTAGCGCTCAAAGAACGCCTCAGGTTTTACTCTCCACAGCTGTCATATTGGTGCGCGATGGTTACGGAGCCCTACACGAATGTCGTGCTCTTCTCGACAGCGGGTCGCAATCCAATTTTATTACAAGGGATTGTAGCAAAATATTAAATTTAAGGCCCGAAACTATTGATACAACTATTGTAGGCATTAGTAATTCTTCCATAAATGCTAACCAACAAACATGCACAACAATTAAATCACGAACAAGTGCATTTCAAGTTAAACTTCATTTTGTAATTATTAATAAAATTACTGAACGCCTGCCGACGGCAGAATTGCATAAGAGAAAATTAGAAATCCCCACCAACTTGCAGTTAGCTGATCCCGAATACTATACTCCAGGGGACATAGATATTTTGCTGGGCGCATCCATTTTCTGGGAATTAATCTGTAATCGTCAAATACGACCACCAGGACAAGCACTTATATTGCAAGAAACTTTGTTGGGATGGATTATATCAGGGCGCATTCGGTCTAACGAAACTCCACCAAGTCACAAAACGCATTGCAATATTTCTGCAAACTTGAAGCTTAGCCACCAACTGGAAAAATTCTGGGAAATAGAAGAAATTAATCAAAAAGTGCAGTTTTCCAATGAAGAAAATGAATGTGAAACTCACTTCGTCGCTACTCACTCCAGGGATGAGGAAGGCCGCTTTATTGTTGAATTGCCATTAAAAGGTGCCATTGAAGAGCTGGGTGAGTCTTACTCTATAGCCGAAAAACGACTAAAGGCTTTAGAACGAAGGCTAGAAAAACAAATTGACTTGAAGCATCAATATCACGAATTCATGCGTGAGTATTTAAATTTGAATCACATGAAAGAAGTACCATATGAAGAGATTGACGATTCACCCGCGTATTATATCCCGCATCACGCGGTCATAAAAGAAGATAGTACCTCTACTAAATTAAGAGTCGTCTTCAACGCATCTTCTAAGACATCATCAGGAAAATCGCTGAACGATTTACTCATGACAGGACCAAATATACAGGACGATCTGTTTGATATTGTAACACGTTTACGTCAACACCAATACGCGATGTCAGCTGACATTACTAAAATGTATCGCCAAATCAAGATCGCTAAAATTCACCGTAAATTGCAGGACAGCATCTTAGTGACGGTTGACTTAGTTGTCACTAAGATGGTTGTGAGACAAAGAATTTTACACCCATATGGGTTTTCATGGACGCATAAGGGACATGCAGCGGGGGAAGCGACCGACTCAGTGTGTGGATTGACGAATAATTGACACTTCTGACTTTAATATGACTAATCGTCCGATTGCTTTGGTGAGACCGGATTAATGCAAATTGTGGCGTTGATCCGTTGTATTCTTAGAATAATGCGATATATATGCGTTTTTGTAATTTTTATTGTTCTGAGGAAGGCCAAGTAAGGCGCGAAACGTTAATGAATTTGTATACTATATTGAATGTATTAAATATTTTTCTTTAACACCTGATAATTGCTCGAAATTGGCCGTTTGAATTTATTTAGTTGTTACTTTGTCGAGCGAAACATTTGTTTATATATATTTTTCTTTAATATCACTTTTATATAAACCTTTGTAACTATCTATATATTCAATTAGAAAAAACAAATAGCTTATTATTATATTTGTATTCTTTGTTTAATTCAGAATCATGAGCTTATTATTTCTCATCATAATAAGTTATTCTTTCACGAATTATATACTTGTTTGTATAAAGCGGATATGAATGAAAATATTTATTTATTCTATTAAATGTGTTGTTGGTTGATCAAATGGTATAAAATTTAATCGCAATATGCATAAACAATAAAGTGTACCTGTTGCATTATTAAAAGTCATTCTTAAATTCCAATGTAAAGCAATAGTCGCTATGTTATAACAACTGTTGTATATAACATTACATATTTTATATTTTGGTAAGGTATAAATGCTTTTGCAATCGGATCAACGCTTTGTATTCAACTTAATGCAACGACGAACAAAGCATCGTGAACAAAAATCCAAGTTTTTTTTATTGATTTTACACCGGAGTTTAAAATAGAAGCCGTTTAAAGCCAAAAATAGAGTTCTCGTTCAAACTGGAATAGAAATTAACGCTCCATTTCAATTACATGCAATCTCGTGTGTAAATTGAAAATACTACAATATTCGTACGAATTGAGATCCTCCGTTATGTTGAAATTTTTCGGTATATATGGTTCTTTCTATTGCAACATCATTTACCGCTCGTGCGAAAAAACAGAATCTTTCTTTGGTTATATTTAATAGAAATTGAACTCTTTAAAAAATTTAACCATATAATAAGAGTTTTGTATATAGTATTGTATAAGAGTTTTTACTATTGTATATATGTGTATATGTAGATATTAATATAAATAAATTTATCGAATGGTACACGATGGGTTAGAAGTTAAACTCATTATTTTTTTAGTAAAATAATGAATAGTAATGAAGATAATTTCTATTAATATTCTGAAGCTAGTGGTATGAACAAATGTTTACATAGTACGTTAACAAATTAAAAAAATATATCTATTTTAATTATATATTTATGAATTTTTAAAATAAGTTTGTAATAAAATTATTTAAAAAAATATGTTTCCAAAGATGTTAAGTGTGCGCGCGCGTTCGCGCTGGCGTGTGTGTGTGTGACATTCATTTCACCAACCAAAATTTACGTAAAAATCAAATATTCCTGTTGTAATTTAAAATAAAATATTTATATTGGGTATTGTAATTATTTTTTATTTTGCATTCTTGATATTGTATTTTAATTTGTTGATTTATTTTATTTGTTTTGTCATTTTGTTAAAAAATTTTTTTTAAATATTTGTATATTTAGTTTAAAAATTTTCGCGCTTGCACATACACACATACTGACAAGAAAATTCATTTTAATGACTCGATTTTTTAATTATATTTTAAAATAAAAATAACGCTTTATTTATGTACTTTAAGATATACGTGAAGCATTTTATAAATATTAATAAATTTTATTGTTTTTTTATATAATTAACTCACACACACACACACACACGCACGCACGCGCACACACTTTCTTTGCTTTTTTTCTTATATTACTGTCGCATATCAACTGAGAACAAGCGGGCCGAGGGCAGTACCTGACGGCTGCTCAAGCCGATCGCGATCTATGACGTAGTGACTACGTCATGTCTACGCGACAATTTGGAGCACGGTTTCCGGGTTCTCCGCGCTGTCTCGCGGCGACTTTGCGCCGTGCTCACTCTGTATCAAAGCTATCGTTATTAAAGTTTAGTTAGGTTTAAACCGAAAGTGTTTATTCGACAAAGCCTCAACTAACAATACAACAGCTGGCGACGAGGATTCGAGCAAACTCAATTCAGTGATTAACTTCTGTGAAACGTGCGAATAAATCCGGTGAAAAATTACGCCACGTGCTCGCCGGTGCTCCGTAACGAGCACGCATGCCGCTCTCGGATGACGAGAGTAAGCAGAAAAAACGCTCAGCAGCTTTCTCCACGAAAAGTGAAAGTGACAGTGAAGACGAAAAACCGACCGATAAAAATTCAAAAGGTGAATTTTCGGGACTATCCAGACGACAAAATCTCGCCGGAAGTGTCCAGACAGAAATTTTTCAAAACATGGCTACCATCGGAAAATTATCTGAATTCGACGTGAGTAAAAAGAATTGGACTAGTTACATAGAAAGATTTGAGTTTTTCACGGAGGCTAATAAAATAACAGCAGACAGCGGTGCACCTTACTTACGGCTGTAGGCGCGCGAACATATAAGACAATAAAAAATCTTATCGCGCCGGATACGCCGAGTTCAGTGACGCACGAACAAATAATAGAAAAGTGTAACGCCCATTTTTGCAAGCCGGTAAACGAATTGTTAGCTCGAGTGCGTTTTCAGAAACGAGACCAGCGGCAAGGTGAATCGTTGCGCGATTTTGAGCGCGAGCTAAGAAAACTTGCGCAAGACTGTAAATTCGGTGGCGCGAACGAAAAACTTCTGACGGACATGATGTTACGAGACCGATTCGTTGCGGGGATTCAAGATGAAGAACTGCAGCGATACTTTTGTCGAAGACACGAAGAAACTCTCACGAAGGACAATAAAATCGGCCTAACATTGGAGCGGGCTATTGAGATCGGCGGCAGCATCGAGGGAACCGAGATTCTCCAGAAGATGCTTAAAAAGGGAGACCCTTCGAATGTAAAAAAAATTGGATTTAAAAAATCGACACAAATTGAAGAAAAAATCGGCTAAGGGTGAGGATAAGGATCAAAAGCCTTGCTTTTGCTGCAGAAAAAGTAATCACATTCTAGATAAATGTTTTTACAATTATGCCACCGGTAAATTTTGCAAAAAGACCGGGCATACCGAAAATGCGTTTGACCAAGAAAAAGGTAAATAAACAAACAAAAAACCCGCAGCGACTCATCAAATTGACCCAGACTCCGATTCCGACGATGTAACGGTGTACACGTTACATAACAACAACTCAAACGTCCATTCGACCGAACCAAAATACGAAATTCGGCTGAAATTAAATTTGATTGCAGTAGAAATGGAAGTGGATAACGGAGCAGATGAATCGTTAATAAATCACTCGACTTTTCAGAAGGTCTGGGCCACAGAAATTCCATCGTGGAGCTCGAGAATTCCAAATCTGCGGACATGGGGGAAGAGACCCATCAAAACACTGGGCATAGCGAACGTGAAGGTCGAATACAAAGGTGTTTCGAAAACACTGCCGATAATCGTGACTGCAGAGAACTGCGGACCAAACTTATTCGGGGCGAATTGGTTCAATGCGTTCGACATACGTCTAACAGGAATCCAAACAATTGGCGAGGACGCCGATTATCAGGACTAGGGAAATTCCCCGGTTTATTAAATAAAAATCTGAACGGACACGCTGGAACGCCGATCCACATCGAGTTAAAGTCGGAACATACTCCGAAATTTTTCAAGGCTCGTAAAGTGGCTTACGGATTAATGGAACCGGTAAACGAGGCTTTAGACGAGATGGTGGCACAAAGTATGCTCACGCCCGTCGATCAGTCGGACTGGGCTACGCCGGCGTTATTTGTACGAAAACCGAATGGAAAAATACGCATCGTGGGAGACTACAAAGTGACGGTGAATCCGTTCATCCGCGAATCGGAGTACCGGACTCCGACGGTGGAAGAAGCGATGGCATCACTCAACGGAGGAAAAATTTTCTTGCAAGTGGACTAAAAAAATGCTTACACAACTCCGGGTGGACAAAAGCACATCAAAAATCCTTACCTGGATAACATCAAGATCCAGGGAAAGTCGAAGGCAGAACACGACGAACGTTTGGAGAAAGTCTTGAGAAGACTGGAAGAAGCAAATCTGCGGGTCAACAGAGAAAAATGCATCTTTGGAGTCCGCACAATGGAGTTTCTAGGGTACCAAATCTCGAGTAAAGAGATATAGCCTTTGAAATCGAAGCTTGACGCAATTAACAAGATGCCAGAACCAAAGTGCGTGGGGGATTTACAAGTTTTTCTCGGCAGGATTAATTTTTATGCAAGATGTATAAAAGCCAGAGCGGTAATCGCCGATAAAAGCCACTACATCGTCTTCTGGATAACAAATCGGAATGGATTTGGACTGTTTCGAAATCATCGGCGACGATTTGAAATGCGCCGTAAAGCCGGCTCAGACGTCGCGAGCGTGATCGGAGACAGCGCGTCGGTCAGCGAGCGCACGGTCAGCGAGCGCAGCAACGGTGAAGCACCGGCCTTAGCAACGGTTGTTTGTTCGTCATCTTCATCTTCTTCTTGAGTTTTTCAGATTGTTTTCGTTCTCACGAGATATTTGTAACGACACCGAGAGTAAGAGTCAAGCGTGACGGATTTAATACGTGTATCGATGCGAAGAAAACTTCTACGGAAATAGTGCGGTTCGAATCCCGGATTTACATGTGAGATTGTCAAGTTTAAAGCAGAGTTTCGACGGAGCCGCGGCGGACAACGACGAGGCCGGACAGGACGTCCTTACGCCACCGTTTTCCATTTCAACATCCTGCTTATCCACTCCCTAGCGATACGAAAACGAGACGCCCGAAAGTTTGAACGTCGTCGCTTCTACCTCGAGAGAGGCTTCAGGTTTGATTACCCGATTCGATTGCCGTGGTATTTCATGAAACGCATTGTGGCTATTCTCGCCATTATCTTACCGCGCGACTACGTAAAGTTCGGTTTGACAACCGCGTTATATGTGCATTTCGTGTGCGGGCACTTTCGATATCTTTCTATTGCGTGTGTTCGTAGCCGGTTGTGACATTGTTCATTTCTCGATTTAATCTCCGCGGTATTACGTGCAGTGCTTTTACAATCATTCTTGCCATTTTATCGTTACGCGCCCGCGTGATATGTTCGACATTGCTTTAACTCTTGATACGATATCCGCATTGCAATGTACAAGTTCGTGTCGGGTAACCCGGTATTTTCCTTATGCGTACGTGCATTGTTTCTTTTCGACATTGTTTCTATGCGAGCAATTCCGATAATTCATCCATTACGTGAAGTGCACCAAAATACGACTATTTCCATATGCGAATGAACGTGAATTAATTATATCTTCCAAATGTTTCGTGTTCTGTTACTGCTCTATCACTTGTCCACCGCTAAACGATTATTCTGTTCTCGCACCGAGATTCTATGCGTATGCCGACGAGAAAGTTGTGAGTAGATCGTAGATACACTACGATCGAGCACGATGTTGTGGAGATGGGCAACACGATGTTGCGAGATTACCGCGTGGTACGCGGCTGCCGGGGCACACGGCTGCCTGAGTTTACCGCATGGCACACGGCTGCCCGAGTTTACCGCATGGCACACGGCTGCCGGGGCACACGGCTGCCCGAGTTTACCGCATGGCACACGGCTGCCGGGGCACACGGCTGCCCGAGTTTACCGCATGGCACACGGCTGCCGGGGCACACGCCTGCCCGAGTTTACCGCATGGCACACGGCTGCCGGGGCACACAACTGCCCGAGTTTACCGCGTGGCACACGGCTGCCGGGGCACACGGCTGCCCGAGTTTACCGCGTGGCACACGGCTGCCGGGGAGATTTCGGAGGACTGTATAATACACCGCGACTGTTGTTTACGCTACTTTGATCTGATAACCGCGACTGATGACTTACGTTACTCTGTTGATACCCGCGACTGAATGATACACCGCGACTGAGATTACCGCTATCCCTTTGATAACTGCTCAACTCATCTGCGCGCTAGACATCCTTGTTCTGCGCGCCATTCATCCTTGCGTTCTACGTTCCTGACATCCCTGCGATCTGCGCGCTAGACATCCTTGTTCTGCGCGCCATTCATCTTTGCGTTCTACGTTCCTGACATCCCTGCGACCTGCGCGCTAGACATCCTTGTTCTGCGCGCCATTCATCTTTGCATTCTACGTTCCTGGCATCTCTACGACCTGCGCGCTAGACAACCTTGTTCTGCGCGCCATTCATCCTTGCGTTCTACGTTCCTGTCATCTTTGCAAATTATGTGCTTGTCATCTTTTCACTCAGCGCAACACGAATCAGATTATCATCTTACAACATGGACCGATACACACAGGAAAGCCATCGCATTGTTAAAGAAGCGGTTAACGTCGGCACCGGTGCTTTGTCATTATGATGGCGAGAAGCAAATTGTCGTCTCGGCCGACGCATCTCCAACGGGAATCAGGGCAGTGCTCTCGAACGTAAGGGAGGACGGCATCGAACATCCGGTGGCTTATACATCGAAGTCCTTGTCGAAAACGCAAAAAAGATATTCGCAATTGGACCGAGAGGCTCTGGCGCTGATGGACGCGGTACGCCATTTCCACCAGTATCTCTACGGAAGAAAACTTCACACTCTACACGGATCACAAACCCCTACTGGGCATTTTTGCTCTGGATCGACCGACTCTGGAAATAATTTCGCCGAAACTGAGCAGATACTCGAGAATTCTAGGCGCGTGCAAGTACGAACTGCAGTACCGTCCGGGAAAGCAACACGGAAACGCCGATTTCCTGTCGCGTCTGCATCTGGAGGCCGATACCGTAGAAGAGGACGAAGAGAACTTTACCGAAGTCCTCATGATCGAAAATACGTCGGACACTGCGATTTCTACAAAGGAAATGGTCGAGGCGACGGGAAAAGATGAAACGCTCAGTCGAGTTATGCATTGGTTGAGAGAAGGTTGGCCGGCAAAAGTTCCTGACGGGTACAAGACATTCTGGTCAAAGCGTCAAGGGCTATCTATCTACAAAAAATGTCTACTCTAGGGAAGCCGAGTCGTTATTCCAGCGGATTTGCAACCGCGTGTGTTGAAATACCTGCACGGAAATCATCCGGGAATCTGCAACACGAAGGCAACGGCGAGGTCTTACGCCGAGAATCGACTCGGAAATAGAAAAGATGATAAAAAATTGCGAGCAATGCATGAAAACTTTGGCGGCACCGAGGAAAACGCCTACAGTACCTTGGATTGTGCCGAAGGATCCGTGTGCACGTGGACCTCTACGAACTCGGCAACGGTAATAAAAGAAATGCGAAAAATTTTTGCAACCTTCGGGATACCAGATACAATTGTATCGGACAACGGAACTGCGTTCTCATCGGAAGAAATCAAGGATTTCTACAAGAAAAATGGGATTGACTATCTTCATATAGCACCGTACAATTCGCAAGCAAACGGCCAGGCGGAGTGCATGGTGCAAACAACGAAAAACTCGCTAAAAAAACTGACCGAAGGCGATTGGGACTTGAAACTGGCCCGACTACTATTCAAGCAGCATACGACTCCTACTACTCCGACGGGGAAAAGTCCGGCCGAAGGGATGTTCGGACGGAAGTTACGTACGGTTCTGGACAAAATGAGACCGCCCGGAGAAGATGCAAAAGAGGTGAGCGGCGAACCATCGAGTCTGCCGGCGATCCGTTCTCTGACTCTCGGTGCTAGAGTGAGGTTGCGGAATTACAGAGCTGCGGGTCCAAAATGGATAGTCGGAACTGTCCTGGAGAAACACGGAAAGAGAAATTACATTGTTAAGGAAGAGGAGACCGGCCTCATTCACAAGAGGGACATAGATCAGCTTGCTGCGTTTCCACGAGGTTCCGATCTAAACGAAAACAGGCGACGGAAGACTGTAACGATCCCTTTCTTCGATCCCGAGAACGTTGTATTCCGACAACTCGGGGGAGAGAGGAGAAGAAGAAGAGGCGGACGAGCCTACCGAACGACCCGACGAGGAAGCCGAGCAAGAAAACGTAGAAGCTCAAACTCAGCGGAAGAAGAGACCGAGACGTACGTGCGTCGAAGGGAGCAAAAACCGATACCGGGCGAGCATTCTCGAGGCGAGTTTCCACGAGAGGTTGCCATGACGAACTTCAACTGCCCATACCTGATGACACGTAAAGTCGATGTATTGCCAGGTATTGGAGAAGGGCGAAGAAGGTGATTAAGGTCAACATCTACTGGGGAGAGATGTCGCATATCAACCGAGAACAAGCGGGCCGAGGGCAGCACCTGACGGCTGCTCGAGCCGATCGCGATCTATGACGTAGTGACTACGTCATGTCTACGCGACAATTCGGAGCACGGTTTCCGGGTTCTCCTCGCTGTCTCGCGGCGACTTCGCGCCGTGCTCACTCTGTATCAAAGCTATCGTTATTAAAGTTTAGTTAGGTTTAAACCGAGAGTGTTTATTCGACAAAGCCTCAACTAACAATACAACAATTACTTTACTATTATAATCTTTTTATTAATTATTAATTGTTTATATTAATTAAACTTTATATTTCTTATACTTTTACAATAGATACTGTTATTACACATACGCGCGCGTGCGCGCGTGTGTGTGTGTGTGTGTGTGGGTGTATGTGTGTGGGTGTGTGTGTTTGAGTTTGTGTGTGTAGGGTAAGTCGGGGCATGATGGTATTATAGAATAGGAGATAGGTATTATAGAAATATGAATAAATCGATAGTTACAACTGCTTCGGAATTTTTGCAAGATAATGCATACTTAAGCTTTCACATAGTAGTGCTGAAAATAGTCATCTTAAAAGTTATCGTTAGAATGTTGTAATTTGATTATTGCAGAATATATCATAAATAATATTAATATGTTATAAATTTAAATTATTCGATATAGCAGCGCCAAGTTTTTTGCATTAAATATTTTTTAAATTTTGATTAAATTTTTTAAACATTGTATAACAGCTTCTTTCTAAAGATTTATTCCTACTTGATGTTTATATGTTACATACAATTGATGTATGTAGGTATATGTGCATTAACAGATATAAAGTTATTGCAAGTTGTGTTTTACTACAATAATGCCTTTTAATTATTTATTAGTTAATTATTTATAAGTTGTAAAATATATCAAAGCTATTTTAAAGCTAATTAAACTATTACGATGTGCACCAAAACTATGACAGATTCAAAGGAATTGTAGCTCTGTATAAAAATAACGAAATTGTGTCAACAGAAGTATCGACAGGTGTAACTTTTAAATATATACATATGTTAGATAGGATTGATGTTTGTATACATGCGTTAACTCATAAAGTTATTGCAAGTTGCATTTAACTTCAGGCAAACGCCTTTTGTTAAAGATATGTAGAACAGTATACATATGTACTGTTTGCGAGAGTTATCCCCGACATTTCTATATTTAAATCAGCAGAGAATATTGACCACTCTAGAACGGAAATCTTTTCTCTCGAGAAATACGCTTGAATTATCTTTGTCGTATAAGCAGCAGCATTATTTTGTTTAAAAATATATTCTGTATCACTAATACATCATGTGGTTACTAACTTGATCTTAGTTTTTAATTAATTTTAAGTAGCTGGCACTGTTCATTCTGTCCTGAATGAAATAAAAATGTCTATTTTTGCATTATGCCCAAATTATTTTGAAGCACACATGTTATCTTTCTATCTGAGAGTGCGTGTGTCCGTGCATGCGTGCGTTCCTATGTCTCTCGCTAAAATATTGTACAAAATGTGTTAAAATTTTATATGCTATAAAAAATAGCAGTTTTTCTATATAATATATGTATATGTAAAAATTATATCTATGTTTTTAATTATAATTAAAATTAGTGCACTTTCTTGCTTGTGTTGTTATTGCACAAAATAATTATCATAGGTATCAAGAATTTTTTATCCAAAATTGGTTGTAAATTTATTTCAAATACATTCCTGACAATAATTACATCTTATGACCTGTTTTATAGTCAATCTACGTATAGAAAAAAAATAAAAAATAACGTGAGAAAATATCGTAAGATTTCAGGAAATCTAAAGAAGATATTTAGCTTTAAACTCGAGCATGTATACGAACATTTCGTATCTACTAATATTAATGTTTATGTCTTTTCATGCGAAGAGGTAACAGCTGCCGATGTGCTAATGCAAAAGGGCTAATGCCGGTGTGCTAGTAGATAATTAGGCCACGTAAGAATTTGGAATAGAACCATAAGCCAAAGTCGGCATAAGCAACGTTCTCGTGCGTGTACCCGAGTCATACGTACCGTGACATTACTTTGTTGAATAAAGAAAGAACTTCACTGAAGATATGTTAAGTTTTTTCACTTGTCTTAGCCTATAATGTTATTAATTTTCCCGAGTCCATACACTGTTAAATTTGCAGTGTCAAATTATATTCAATTTGAGTCATTCTTAACTATTCATATCGGCAGTGTTTTCCGTTATCTGGATAAAATTATCTAGATTTTCATCTAAATACAATTAATGTTTATCTTATCTTTTATCTATATAATTTCAGTATATGGCATCTTTATCTGTATCTCAGATAAGAAAATATTATCTATTTATAAAACATCTAAGATAATCAATGCGCATTGAGTGCAATTTTTCTCAATGCCGTGTATTCGATTATATCATGTTGTATGTTGTGTGTTATTCGTTTTCTCTTATTATTTAAATAATTAATTTTGTAGGTATAAATATGCCAAGTTGCAGTGTTCCTAACTGCTTTGATAGCATCAAAAAAGAAAGAAAAATTTTTATGAATAAAAATAATAAAACCAAAAATAAAAATAATTACCAAACAATTTTTTTTTTCTTTCGGCATTTGTGATTACTATCAATTGATTCTTTATTATTTAACGATATTATTTCACTTACAAAACATTTTTCAGGACATACATTTATACATCACTATATTCATATATATTTCCATCATTATTTATACACTAGTTTATACATCATTCATCAGCGATAACACTATACATTCAGAGTGCATGCGTATTTCAATCCAATTTTTATGCCCGTTCGCGCTCGAGCAGCGTTCCTTATTAGCGTTCCTTATTGGCGCTGTCATTTTGTGGGTCACGTGCACCAATCACGCGAATCCTCGAATAGCCAGTCACCAGTCTCTAGTAAAGGGTCTCTAACGTAAACAGACGTTCCGTGGAGGGAAATTTACGCGAGACAGACGAGTTTTCGTGCGATCTAACCGCAATCTCTTGTTGGAGACGGAGATACACTCTCGTAAAGGCTGTCAAGGACACTCGGAAACTCGTAATACGTCAAGACGTGCAGCACAAGTTCAGAGTTTGTGCATATATAATCGCATTGGTCGATTTGACGAAGTGTCGAAGTCATCACTCACACGGATTCACGGATGCAATCGTATGTATTATAAATTAGAACTATTATCTACTTATCTATATTAATTATAATTATATATTATATTGCCGTAACCGTAAGAGATGTTACGGATGTACGGTGCAGACATAACCTTTCTAGTAGATGAAGTAGATCTGTCTCTTTCTTCTGGCGTTCTCTCTCTCTCTCTCAGAAGAAGAAGAAGAAAGAGACATATCTACTAGAAAGGTTCTGTCTGCACCGTATATGTTAATATGTTGCCACGCTGCTTTTACGGCAGGGGCCAGTCTATGTATTATAAGTCTGTGTCAGTCTGTGAGTTAATCGGTAGCGTTAATGGATATTATTGATTTATTGCATTTGTAATAATTGTTTCCTTTCTATTTGTTTCTCAATCTGGCAGCTCCCACACCCACGAAAAGCGTACAAGAAAATAACGCATTTGAAAATAACATCTGCTTTACGCTCTACGACACTGGCGACACTGTCACACTGCCACACAGGCTATACTGGAAAAATATTTTGCGAAGTCTTCCAGTGTTCCAGTAAGCATATATTTTAATATACATTTTTATTAAGAGAATATTACTATTAATATTAATAATAGTATAATAAATAATTAGTATAATTACTTTTGGTTGAACAGAAAACAAAAATTCAATTTTAAGGTCCTCAAGTTCTCTGGAGACTATGGAGATTAACGTCGACGACATCGATAATAATAATACAAATGATGGCACGGATATTACTGATACTACTGATCCTATTATTCCTAGTACATCATCCAAATTATCCTCAACCTCTCTACCATTTATTTTAAGAGGAGAATTTTACGAAATTACAAGTAAGAGTACGGACTCACGAATAATAGCTCAATGTAAAAATTGCCCTAAAACGATCAGCGGTTCTAAAACATCTACTGGAAATTTTTTCAGTCATTATAATGTAAGTTATATATCTTTTTTATTTTACCACTTTTTATTTATGATGTTTTGATGTTTACATGCATTTTTTAAATTTATTTAAATATTTATTAGAATTTAAAAGAATAATGTTTTATGTTAAATTCCTTTTTTTATTGGTTTTTTATTTAGAAAATACATCCTCATTTAACGCAAAAGATTAAATTAAAAAGATTAGAAAATAAGAAAGAGCAACAAAAGATACAAAGCATAGTACCGTTTGCAAAGAACAATTTCGTTTCGGTGAAACAGGTTTGTATAATTTAATATATAACATTTAATGCATTAACAATGAAACACCAAAAACTCTTTCAAAATAATGTTTTTTTTCTCTTACAGATACATAATTTAATTTTAAGTTATATAATTGAAGAAATGCGTCCTCTCAACACTGTTTATAAACCGGCGTTTAAAAATTTAATTTGTGGAATAGCAAATAATACATCTGAAAACATTCTGCCTGGTAAAAGTGCATTGTCCACTGAAATTAACAAATTGTATAAAGAAAAAAAATGTAGACTAAAAGCATTATTGGAAAAACAAAATTATGTATGTTTAACTTCTGACATTTGGTCATGTAGAAACAAAAGTTATTTAGGAATGACGATTCATTTTATTTCAGAAACTTTAGAAAGAAAATCATATACTTTGGCCTGTAAGAGAATTTTATATAACCATACTTATGACAATATTGCTTTAATGATGCATCACATATTGAAAGAATTCGCTTTAGATGTAGCTAAAGTTACTCACATAGTAACCGATAATGCCTCAAATTTTGGCAAAGTTTTCAGATGTTTTGGTGTTACAAGATTTGAAAGCTCTGATGATCGAATTCAACTTAATGTAGAAGAAAATGAAGATATTTTAAATGGTATCGAAGAATTAGATTCAGATATTGAGATTAATGAAATTTCACCAAATAATGACATTCATGATCATGACAATGCTCTTACTGATGAATTAGGTGATGAAATTATTTTACCTCCACAATTAACTTGTAGTAGTCATACCTTAAACCTCATTGCTACAACGGATTGCAAAAAAATATTAGATAATCCTGGTAATGCTGCTGCTCTTAAAAAAGTTTATCGTTCTGCGTTTGCAAAAGTAAGTGCTTTATGGAACCTATTGAGTCGTAGTACTCTAGCATCTGACATATGCTTTAAGGAATGCGGTTGTAAATTTCCTGTACCAGTCATTACACGATGGAATTCGCAATTCGATGCGATACAAAAACTCCTAACTCATAAAACTAAACTCATTATACTATTTGAACAACTTAAGCTCCAAAAATTAAGATTGCATGAAATTGAATTTTTAGAAGAATTTGTCATGATTATGTGTCCGTTAGCAACTAGTCTTGATATTCTGCAAGGAGAAAAAATGTGTTTTCTAGGAATGATAGCGCCTACAATGATTATATTGAAACAAAAGCTTTCAAATTTTACTCATTTGTCATATTGCAAACCATTGGTAGATGGAATGATAGTAGCTTTAGAGAAGCGATTTAAACATATTTATGATTTCGACTCTCCTGATAGTAAAATATATATTATATCTGCTATCAGTTTACCTCGCTTTAAGTTAAATTGGGTGCCAGAATGTCACATGGAGACATGTAAAGAATTATTTTTGAAAGAAGTAGATACTTTTCATGCAAAAAATAGTTCTCTTGTTGTAAACAAATCAACATCTAGTAGTAGTGGAGAGGACGATTTTTTTAATGATTTCGACAAAAAAAATGGAATGCATTGTTCGGTGCAGCCAATACTTAGTAGTAACATTGAGGCGCTGTCATATTTAGAATCTAAAATCAAAGATTTAGATTCTCTCAATCATTATCCTAATGTGAAAAACATTTTCTTGAAGTATAACACAACATTACCATCTTCCGCGGCAGTGGAACGCCTTTTCAGTTGCGGGCAACAGATATTTGTACCTCGAAGAAATCGTTTATCCGACAGTACATTTGAAAAACTATTATTTTTAAAAAACAAAAACTTATAATTTTATATATATATATATATATTATATATTATATATAACAATGTAACTATTGTAAACCTCTATAAACCATATCTATATATATAACACTACTTATTTCAGTTTTTAAGAAATGACTTCGTTTTTCCTTCTAATATTTTTACATATTATAGATTATTCAGATATCATAAAAATTAGATAATAAGGTCTTCAGCTCTCAGCGAGCTGATATATCTTGATATAAAAATAACTTATAAAGTATTCACCCGATATAAATAAAATAAATTGAACTCTTTTATATGCCTAAGTTAGGCAGCCTAACTAAGAGAAAGTTTAATTGTAAAAAATATTATTTTTACAATTAAACTTTTTCTTAGTTTTAATAATATTTTTAAGAATAAAATCACAAACTTATTATTCTTAAAAATATCGTTATTTCTTCTAATAAAAAATACATGTAAAAACTTTTTCTCGAGTATATTATTTTTATATAGGGCATTCCATGCGAAGTGATCCACCCTAAAAGATGGAGAAATCACTCCTTAGTAAGTTACAAGTACAACTCATTCTGTGTGCGAACTCATGATCCGTGCCGCCCGCGCCGCCGCGGCGGGCACCGATACATCGGGAGCTGAGAGCAGCGGCGGCACGGAGCATGAGTTCTCACACAAAATGAGTTGTAACTTACTAAGGAGTGATTTCTCCATCTTGGACTTCCTATACTTTTTTGTTGACAAAATTTTCTTCTTTTCTTTGGTATTTTTTTAATTGAAATCGAAGATGTCAATCTTTAAGAAAAAGCTAAATTTATTATTAATGTTAAAAAATATCAATTAATTAACCTTTTTTATTAATAATGCATAATATATCTCGAAAGTGTGTAAAAAATACTTAAAAAATCACTGGTCATTCTTTAAAATCGGTAATTCCATTCCATTCCAAAATATACTTTATTTACCCCAAGGGGTCTTAAAGGGCGTTTTTAAGGGACGTACCCAACCCTGTACATTTTATACGACCTTACAATCATACAAATTTCAAATTAACAATATCATTTAATCCGGTCGTATTCTCCCTAAATCTCTTCTTCCCTCTCCTCGTCTTCCGTCCAGTGCTCCCCTTTCAATCTTCTTACGCAACTCGTGTCTCTGTTCTTCCTCCTCTCCTCCTTCTGACGTTTGCTAAATTTCCTTCTTCCTTATAACCTTCTCTTTCTCTGAAAAATAACCGTATTAATCCTACTATCTTATTTCCTTTCCCTCTTTCTCCCTTAACGCTTCTCTCTCCCCATCCCTATTTCTCTCTCTCTTCTATCATACTTTCCTCTTACTCTCCTTTCTTCCTGTCGTCCTCGTCTTCATCCATATCCATATCCATATCCATATCCATATCCATTTCCATATCCATATCCATCTCTCTTCTTCTTCTTCTACGGCATAACGGGCCTGAAGAGGTCCTTGGCCTCATGGAGAATTCGCCTCCACATCTCGCGGTCACCCGATTTCTGTCTCCAGTTCTTTACTCTCAGGACTTTTATGTCCTCCAGGACCGAGCACCACCAGCGGTTTCTTGGTCTTCCCTTAGGTCTGGCGCTGTGTATTTCGCCAAACAGCGCCCTCCTACATGGGTTCAGCTCCTCCATTCTATTCACATGGCCCAGCCATCTCAGTCTGTTTAACCTAATGTGTGATTCAACGTCTGCATCCTTGAAGAGTTGGTATAGTTCATCGTTAGATTTTCTCCCGTACTCGTTTTCGCTTATTTTATTTGCTCCAAATATTTTCCTCAGTATTTTCCTCTCGAAGACTCCAAGGTTTGCCATATCAGTCTTCCTCAGCGTCCAACATTCCGCTCCGTATGTTATAATAGGCCTAATAAGAGTTTTATATATTATTATTTTGGTTGTTCGTGATAATTCTTTAGACCTGAGTAGTGGTGCGAGGCTGAAGTATGCTCTGTTGGCTTTGACCATTCTTCTCTTGATTTCTGCTGCTTCATTATTGTCTTCTGATATAACCGAGCCTAAGTACGTGAACTCGCTGACCACTTCGAAAGAGTATTGCCCTATGATTAATCTTTGTCCAATCTTTCTCTTCGCTATTTGAGATCTGGATACCACCATAAATTTAGTTTTGTCTGCATTAATTTGGAGCCCTACTTTCCTTGCCTCTTCTTCGATTGCCTCGAAAATCTCCCTGACTGCTTTTAGACTTCTCCCTGCTATGTCGAGATCATCCGCATAGCCCAGGATCTGGTAGCTATGGTTTAACAGTGTAGCGTTTCTTCTAATGTTTGCTTTTCTCATTACTGCTTCTAGTACCAGATTAAACAGCACCGGAGCCAGTCCATCGCCTTGCCTGACTCCCTTATCTATGTTTAGCGCTTCCGAAGTTTCACCGTTGATCCGGACTCTTCCTTTGGATCCTGACGTCATTGTTTTACATACCTGTACCAGCTCATCTGGTACTCCTAGTTCTTCTAGCGCTATCCACATTTCCTTTCTTTTTATGCTATCGTATGCTGTTCTGAAGTCAAGAAAAAGGTGATACGATGTTATGTTATATTCCCACAGTTTCTCTAATAAACACCTCATGGTGAATAATTGATCCGTGGTTGCTCTGTTCTTCCTGAATCCGCACTGATACTCACCCAGTGAGTTCTCATATATATCTTCTAGTTTTTTGCGCAAGATATACGTGGTCACCTTATGTGCTGTACTCAGAAGTGTTATAGCTCTATAATTCTGACATTTTGTTAGATCGCCCTTCTTAGGGATGGGATTAATCAGGCCTGTTGTCCAGTCTTCCGGTGGTGTATCTTTGGCTTGCCATATGAGTACAACGATCTGGTGCAGGATATTATGTGCTGTGTTTCCCGCGCATTTCAGCATTTCTCCGGTTATTGCATCTATTCCCGGTGCCTTGTTATTCCTTAGATGTTTTACTGCTTCTTTTACGTCCTCTAATGTTGGTAGGTAGCTGTATTCCCTTTCTTCCTGTTGACATTGTGGTTGTGTGTTTTCTGTGTTGTTATTATTACCTTCTTGTGTTGAGAAGGCATTGGTGAAGTGCTCAACCCACCTCTGCAATATTGCTTCTTGACTCGTTGCCAGGAATCCATCCAGAGTTCTTATAAATTTGCACTGTGGGGTGTAAGCCTCCTTCGCACCTTTGATTTCCTTGTAAAATGTTCTACCTCTTTCGTGTTGTCCTGCTTGTTCTATGTGTTTAAGTTTCTCCCGGGTGAAAGTCCTTTTCTTCTTTCTTAGCAGCTTTTTGGTGTCTTTCCTTGCTTCCTTATATTCTTCTCTCCTACTTCTTGTTCCACTGGTGAGGAACCTCTGTCTGGTGTCATTTTTACGTCTAATAGCTTCCGCACATTCCTCGTCAAACCATGGACTCCGCACACCGCGTGGTTTTTCTCCCAGTACCCCTTCTGCTGCCTGGATTATGCCGTTTCTCAGTCTCTTCCACAGTGCATCCACCCCTTCCTCTTGCTGCCCTATCTCATGTGTTACATTGCTCTCCACCAACTCCCTAAATCTGTCGCTTACTTCTCTGTTTCTTAGTAATTCATTATTCCATATCTTTGTCCTGGGTTCTCTCGTTTCTCTTTTCCTGTGTATTATTTTAGTCCTTACTTTGGCCATCACCAGAAAGTGATCAGAGTCCACGTTGGGTCCTCTTTTTGTTCTTACGTCTGTTATGTGTGTTGCGTATCTTTTATCCACTAGAATGTGGTCAATCTGATTTACTGTTCGCCCATCCGGTGATATCCACGTGCCTTTATGAATTCTCTTGTGCGGGAACCAGGTGCTAGATATAGTCATACCTTTAGCCATTGCAAAATTGATCAGTTGTAGTCCGTTGCTGTTCGTGGTGTCATGCAGGCTGTTTGTTCCGATTGTCGGATAATAGACTCTTTCCTTGCCTATTTTACTGTTGAAATCTCCCAATATTATCTTCATGTCGAAACGGGGCGCTCTGTCATAGGCATCTTCAAGGTCTATATAGAATGCGGTCTTCTCTTCTTCATCCTTTTCCTCTGTTGGTGCATGAGCTGCTATCACTGTGATGTTATGTGGTTCCATGTTTAATCTTATCTTACAGATTCTGGGACTGATTGCTTGGAAGTCTGATACTCTGTCTTTAAGAGCTCTGCCCACGAATACACCCGTTCCGTACAGGTTTCTTCTATCCGTGCTGCCGCTATAGAACAGGACGCCACTTTTCCTGTGTAGAGTTCCCTTGCCGGGCCATCTTATTTCCTGCAGTGCACATACGTCTATCTTGTATCTCGTTAACTCGTCTATGGTTTCCTGGAACGCTGCCAGTCTATACAGACTCCTGACGTTCCATGTCGCAAATCTCATCTCGTTGTTCCTTGTTCGTAGCCATTTCCGTTTCCAGTTAATCCGTCCTATCCGAGGCTCATTCTCCTGTCTGCTAATGCTGGTTTTTTTATGAGATAGGGTATTGGCCTATCGTCAACCCCCAGCCTGGAGGGCCAGAGACTCTTCTGTTAGGGTTACTATGCCTTAGCCGAGGGGTTCCGGTTTTACGGCGCCGGAAATTCGCCTTCACCCATCCCCCAGGGGTAGGATTTGCTAGTATCATCACCAAGTGGTGACTTGGGCGTTACTTGGTAATTGGTATTTAGTGGCGGTACTCATTATCCATATCCATATCCAATCCATATCCATATCCCCCAGCAGTCTCTTGTCCAATCCTTTCGCTGTCTCGTCCTCCGCTGTCCTCATTGGTCTCCTGCTTTCCTCCTCTCTACCTTCTTTTCACTTTTCTTTCCCCTCTCTTTCTCTCCACCTTACCTCCATCTTCCTCACTGTCATCCCTTTTCCTTTTCCATTTTCCTTCCTCCTTCTTGTCTATCGCCTTCATCCATTCTTCCCCCTCTCCTTTTTCCCCCAGCAGCCTCCCTACCACGTCCCTCCAACTCTCTCCATCACAATTCTTCCATCTTGAACATTCTTCCCAGACATATTCCCACGTCTCCTCCTCCCTCTCACACCTCCTGCACAATCTATCTTCTTCTTTTCCCCAGTATAGTCCCTCCCTGACCTCATTTCCTAGTCTAAACCTCGCGACTCTGCTCCATCTTGCCTCCTCCCAACCCTTTTTTAAATAATCCGGAATCCCGTCCTTCCTTATAAACTTATACCACCTATTGTATTTCGACCCCATGATTTTTTCCATCCCTTCCTGTTTTTGTTTTAATCTCTCCCTATTTTCCAATACTTCCTCTTCTGACTCCTCCTCCCCTCCCACTTCTACCCCGATCCTTTCCAAGTAGTCTTTTCTCTCCTGCTCCCATTTGCCTATTATCCTTTCCTTCTTCCATCTCTCTTTCATTTCTTCCAAACATTTCCTCGCTATTTCTCCTCCTTTACCTTCTTCCAGTTTCCTCTCAAACCTCCATGCTCTCTTGCTTGCTCTGGCTCTCATTTTCTCCCTTTCCAACTCGTCTCTAACCATGTAACCTGGCGTCCTCCAACTTAATCCAAAAATCCATCTGAGATATCTCTCGTGTATCCCTTCTATCTCCCTCCTTTCCTTCCATCCCCATATTTCTGCCCCATATCCCATCACCGTCCATATCAGGGTATCGTATAGCCAGATCCTTCTTTTCCAGTCTTTTTTCCACATCCTCTTTCCTATCCCTCACACCTTTCTCATTACTCTTGCTGCCTTCCTTCTTCTTTCCTTAATGTGCGCCTCTTGTCCTCCGTTTTCCTTCAATGTATACCCCAGGTATTTGAACTCCTTGACCTCCTCCAACTTCTTTCCCTTCCATCTCCAGTCGTATTTCCTCTTCCTCCCTCCTCCCTTTCTAAATCTCATTATCTTTGTTTTCTCTATACTCAGCGTCAGTCCCTTCATGTCTAAATACCCCTCTAGCCTGCTTATTATAGATCTCATGTTTTGTTCCTCTTCCGCTAGTACTGCTATGTCATCCGCATACATTAAAGTGTATAATCTCTCTCCTCTTAATCTTACACCCCCCCCCTATCCACCCCTCTTCATGAATTCCTCAATGTCTGCAATTAATAAATTAAACAAAATTGGACTTAACGGGCATCCTTGTCTTAATCCTTTTGCCGTCCAGAATGCGTCCCCTCTTTCTTCTCCCCTTCTCACGCTGCTTTTGGTTTCTTTTAACACTTCCTCTATACTGTCTATCAATCCTTGTCTCACTCTTCTCTCTTTCATTGCATTGAGTAAGACTTCCTTATCTACTGAGTCAAACGCCGCCTTCAGATCCACAAACATAACTGTCATTTTCTCTTTCTCCTTTCCCAGCTGTCTGTTTATCAGGTAATTCAGTGCGAATATTTGATCCATCGTCCCCATTCCTTTTCTAAATCCTGCTTGGTTGTCTGGAATCAAGTTCTTCGTTTCTACTTCTTTCCTTATCCTTTCAGCTAGAACCGCCGTGTATATCTTGTACATTGACGTCATGATCGTTATCCCTCTGTAGTCCTTCACCTCTCGTCCTTCTCCTTTCTTCACTATAATTATTATTATCTATATCGTTATTTAATCAATTACTGAACGATCGAAGCATCGCCAATGAAACGTATACCACACATTTACAACGTGCACTAATTTATAATTTATTTATTATTCGCTTTTTTCGCGAAGTTCCGATTCTGGTACCTATCGTCTATGTACATCTACCGTATCCACATAAAAAAATGTAATTCTTTTCATAAATAATACCAAATATTTAATAAAATCGCATATGTAACAAAACAGATATTTTTTTTTCTTAGAAAACATGACAATGCGTTATATTGTCAACAATGCGAATCCAATATTGCGAAAAAATATTATTTGACTCGGTAACAAATTTACCGTACTTTTAAACTTACCCTCCGCATTTGCAGAAGCAATATTAAAACTCTCGCATATAAATTTCACTTGATATAAAATTTGTAAACGAAATATTTCAAAGACTTGCGGTGGTTAACGATAAAGAATTATATTATGTAAATTATTAAACTGAATTTTTATACGTGCGGAGGAAACTATTTATGTAGGGTGAACTCTATTCGTCGAAAGGATTATTTATTGCCGCAACGCTAATTATTTTACTTCCGTTTAAAATCGGTAATGTTTACGACAAATTATAGATGTGTGAAGTTTTGACGGCCTCGAAACTTTAAACCCCTGTAAGTATAGACAACGTGTTGGACAAATGTCTAAAAAATTGGTGTGGATAATTATGGTCAATAGGGCAATAGATTGTGCAAATTTCAGCACGATCAGAAAAAATTTTTTTTAGGGTGGATCACTTCGCATAGAATGCCCCGAATATCCTAAAAATTAGTAGTTTTTAATATTATCTTAAAAGTATCTAGATAAAACACTTAACTAATTCATCTTTTATCTAGATATACTCAAACCGGAATTATCTTTATCTTATCTGAGATACATGCGCATACGTTTTATCTAATCTGTATCTAGATTATTTTAAGTTATCTAAGCGCAACACTGCCCGAGACCAAGCATTTCCACCAGTGATGTGCGTTTACGTGTAAAGAATTAATTCTTTACGTTTGGAGTAAAGAATACGTACAGAATGTAAACAATGTAAAGAATGTAAAGAATATGTAAAGAATTGAAAAGATGTGGTTAAGGCCATCGCATACAAAATGCATAGCTCAGTATAAGCGTAGCATAAAACCGCTAAACCAATGAGCATCCAGCACAAAGTCGCCATATTAATTCACATAAGATGCTCATTGGTTTAGCGGTCTTATCCCATACAGCACAAAATATTTTCAAAAAATATGTCTAAATATTTCTATAAAAATATTGCAAAAAACATTTTAAAATGGTTTTGGGAATATTTTAAAATGGTTTAAAAATATTTTGTGATAACGTTTGTAAAAATATTTTAAGAATCTTTTAGAAATATTTTTTAAAATGTTTTTATTTACTATCCAGATAATATTTTCTTAAATATTTGAAATATATTTTTAAAATATTAATTAAAATCTACATATATATTGTTTTATAATCTTGTTTCAAAATATTTAAAAAATATTATTTTAAATTTTTTAAGTTCCATCGCGGCGTGTTGCTTTCGCGCCGCGGTCGTTACCTCTGGCGCCGCCTAAGCAAAAGTTTTCTAAGTCCTCTCGCTGCGTATTGCTTTCGCGCCTCGGTCGTTACCTCCGGCGTCGTCCAATCAAGTTTTCCAAGTTCCTTTGCGACGTGTTGCTTTTGCGTCGCGGTCGTTACTTCCGGCGCCGCCCGAGCATTTCTAAGTCCTCGCGGCGTGTTGCTTTCGTGCTGCAATCGTTACCTCCGGTGCCGCCCGAGCAAAAATTTTCTAAGTTCTCTCGCAGCGTGTGGCTTTCGCTGGAACGAATCGGTACAGCGTCCAAGTTCTGTCGAATTAAACTATAACATTTTTTTACAGCAAGAGCTATAATTTAGCAACCCATGTGCGAATGTCGGACTTCTGCCAGAGTTGTCTGCATGACCCAGAAGTGGCACAATATTGGCTGCCAAGACTTGATGGGTGGTACTGCCCCAGTGCGGATAAACCGCTAGATCAGTATTGTGCCAGTCTCGGTGACCAGTACCCCCATCCAACCATATTCTGTTCCGAGGCCAGTCTCGTCTCAGTACTGACCGTGTATAAGGCCAGAAATGATATTGCTCTATGGCCAAGAGTCGGCTCAGTACTGGGCATGTATTGGGTCAACTTAGAAAATTTTCGCTCAGCGTCGGAGGTAACAACCGCGCGAAAGCAACACGCCGGGAGAGACTTAGCGTTTTGCTCGAGCATCACCGGAGGTAACAACCGCGAGAAAGCAACACGCCGCGAGAGGACTTAGCTTTTTGCTCGAGCGGCGCCGGAGGTAACGACCGCGGCACGGAAGCAACACGCCGCGAGGGGACTTTTCGCTAGAGCCGGAGGTAACGACCGCGTTCATGCCTCTCGATTACAAGTACCCCGAATTATGGTGTCATTCGTCTCGCTTTGCGTCAACATGGCGTATCGTCAACCCCCGAGATCGGCTGCCGGATATCCCGTACGGTAATCGAATTTGCGTCGTCGTCGCTCTCAGCGGTCAAGTCCCGATGGTCTCGATATTTCGTCACCGGCGCCCGTAAGCGGCCGTGCGTAAGACCGTGCGTCGCCGACCGCTCGGCCGGCCGGTTGGGTACTATAAGAAGTGCGGTGCGCTCGGCGAGCCGAGCGACACGAGCGATACGTATGGACGTACAAACGCGTTTCGCTTGGTTCGTACAAATGTGTAAAACGTTTGTGGAATACGGCTTTATCATGCATGTTGTTAACGTTATTATATTAATATTATATTATGTTAAATACACGAATTTCATATTAATAATTATTGTACATTAATTGCGTTATTTTTAATATTTACCGGTTATTATCATTACACGATTTTTGAACACTATAAAGATATGTTATATAGGAGTATAAGCAACAAGAAAGCGTCAGAATCAAAGGATCACCACACACACTAGTCCGTTCGACCATCGATGTCAAGCGACGTTAGGTGCGGTATCGACTCGGATGGGTGATCGCGCGGCTGTATGCACACACGACATATACATAATAAATGTATTTTCTTTTTTTTGTTTTTCTAAAATTCTTAATTCACAAAAGCATAACGGCATATACATACCTTTAAATGACTTCTATTTATGTCACTTTTAAAACATTTTTAAAATGATTATGAACATATTTTATTTTTTAAAACAATATTTCTAAAAGATTTTACAAATATTATTGAATATATTTATTTGCAATCTTTTAAAAATATTTTTGAAAATATTTTTCTGACATGATCTGACGGACATAGAAACATTCTAAAAATATTTTTGTAAATTATTTTAAATTATTTTAATCTTCCTAAAAAATATTTTAAAAATATTTAAAAAACATTTTGTGCTGTATGGGATGCTATGCATATGCCAGCCTATGCAATTTTGTGTGCGATGGCCTTTAAAGTTAAGAAGGTTATGTATGATCGATCAGATCATGATAGGATCAGATGTTTATTTATTTTCGTCTTGTGTTGTTAGTTATAGAAGGTGGCTTGCAAGTCGGTTACACTCTGTTAGTTTCCTTGATTTGTTCACTTCTATATAAATGTAAATATGGCTGGTAGAAAACAAAATAGTGAGATATATCGTGAACTTCAGTTTACATTGGTCAAATTAAATAATAAAAAGTATGTAGCCTTATGTGAAGTCTGCCAGAAAAATTTGGCTAATATTTCAGTTTCTCGGTTAAAGGCACATAGGTAAGTGAATTAAGTGTCTTCTTTATTATTATATTTAATTTATGCTTTCTCACACTAATATAACATTTTGGTAGTATTTTTTCAGAAATTATTGCCGTCCTAAAACTTCATGTGCAATATCTAGTACATCTGAATTGATCATTCAAGGCTGTAAAAAAAAAACTGCTAATATAAAAAATGATTCTTCTGCTGATATAGAATCAATTTCACTGTATGATTCACATTCAGAATCAGAAGGAGATACAGATACTGTTATAGTCGACAAAAATATTCGGTCTGATTTATCTGAAATGTCCGAAACTGGACAAACCTTAGTGGAGGAATTATTTTTTGATACTAATACGGGTACACAAATCGAACCTAACAAGGTATTCCCAAATGTAAGTTCAAAATCAATTTTTATTATTTAATAATGTTTAAAAATAAATAATTGATAAAAATAGTTAAAAGTAGATATATTTATATATTTTTAGGTAACTGATCTTACTGAAGTGTTATCAGCTTCCACATCAACAGAATCTGTATTCGAAGCTAGATCAGTTTCAGCAGGATCGACGCTTGCGAGACAAACGTCTTGCAGTTCTAATTCTAAGGCACTGTCATACTTACAGTCACCTCCCTTATCAAGTTCTTTGACTTTAACATCTAGTATTGTATCTAAAGGAAAAAAAAAATTATCTAATTTTGTTGACAAAATTAGTCCTAAAGAGATAGAGGATATAAATGACGCACTTGCAAATTTTTTCTTTGGGTGCAATATACCCTTAAGTGTCGCAGATTCTGACCACTTCAAGAATTTTATTTCTAAAATGCGACCAGCGTATGTTTCTAAATTGCCAAGTCGGAAAGTTTTATCTACGACTCTTCTTGATAATACGTATAAAAAATGTATTGGGAAAACCATCGGATCACTGAATGAGTAGGTATACCGTTTTATTAATTGATGGGTGGAAAAATTCGTCCAGCAATGCAAAAACAGTGGTATCAATGATACATAATGCAACAGGTTCCCAAGCATTTTTAAATGCTTGGGACTTAACTGGAGAATCTGAAACTGGTGACAAACTGAGCGAAATTGTAAATGAATCTATTCAATTGGCGAAGAATCTATATAACACATCTGTGTATGCTGTAGTTTCTGACAACGCTTCGGCAATGCTTAAGATGGGGCGCAGTGTTGAAATATGGCACAGTACTTGTAATTCGCATACGGCAAATTTATTGGCAAAAGATGTTCTAAATGAAGATTTAACAAAAAAAGTCATTACAGTTTTAAAAGAATTCAAACATTCCGATTTTGAAAAAGCTCTAGTTGACAAAAACGGTTCTCGAATAAAACTACCAGCAGACACAAGATGGTGCTCTTACAGAGATTCATACGCCTGCTTAATAAAAAATTTGCATATTATGAAAACACTCGTAATAAATGAACCAATTTTTTAAAAAATTAAACAAAACGTCAAATCTCTGCTATTTGATGATAATTTTGCGGATGAAGTAAATGAATATATTACTCTCTTTGATCCGATCTGCGCATTAATTAATAGGGCACAAAGCACAAATTGCTCTGCTGCAGAGGCTACTCATTTGTGGTTAAATCTAAGATTTCCAGAAAAATTTGACCATTTACTACCAAAACTAGAGCAAAGAACAAATATGGCGTTAAATATATATAGTTTATCATCGTTTTATCTTCATCCGACTTATAATAAAGATGCCGAGTCACGTCTTTCTATAAAACAAATACACCAAGTGCATGATTTTTTTCTAGAAAACTTAGATTCAACGGGTCTAAGTGACCTTCACACCTTTAAAGAAAAAACTGGGGTGTTTAAAACGCTAAATGATAAAAACATTTTAGAGCCTATTGTATATTGGAATATGGCAAAAGTAAAACACCCCAGTCTTTCACAACTTGCAATAAAACTACTACAACTGCCAGCATCCTCAGCTCAGATTGAAAGAGTTTTCTCTAATTGGTCTTATGTACATTCACAAATTCGCAATCGTTTGACATTTGAACGGTCAAAAAAACTTCTGCATATATACTACTCTCTTAAAATAACCGATTCTAACAAAACTGACGAATATTAAATAAAGTTCATTCATTCACCTAACAATGAAACGTTGTGATATTTGGTTTATTATGTTATGTAAAACTAAAATAGAATAAGACAATTACTTTTATTATTATGGTCAACTTGTATTTGACTTTGAAAATTGAAATAAAAGTTATATGCTAACTTGTACTAAAAAAGTACTTAAAAAATGTTTTTGTTTATTATAAGTGTAAATCAGCTAATTATGAAATTCTTTACATTATTTATATTCTTTACATTTTGTTACGTGGAAAAGAGCAATGTAAAGAATTAATTCTTTACACGTAAATAATCATGTAAAAAATTGACGTAAACTATACGGCACATCACTGATTTCCACACATCGCCGATGTTTCGGCCTTGGTAGACCCTTGGTGAGGATATCGGCAACCATGCCGTCTGTTGATACATGTTCTAGCTTCATTATCCTGTTCTGCAACGCATCGCGCACAAAGTGGTGGCGAATATCTATATGCTTGCTTCTGGAATGAAAGATTGGATTTTCAGCAAGTCGTTGCGCTCCCATGTTGTCGTTCAGGATCCTAGTGTCGGCCGGTGTCTCAAATCCTAACTCTGTCAGGAAACCTCGAAGATGTATAGTCTCCTTAACAGCCTCCGTGAGTCCCATGTACTCGGCTTCCGTTGAAGACAAGGCGACTGTCCTTTGTTTCTTGGAATCCCAAGAAATTACTCCGTTCCCCAGGATGAATGCATATCCGGTGTACGAGCGTCTATCCATCGAGCAACTGGCCCAGTCTGCATCAACATATCCTTTTAGAGATTCCGTCCCCGATTCGAAAATCAGTCCCAAGTCATCCGAGCCTTTTAAGTAGCGCAGAACGCGCTTTGCCGCCGTCCAGTGGATATGTCCAAAGCAATTATTAAACTGGCTTAAGGCGCTGACGGCGTGGGCAATGTCGGGCCTCGTAGCCACAGCTAAATACATCAGCGCGCCCACCAGTTCCCGATAGGGTAGTTTCCTCTCTTCGTCGTTTGGATCCAGCTCCGGCTTTGTCAGCTTCACGTTGATGTCTATGGGAGTGCCAACTGGCTTCGAATCAGCCATTCCGAATCGTTTTAATAAATCTCTGATGTATCCCTTTTGGTGCATTCCGATCTTGTTTCCGTCTCGTGCGAACTCGATTCCCAGACAGTATTTAGGCTCACCGAGATCTTTTATTTCGAACACTTCAGAGAGGTATTCCTTTAGCTTTGTTATCTTGGCTCCATTCCGGGAAAAGACTAGGATGTCGTCCACGTACACGGCGATTAACAAGATGTCTTCCCCTTGTCCTATGTAGTATACGCAGGGATCTGCGTTGCAAGGGATTGCTCCGAGTTTCTTGAGTGTCTCGCCCAATTTCTCGTACCAGCTTCTTCCTGCTTGACGTAAGCCGTAGAGAGATTTCTCTAATAAACATACCTTATCCCCATTTTTTAATTCTCTCAGCATCTGTTCTGCTTTAATCCTTATTTCGCTGCATGTCTCTTCCGTCTTGACGATAGTTTCTAAAGCCTCTTTGAAAAAATCTGGAATTTCCATGAATATTTCCTCTTCGATTACTCCGTTTAAGTACGCTGTTGTGACGTCGAGCTGCTTGATCGTCATCCCATAGTTGGCTGCGAGAGCAACTAACAGACGAATGGAACTCAGGCGGGCTACGGGTGCGAACGTCTGATTAAAATGTATTCCGGGCTGTTGAGCGAAACCTCTTGCCACGATACGAGCTTTTTTTCTCTCGATCGATCCGTCCGGTTTATACTTATTTCGCAGGACTATTCGGCTTCCAATGATCCTTCGGTTTTCAGGTCTTTCCACGAGTTGCCAAGTGTCGTTTTTTAGTATTGACTTTACTTCTTCGGCCATGGCAAGAAACCATTCCTCAGCGTCTGGACTAGACAGTGCTTGTTTTATAGGATCTCGGCCATAAGGGCCTGTTCTTCTAATTCTTCGTACATACTTGAGGTTTCGTACGTACTATTCGCAAACTTGGCTTCGTCGCGTGGTGGTTGATATTGCTTCCGAGGTCTTCCTCTGCGCCCTGTCATGATCTTCGTTGGTCTTCCTGGACCTCTTCTTCTTTCTGCGACTGCGTCTTCGTTTTCGTCAACCTCATTTTCGCTCCCCTCGTTCCTGTTATCGTCTTCTGGTTCTTCGATGAGAGGAACGCTGTTTTGATTTTCGGCTGACCCAAGATCGATGTCGACTGTGTGAAGATTTGTGTCTTCCTTCCGTTGTTCCGAATCTTCCGGGAGAAAGTCCTCGTAGTTGTTCACTAAAGGGGTTTCGGGTTTCTGTAAGAATTTAACATCTCGTGAAATTTCGATTTTATTTTCCTCAGGGATCCAAATTCGGTATCCTTTGGACTCTTCAGAATAACCCAAGAAAATTCCTTTCTTTCCGCGTTCTTCGAGCTTCCCCTTTTTGGAATTTCCGTCCAGAATAAATACTTTTTGGCCGAATTCTCTGAAATGGCTTACGTCTGGAGCTTTTCCCGTCCATACTTCGTATGGAGTCTTCCCGTCCAGGATCTTGGTTGGGCATCTGTTTCTGATATAATTAGCGGTTGAAACAGCTTCAGCCCAAAAAGACGATGGCAAGCCTGATTGGATAAGAAAGCACCTCGCCATTTCCAGAAGAGTCCTATTCTTCCTCTCTGCAACTCCGTTTTGTTCCGGGTTGTAGGCGACGGTGAGTCTTCGTTGAATCCCGTATTTCTTCAAGTATTCGTCGAATTCTTTGGAGAGATACTCTGTCCCGTTGTCGGATTGGAGGCACTTAATCTGTCTTCCCTTCTGGTTTTCCACAAGTGCTTTGAAAACCTTAAATGCCTCGAAGGCTTCGCTTTTCTTCTTAAGGAAACGTACCTCGCACCATCTTGATCCGTCGTCGATGAAGGTCATGAAATATTTTGATCTGCTCTTGGATTTGATCCGCATGGGGCCACAGAGGTCGCTGTGAACAATGTCCAAGATTTCCGTCTTCCTTTCTGACTTCTTGGGAAAAGGGGTTCGCGTCATCTTTCCGCGAAGACAGGTGTCACATTCTATTTCGGTTTCACTTCCTCCGATGTTTGTGCCGAGTACTGTTTTATTCCGATCGGCTTTGTAAAGATCCTGCACGTTGAGGTGTCCAAGGCGTCGATGCCACAGCAATAAATTTTCCGACGGTTTTTCTGCGTCGCGAGCCGTATTCGAAATTTTCCGGCACTCTTCCTGTTTAGTTTCGCGCACGTAGAATAAGTCTCCGACACGATCGGCTGTCAACTTGATACTTCCGTCACTGCCGGTAATGATAGCGCGACGTTTGGTAAATAGCACTTCACACCCTTTATCAGTCATCTTCGCGACAGATAACAAATTCGCACGGAGGTCAGGTACGTAAAGTACGTTCGTTAGGCTGACGTTTTTCGTTTTTCCGTCAACTTCCGTGGTAAACGAAACGGTTCCCTTCGCCGCGATTTCGGTAAAGTCACTACTAGCTAAATTCAGTTTGCCGCGTTTCGTATCGTCTATTTCCGCGAACTCGTGTTTCTCATTGCACAGATGCGACGTTGCGCCACTGTCTAGGCACCACTTCCGGTCGGGTGTGTCACTTTCCGCACGTAGGGCCTCGTGTTCGCGCGCTTCCGTAAAACTTTCCACTGCGCATAGGACTACATCTTCGGCGCTCTTTGCCGCCGGTTGAACGTTTTCGGGTTTCTTCTTGCAATCGGCTGCCTTGTGGCCGACTTCTCGGCACCGATGACACCGGTATTTGAATTCCTGTTTGCTGGCGCTGCTTTCATTATTTCCAGATTTCCCCTTCTTTTGATTCCGGCGCTTATTCGCGAACATCGCGTTTTGAGTCGTTCCACGAATGTCATTTTTCCTCGCGTCACTTTCCTCGATAACTTTCACACGAAGCGTTTCCGGTGACGGTAAATCGTCGCGAGACTCGATCGCGCACCTAAAGTTTTCGTAACAGGGTGGTAAACTGTACAGAAGCATAATCGCTTGCAGATCCGCGTTTATATCAACGTCCATTTCCGCTAACTTGTCGATGGCGTCAAAGAATTTCAGCACGTGTTCGCGTACGTCGTCGCCGTCTTCCATCCGTTGAAGTAAAAGCTGTTTCAGTAGGGTAGCTTTGCGAGCTGGCCCTTTCGACTGATATATTGTTTCCAGCTTTAACCACACTTCGCGAGATGTTGCGCATCCTTTAACTTGTTTCAACTCGGAAGGGTGAATCGACAAGATTAGATCCGATTTAGCTTTACTGTCCGCACTATTCCATGCCAGCAGGGCGGTGGCCGTCGCGGCGTCGCCAGTCGGACGCGGTTTTTGACCGTTTACATATTCCCACGCATCGTTCTTGATCAGCAGTGCTTCAATTTGCATCTTCCACGTGTCGTAATTTTCTTTGTTAAGAGTCTCGATTCTCAGGCTTGTCGCACTCATTTTGCTTGGTTTCCACTAAAACGGCGCGACGCGTTAACCTAGTAATCGTACGGCTCGGTGTGTTTTTACAGTTCAATTCTAATTCCGATAGACTGGGCCCATAACCTGTTGACGATAGGGCAGTAGGAATTGAACGGGACACGGTTCTTTAGACAAATGTAAGCGATGCTATTTATTCGTAACTGCCACGATACACGGTACTGCGCGGGAGGCGACCATTAATCGGACTGACGCAACGAACTAGATGACCATAGACTAGAAACATGAGTGCAGATGTCATCACGATCTCGACCGCGTGTCGCCGTACATAGAAATAGCATTAATGCTAACATATAGTCATATAAGATCATATATTATCAGATCGGAACTTCGACCAAAAACGGCATCTCTGCTTGTGTTATTTTAAATTTTCCTTTTTTTCTAATTTTGCATAAGACACAATCTTTTTTAATTGACACATTAATTTTTATTGAATATTTTCATAAACAGTGAAATTTTACCTGTAATAATTCGTGAAAAAAAATATTATATAATATATATTATAGTTCTTACAAATAAATATATTAATCGTATTATTTTGCAAACATAGCTTATAATTTAAACTGGAAATCATATAATCATATATGAACTTATATAGTCATATAAGATTATATAGGATCATATATGAACCTAGTAGTCATATAAGATTATATATGATCAGATCAGATATTGCAGCTCAAAGTATCCGATAAATGGCATTCGATGTGATCTGTTTCTCGTAATTAAAATTTGACAAAGAGTGTTATAAGAACGGTATCAAAAAGACACGACACTGTCTCGCGCTATTCTCGCGCGACACAATTTTTGTATCAGTTATATCGTGAAGTCCACTCTTATAATAAAGTGGCACGCTTAAAAAATATTATAACCCTCTATAATTACAACCATTAAGACCAAATAAGATTGAGTTACAGTCATATATAAATATTATTTGGATCTTATTAGAATTTTATATAATCTGGTTTAAATTTAAATTTAAATTGGTTTAAATTTGATTATATTTGACTTATATGATCAAATTAATTTTGAATTTATTACCATATTTAATCCACATTTGGCAAATTAAAACCATATTAACTCTGCATTTCTTTAGGTCCCCATATAGGAATTGCCCGTAGTGGCAAGGAAGCCAAGGCTTGGCCGAAGCTATGGCGCTCAATCATTGGCCAAGAATCTATCAGCCAATACTGGCCCATCATTGGCAATTTACTGGTTGTTGAATAGTCAGGCGTTACAACGAAGGCCGACGTAGGGCAGTCAACTGTCGGCCAGAGTTCTGTCAGCCAGTACTCGACCAATAATGGCAAATAACTGACTGCCTATCTATATAGAATAGCTAGGCGTTGTGACGAAGCCCTACGCTTGGCCAACGTAAGGCAGCCAACTGTCGGCCAGAGTTCTGTCAGCCAGTACTCGACCAACAGTGGTAAATAACTGACTGCCTATCTATAGAATAGCCAGGCGTTGTGACGAAGCCCTACGGTTGGCCAATGGTTGACACCCGCACATCGGCCAATATTCTGTCAGACAGTACTGAACCATCACTAGCAAATGACTATGCAAATGTCGAATCATCCGATAGATGGCATTTGATAGGATCCGTTTCTCCTATTTAAAATACGACCAACGATAGTATAAGAACGATGTAGAAATGACGGAACTGCACAACTTATATCAGTTGTATCGTGGAGTCCACTTTTATAATAAAATGTGACACACTTTTGGATTAATGTTAACGTTAATGTAATATTATTTTTGAAGGCTGATAATAATTAAATAAACAATATATATATATATATATATATATATATATATATATATATATATATATAACGTATGTATTTTATAACAAAACTTGTTTCTTAATTAATTATTATCAACCAGTCTGAAATCTGGCAACCAGTACTGGCGCAGTACTGAGCCGATAGTAAATCCTATACTGGGGCAGTACAAGTAGACAACGGCTGGGCCAGTACTGTCTGCCAGTGGCTTGGACCGGAATTATCATCCATGGTTGCACCAGTATTGGTTCGGTAGGGTTACCAGTACTGTGCCAGTATACTAACTGTGGGAAATAGTACTGGCTTAGTACTGGGCCGGTCATAAAATCCTATATGGGTCTGTGCGGCTGATTTTGCATATTTTAACAAAGCAAGGTCTAGTTTAATCCATATATAGATTAAATAAGATTGGGGTATTTTAATTTGATTTAAATATGACTTATATTTAAATTATAATTGATTTGCATATTTGATTCTAATAAGACTCTTATTGAATTCATATAAGCTTTTAATACGGTTTTAATACAATCGTTTTTCGCGGGTTATGAAAAGGAAAGTCGTTACTTTAATGAAGAAAGACATAAATGTTATACAATTTTATTTTAGTACAGTTATTTCGTGCTTTGATAAGAATACTTTGAGAAAAAAACAAAGATCTTATAATTAGTAATTTATTGACTTTCTATAAGTAATGCAACACTTTTGACCGGTACTGTAGTTTAATTATTAATATTAATTTAATTGTGTAAGGCAATAATTAATTTATTTTAATTAAGTACAAGTTAATTATAAAAGCAAGCGCGTTACATAGAATATTTAAATCCTCTTGACCTCGATTCCAATAACGATTTGCAACTATTTTTCCGTAATACTGTAAACAGTTTTTATTTGAAGCGTGTCGCAGCTAAAGGACTAAGACGAATATTAATCACTTTTTTGAGTAAGAAGTCAGGGCGGTAAGGGTCAGACGCTGATCTTGGGGCGTAAATTCAATAGAATTTATTATTTCTCTTCATATTCCAAACATACGAAACGTTTCGGCTCAGCTCTGAGCCATCTTCAGCCGTTACAATAAGACTACAGTTCACCTAGACTACAGTTCACCATTGAAGTTGGAGGTGACAGACTGAATTTTTTAGACGTAACAATCATTAAAAATGAGAACACGTTAGAATTTGATTGGTTCCATAAACCAACATTTTCGGGTCGGTACCTCAATTACATGTCGCAGCATCCTGTTAACCAAAAAAGAGGCACGATTATAGGCATGGTGGATAGGGCCTTTTTACTATCTCACCCGAAATTCCATTTAAAGAATATCAAATTCATAATAGATATTCTTCTGCAAAATGATTACCCGATTACTTTTATTTTTAATACAATTAATACCAGAATCAAATTTTTACTGAATAAACATACACGTTTACAAGCCGAATCTCCACCCATGACCGAAGAGGAACGATGTTCCTGGTTCACGATTCCATTTGTTCCGGGGGTGTCGGAGGAATTTAAGAGGGTAGTTCAAGACTTAAATGTCAAATTGTCATTTTACAGCCTAAATAAACTTAATAAATTTATAAAAGTACAGAAAGACACTCTCCCAACTCTATCTAATAAAAATGTTGTGTACAAAATCTCTTGCAAAGATTGCGACGCATCATACGTAGGTCAGACGAAGAGACAGTTAAAAACACGTATCCATAGACTTATATAAATAGACCGGCCCCTGCCGTAAGAGCACGCGTGGCAAAATAGACGGTGCAGACATAGCCGTGGATATGGTCCTTTCTCTCTCTTCTGATCGCTTGGTGGGGATAGAAGTCTAGACTAGTGGTGGGGGACTAGTAGGGAATAGGAATGGGTAAAACGCACACATTGCTCGTCACTAGTAGATGAAAGGCAGTTGGAGGGATACATGAAGATACATTGACGTGCATACAAAAGTTCAGCTGGTGCGACAATTAAAATAAAAGGAAATAATGGCACAAATATGCTGTATCTGTAAGAAAGAACTTGGTATGGAGGAAGATGTGACTTTTCATCGGTAAATATTCAATGTACATTATATTATAGAATAAAGTTAACCAAAAAAAGTACTGTTTTTCATACGTCTCCTCCGTGAGATTTGCAAGTAAAAATATTTATTTAATACATTTTCTCTGCACATGCAAAAGAATATTTGGAAATTGTCGTTCTGTATTATATGAAAAGAGTAGTAAAATGCCAAAATGTCTTAAAAGATTTGAAGATTTGAAGATTTATAATAAAGATAAACCTTGTCATGTAAAAAAAATTTTAAACTTATTTAGAACAATACAATTATAGATTCTGCTTTACGTAAAATGAAATGTACTGTGCTGTGTCTAAAAATGCTTTTTACATTTTACAACATATGCATTATGCATGCGTTAGATTGGATTGTACGCGTAAATATTGCATTCGTGTTAGTTGTTATATATTGAAAGCAATCGGAATACACTTACTAAACATAATTTAAGTAAATAATGGTAATGTAATTTAAGTAAATGATGGTAATCATTAAATAAAAAAGCAATTTGCACGTTTCTGAACATGTTTTATTCATATTAATCCTAATCCCTCCAACGTTTTTTCCGCCATTTAATTAACGAGATTTTGACTGCTTGCTGTTTCGGGAGTAAATGAGCTAGGGCTCTGAAATTTCTGATGTTCCCTACTATAGCAACTTTTTTTAGGGGCGGGAAGGATTATCACGGCCCACGGCCGTTGGTTTTCCGGAATAAACGACCGGAACAAACGACGTTAGAAACGCGTGGGACACGAAAGTGCATGGTTGGAGAGATTAGGGTTGACTTTCTTTCATAAACATATCTTGTATGTATAAACATATAAACACACTTTTTATATAAAAAAAATATTTTATATAAACATAAAACATAAAACATAAAACTACTTTTTTAAATGTCAATATTTTATATTAAAAATGTATGTTTTTCTGTCAAAACGCTATTAACGTGGTATTGAAAATTATATATTTAAACTTATATAATTGTTGATAATATATTATTGATTAGCAAATATAACTAATCGATTATGAAAACTTCTTATTCTTTTTATATCTGTTACACTGTTTTTAGCTTCGTGGTATAATCTTATGTTAAAATATTTATGCAAAACCTGATGTACTAATTCAGATTTATGAGTATCAAGAACACATGTTATTTGGATAAAATCATCTAAATGACTAAAGATATCATTAGGTAACAAACGTTTTGCGCTATATATAAGGCTATTCATTAAGTTTTTAATTGTAAATAGATTTTTATGTTGCCTAAGAACACGCTCAGCAACTTTACAAATTTTAATAACTGAATCACTGGGAAATAATAATCCTCCCCTATTTTTTATTCTTATTAATAAAGATTTGGTTACTTTAGTCTTTAAACTTTGGCGACACATATCACATTTAATTTTATTCTTAATACTTTTAACCACCACTCCAGCTATGTAAGTTGCAACTTCTGAATTGTATTCATTCCAGCACCAACTATTTGAAGACTCATAATCGTGATCAGACAATGTCAAAATGTTATCAACTAATAATTTATCCGCGTTGTTTGTTTCTATTTCAAATTTAAGAATGTGGGTTTCATCTTGGACGGTACAATTTCCTTCTTCTGGTACTATTGCATGAACATGAGTCATCAATTTCTTGTATGACCTTTTGAATTGGAGACAAGTCGGATTATTATTAAATCCTCCCATTCTTCTTATACTTGAAAAAAATGTCTCTATGTGATCCTGAGACATTTTATATGTTAGTAAATATGTCATAAGTTTTCTTTCAAATAAATACTTTGCTACATGTAACGCGCTATTCATGCCTACAATAAAACCCCAAAAACCGACTCTTTTTTTACTTTGCAAAATAGGTATACGTTCACCAGTCTTTTTATCGATTATTTGTAATGACTGAATATAGTTAGTGTAATCTATAATATTTCTTTCCATCATTTGCAAGTTTTCAAGAGTTATGCACTCCTCTGTTTTATTTTTCCCAAATTTTCTCCTGCTGTTCATTAAATCAAAAATATTATTAAAAATTTGACAAAATCGTGCTGTAGCTAATGCTTCCAAAAATTCAAGATGTATACGACTTAAAAAGATTAATGCATTGGCTACTCTTGTACTTAAAACCTGTGCTGCTAGTTTAACTTTCATTTTTTCATTATGGAAATTAATGTGTCTTCTACTGATTTTTGTCCCAGGATAAACTTTTTCTTTCTCTTGCAAGTCTACAAGCATTACTAAATATTTCCAAAGAACAAATCTACCTTCGTCATCGATAATATCACAATTACTAAACGTATTTCTGACTAGCTTTAACATATGACAAGCATCAGGTACAACGTGTATGGGTTCTTTCGAAATAGGATGTAGAAATGTTGTTTTATTAAAATATTCCTTGGCCTTACTCCCAAGATTTTCTATCATTGATAAATTAGAAGCAGCACCGTCGAAAGTGATCGATCTTATATTTTCTATGCCATTTTCACTTAAAATTATTAAATTATTTGTGATAATATTCGCTCTTTCTTCAGCATTCAAACTTCTAATAAAATAATAAGATATTGGCGTTTTAAAATGACCGTTTAAAGCTACGAGGATTACAACCAAAGCATACGTGGCTTCTCTGTCATCATCAATATCATCTAAATTTATCCCAACATCCACATGGCCATAAGATTTTCGACCATCCCATTCAACACATTTCTTAATGGACATCTCATCTACTTGTATTCCAAACTGTAGAATTTTACCACTTTTTTTGTTTTCGTCTATTACACTTTTAATTGACTTCAATATTTGCATAGTAATTCCAGGATTAAAATCAATTGTACTGAACCATTTTCTAATAGTTCTTGGATGAGGTAATCTATTTTGAAATGTTTGTCTCACATAATTATAAGCTGCATTTGAATAAAATAATAACGTTGCAGCAAATTGTCTTGTAGCTTCTTGATATTTTGTAACACGGCCTTTACTCAGAACATTTTTCATAATTTCTACAGGTGGAATATTTATTGTAGCCTAAACAAAAAATTTTGAAAACAAACAAATTAACTTAAGAAAAATAATAAAATAACATATTAACAGAATTGAAATAATTCTTTCAATATAATATATATAATAATTAAATGAAAGAGCTAATGAGAGAATCAAACTTTGGCTATCATTGAATGATATTTATAGTCCGTTCATATTTCAAAATTATTTTAAGTAATAGATATAATAAGTATATTATATATACGTTATTATACTGTATATAAGATATAAGTAATAGCCCTAATGTTAATATGGTTTTGTACTTTGCTTACAGCATCTTAAACGTCTAAAGCTAATCTCAAAATATAATTGACTATAAATATCATAAATGATTCAATTCTCAGGCGGTAAATCACTTTATGGGTCTGCGTACAGCTAATCAATTAAAACGATTCGGACTCATAACAGAGTTTCATTTTTACGTCTTTTCAAATAAGAATATATATAGCATTATTTCTGATTTTTTATTATATTTGTAAATTGTTTTTTCCTTAAAACGTACTAATACTAATGCATTGTGTTATAAAAGGGAAAAAAAGGATAAACGAGGTACAAGGGATATAAAGTCCAAGTAGGCCTTGTTTTCGCAGGACGACAATTGTTATATTATTGGAGCTATTCTACTATATTACTCTTTTACACTTGTATTCTATTCTATTTTATTACTACTCTATTTAATTATATTTAAAAGAGGGGGAGCGTCCCGTTTGACCACGTTGCGATTGACGACAACTACTCACAGCTATGAATATGGGCCTGTGTCAGGAGCCTAAAAACAACTTATTTTACTTACATCCATAACAGTAGCAACCTCGCTAGAAATCAATCCGTTATTTTTCAAATGAACTATTGTATCCTTCAAAGTTTTAATTCTTCTACTTTTACGTCTATCCCTTTCTTGAAAAACTTTTAACTTTTTTGATGTTTTTTTATAATAATTTCGAAATAATTTCCAATTATGATCAGATGTAAAATCATCACGACAAAAATCACCAACAAATCTATTTGTAAGACGACGGCGTTTTTGGTTGACTTCTCCACTTTCACTTTTTCTATACATATAGAACACAATTATTATTAATAAAATATAACCGAAAGATGTTATCACGTCCTTTAATATTAACTATACCTTTTTATTGCTCTATTGACTACTTTTTGAATATTTTCAGTTTCTTGTGTTTCACATGTTGTATGTACAAGGTTAAAGGAATCTTGTTCGTAATCCTTACTGTCCATACGTACTTGCCAGACTTTTACACTATCTCTGTTTGTTCAATCAAAACACGTTTTTGTTAATTCTTGTTAGGTAAACTGATAATTTAATTTAACAAGAATAGAATACTTACTCATGTGCAATCAGATTTTCAGAATTTAAATTTTTATCAACCACATTTTCAGAATTCAGATTTTTATTAATTGGATTTTCAGAATCTAGATTGTTATTTATGGTAATAGTACTTTCATGTCTAAAAATTATAAGATAACATTATTTGCTGCATATTTATGAAAATCAGTATAATTTAACTATAAACAATACTTTGTTAAAATATTTATAATTTACCTTAACATTTCTTTCGTAAGATGCAATGTAGGAATAGCTCCTGGACGCAAACATCTTTTTATGTTTCCATTTTTCATGCAAGTATAAAAGAAGCAAGGTTCATGAAAATGTTTGCTACATACTCTTCTATTTTTGGAGACTTCTCTCCCTATAGCATCGAACCATTTTAATTTTACATCCTCTCTTTTCGGTATACTAGAACATAAAATAAAAATAATGTGTGTTCGAGAGCACGCGGTAGCGCGAGATAGCGCGAAGTAACAAAACGACCACAAAAGAAAGCAAGTACAGAAACACAATAAAACAAAATATATTCAAAGTCTGAGTATGTACAATTATTTACAGAAAGATATATTTTGCCAAGAATGGTAGCGCGCGCAGAAGCTGTCACAGCGAAAAGCAGCGAAGTTAATAGCAGATTTGAAATCGAAAGCGGATTGCGAGTATTATTCAAGCGGTTGCACGAGCGGTGATTCTAAGCGGGTGAACTTCGGTAGGGTGATTGACCATCGACGGTCTACGTCACCGTACTTGCGACAAATTTTCGTTTGGCGATCCGAAGAGATTGTTGCTTGTTTTCGATCACAATGTTTATAGCATGGATTTTTTTCTTGTTTGTAAGAGCGGTTACGGTTTGACTTTGTTGTTGACGAACGAACGTTAGCGAACTTTACAGAATACGAATAATAGAAAATCCATGCTATAACTTAACAGAAATACGACTCGTTTAAGGCAAAATTTCAAGCGAGTTATAATTTATTTAAAACGAACATGCACTGGCATGCAACCGAAAGCGATTTTCGATACGAATTGTCAAGATCTCAAACAATATGTATGTCAAATGAATAATATTTTTTATCACACACACATACATGTGGACAAACACGCAATATTCAACTTTACTTTTTTAACACGAATGCAATATTTACGCGCAATATGTTGTAAAATGTAAAAGGCATTTTTAGACACAGCACAGTACATTTCATTTTACGTAAAGCAGAATCTATAATTGTATTGTTCTAAATAAGTTTAAAATTGTTTTTACATGACAAGGTTTATCGTTATTATAAATCTTCAAATCTTCAAATCTTTTAAGACATTTTGGCATTTTACTACTCTTTTCATATAATACAGAACGACAATTTCCAAATATTCTTTTGCATGTGCAGAGAAAATGTATTAAATAAATATTTTTACTTGCAAATCTCACAGAGGAGACGTATGAAAAACAGTACTTTTTTTGGTTAACTTTATTCTATAATATAATGTACATTGAATATTTACCGATGAAAAGTCACATCTTCCTCCATACCAAGTTCTTTCTTACAGATACAGCATATTTGTGCCATTATTTCCTTTTATTTTAATTGTCGCACCAGCTGAACTTTTGTATGCACGTCAATGTATCTTCATGTATCCCTCCAACTGCCTTTCATCTACTAGTGACGAGCAATGTGTGCGTTTTACCCATTCCTATTCCCTACTAGTCCCCCACCACTAGTCTAGACTTCTATCCCCACCAAGCGATCAGAAGAGAGAGAAAGGACCATATCCACGGCTATGTCTGCACCGTCTATTTTGCCACGCGTGCTCTTACGGCAGGGGCCGGTCTATCTATATAAGTCTATGCACGTATCTCAGAACATCGCAATCACATTAACAGAAATACAACGACTCTTTCAGTTATTACAGAACATAGATTGGAACGTGATCACGAATTCGACTGGGAGAGTGTCGAAATTTTAGATAACGAAAGATTTCTTTCTAGAAGATTAGTCTCGGAGATGACTCACATAAAATTGCAGAAGAATGGTATTAATTTGCAAAGCGACACGGATTTTTTAAATCATGCATATACCACTGTACTGAGTAAATTATAGATTGCGCCTACGAACATTGTATCATCATTATTGGTACACGTAATATTGTGACGTCGCCAGAGTTCTGCACGACCATTGGTCCTCCCGATACCTATTAATTTGCTGTTAACTCACTATGTATATTTCGCGCTCATGTTTTGACGTTCGACTCGTTTCTCCTTTGAGATATCCTCACATCATTGTTGACTGCTGCGCCGACGAGATCGTTTAGTCTCGCCGTTCATTTTTAAATTGTATATTGCTATTCCTTGGCTTTCAGACCGAATGGTGAGTTTCATAAGATTCTTTTTCAAAATTATAACTTTATCCTGACATATTTACAGATATGGATCTTTGAGTCTGTGTTTCTGACCGTCGAATCATGAAACTCGCCATAAGGAAGTGAGAACGCTAATTATTGTAACGGCTGAAGATGGCTCAAAGCTGAGCCGAAACGTTTCGTATGTTTGGAATATGAAGAGAAATAATAAATTCTATTGAATTTACGCCCCAAAATCAGCGTCTGACCCTTACCGCCCTGACTTCTTACTCATTGAACTATTGGGGGTCCTTATTTATGATTCAATCACTTTTTTATCACTATAAATAGATAAAAATGTCATTTACATACATGTTATACATTATATTTATGGATTATTTAAAGCATAACATTCTGTACATAAAAAATTATATAATTTTTTTTTGCGTTATACATTATAAATTACTCTTTTAGAGAACGTATATACTAAAATATTGAACATTAACATACACTGTTGGAAAATTTGTGTTAAATATAACATAAATCACATGTCCCAAACGGTCCACTCATATTTTTGTGTTAATTTAACATAATATGGATGTATTAAATGGTAACATTGATACTATGTTAAAATATTTCAACAGAAAGGAAATGTAATTCTAATCGCAATTTGAAGTCAATTATGTGTACATTGTGTCAATTAACATAACTTTTATGTTGAAGTTAAGATTGTAAGATAAAATCAACACTCTTTTTCTGTAAATTTTTATTCCTACTTCTGTTATAAAGCAAAATCAACACTCTTTTTCTGTAAATTTTAACACATTTAATAAATACATTCAAATTGTGTTACTTTAATATATTTTTTAAATTATTTTAATAATTTTACATTTTAAATTTGTTAAGTTAAATTAACATAGCAGGCATATGTTAAATCTACACATGTATGTGTTGATTATTTTACACAAAAATTTTAATAAGGACCTTTTTTTAACAAAACTACAAAAATTTTCCAACAGTGTACGTTATTATTCAACAAACTAAATTTAAGAAATATGTCAAAAACTTCTTTCTTGATTTATCAATTAATATATAGTTATAAATTTTGACCAACTGTTACAATTAAATATATTTTTCTTAAAATATATAAGTATAACTAATGATATGTTTATACAATAAGAAAAGGAATTTTCGGCATATTTTATCTCTATATCATTTTATATTACAAAACATTAATAATAATACGGGAAAATGATATGTATAGGGTAGATAGTCCAGCAATAAACCATTGCGATATTTCGTAATGTGACGTTATTAGATTGTGCTGTTGTTGTGCAACGACTCGCATTTGAACCTCTCTTCAACTTCCCAATCGGCCGGCAGATTGCGCAAAAGACCGCCACATTTTGTAAACTTTGGGTGACAAAGTTTTTTTTGTAAGTTTTATGTATTTTTTAAGTTTTTGTTGTTATATCTATAATTTTTTTCATTATTTTATAGTTTTGTGTGTATATTTGGCTTTATAATTTAGTAAGCAACTTTTTTCTATTGCATTATTTTACCGTATTATTTTGGAGATTATCGTAAAAAATATTATATGGTCTACAATAAACCATTTTGTTTTTGACTAGTTATCTGTGTTACAAGTCTGATTAAACTGATTAGTTGCTACAATAAATAATAATGTTAGCAGGGCGTATTGAAGAACACACAGGAATATACACAGCAGGATATTTATTGCTTGAACGTTGTGAGACAAAAGTGACGTGTGTACTGTAAAGGCGAGAAGAAGAAGTGACCGTAGACAAAAAGTATAAAAGTAACTAGATAGTAGATACGATAGCGCTTCGGGCGCTCTAAGGTGATTGCACCGTGGACATAACCGTGAATAAACATATAATAGATGATTTGATCCCGAACATATAAAGCACGGAAATTGTATCCTCAACAAATAATCTAAGTGAGAAAAAAACCTGATTAAGAATAATAATTTTGATTGTGTAAGTTTCAAATAATAATAACATATAACATATATAATTAAGTTGGTTTTAATTTAAATTTATACTATCCTACTTACTTATCTTATAATTATCTCTTCATTAAATAAACATTTTAAAACATGGTAAAACTAAAATAACCTTAATAATTTACAATACAAAACATGTAGTTTATTGTTAAAAACGGCTAAGTTTATTGTGTACACACCATTGTACATACACAATAAACCATTTGACATTATTTAAAAAAAAATCGAAATTGTAGCTAAACTTTAAAAATAACTTATGAGTTATCTAGTCCAGTCGCCAGGTCGATTAAGCATTTTTTCGAGGTTGATGATTTAAGTTAATGTTTTTTAAATGTTTTTTTGGGTCGTAGAACAAGAATCTGTAAATAGTTTTTTCATAAGTCGATGCAATAAAAAGTTATTAACAATTTATTTGTTTAAATTGCTCTAGCGATCAAACTATACATTCTATAAAAAATGAACTAGAGAAAATTTGTTCCTCTTTTCACGACGAACAAAATGGCGTTTGAATTTTTCCAAAATTTTGATTATTGACGGAAATATGTCAATTTTTAGGTAATTACTGCTACGCGTCGCGGAGTGCCCTAGGCGTGCGCGCTCGCGCTCAATTGTAATAAAAGAAGCAAAAAAATAAATTAAATTAAAATTAAAGGAGCAAAACTCGTGTGGTACAATTGAGCGCGAGCGCGCACGCCTAGGGTACGCCGCGACGCGTAGGCAGTAATTACCTAAAAATTGACATATTTCCGTCAATAAATAATCAAGATTTCGGAAAAATTCAAACGCCATTTTGTTCGTCGTGAAAAGAGGAACAAATTTTCTCCAGTTTATTTTTTTATAGGATGTATAGTTTAATCGCTAGGGCAATTTAAACAAATTAATTGTTAATAACTTTTTATTGCATCGACTTACGAAAAAACTATTTACAGATTCTTGTTTTACGACCCAAAAAACATAAAAAAAAAACATTAACTTAAGCCATCAACCTCGAAAAAATGCTCAATCGACCTAGCGACTGGACTAATCTTATACAATATGTAGTCAACTAAATTCACGAACTGTATGCAAAATACAGATCTCTAACTCAATAATTGAAAGAGATATAAGTTTCTGAAATTTACGTGGTTCATTGTTGGACTACCGATCCTATGTAGTTTATATGGATGTTTCTAAAGGTTACTGCTAAACTTAAAGAGTGTATAGAGGGGTCAAAATAAAACAACTTTTGATTAGGAATCTATGTTCTCCGAAGTAATCCTGAGTCAGGCCTTTGAATATATAGAATTCGGATAATATTATACTAATGAAATAATCACAATCTACTACTCTTCTGCACTAGCTTTATTTTTTTCTTAAGATTTTGTTAAGAATTACGTGAGATATCTGGGATATTTGAAAGAGTACGCCAGAGTTCTGTTCGACGATGCAATGCTTGCATTAAATATGGAGGTTGCCAATTCGAACTCCTTTTATAAATTTAGTTTGTAAGCTAATGTAATCCTTAGCAAAACCTTAATAAAAACGAAATAAAGCTAGTGGAAGTGTAGCAAATTATGATTATTTCATTAGTATATTATCCGAGTTTCATACATTCAGAGACCTGTACTGATTCAGGATTTCTTCGGAGAACATAGATTTCTAATCAAAAGTTGTTTTATTTTGACCCCTCTATACGCTGCTTAAGTTTGGCAGAAACTTTTTGAAATACCTTGTATCCGCTCTTAAAAAAGGCATGTAAAAGATTGAATTGTTGCCGCTTATCCGCGATGCTGATTAATCACTGCGCTTACTTCGTGAGCATCTGTCACCGTATATTTTGATAGTTGTGTGTATCAAGGGATTAATAGTGTAATAATAATAGTATAATGTTAAAGCTAAATAGCGCGCGCAAAGCGCGCGTCTGTGATATCAAATAATATAAAAGGAACATAAATAAAATATAAAAAAACATGATTTTTGTTTCTAACATTATAATCGAATAATATAATATGAATACAATGAAAAAGACCAGAAATTTTGAAATTAAATCAAATATTTTGATTAATGAATTTTCCCTAAAGACAAAATTATTGTATCATATTTGTCACATGCAGGACAAATAGAATCGACATGCTAAGCTAAAATAAAATTCAGAAATGTTAATGAAAATGATAATGAATTGGTCGACATAACATCATCATTTATAAACAATAAAATGCTGAAACGCATAAAGTTTATTTCGCGATGCGTTGAGTTGCTACATTCTAGACACGTGCTATTATCTTCGCCAGCTAGGAACAGGAAGTTCACTCGGCTGCTCACCCACCTGGGCTTTCCGCTCAACGCGCGTGCCGTCAAACTCGTGCCTGTATCCGTTATACGTATATAGATGTGTTCCATTTGAATTATGTATGTACCTCATATCTAGAATTTTCGCGTATGGATAATCGACAATAAAAGAAAACATGCATTAAGCAAAAATTATTGACACTCGTATTGCTTATCAAAAGCATATTTTTCAAAATTATAATATATTTATATTATATTAGTTATATTACTATACATATACTCATGCACGCACGCACAGAAAACATACACACAAAGTGTATCCCTAAATAAGTACCGTTTGAATTAATTACTAAACAAAAAGGGATATAAAACAATATAATAAAACTTAATTAAGTCATATTTTTATGTAGAATTTCATATCGTAAAGGAAAAATATTCTTTAAATTTTTCAAGGTTATTTAAAATTGCTTTGTATTTCTTAAATAAAACACTATTTTTTCGATATACAGTATATTCCATTCGTATCATATAAATTTACTACACAATGCAAATCTTGTGCACGATAAAGATTTCAATAATCGAATATAATTTTGTAGATAGACTGTGAAGAGATAATTATCAAAGATCCATTTTTTTTAAAATAAGATTTTATTCAGCAATAAAATAATTTTTAAGTTTGCTAATCATCATAATACGCATTATTGAGCTAAAAATAATCTACACTAGATAAAACAAATGAATTACTAAAAGAGTCTCAATTTCTGCGGAATTTTAGACAATTAATAAGATTATTGATCCCTATTTCTTTGATGGCTTATTATATACACAAATATAGGTACGTAATATTTCTTCAAAATAAACTACCAATTTTTTTTGAAGAAATAAGTTTGTAAGTAAGTTAAAACAAATGATTACAACGTAATAGTGTCCCATTTTATTATATATTACCAGCAAAAAGACAGCTAAATTATATATTTCCAAATCGATGGATTGAACGTGGCGGATCAATTAATTGGCCGGCAAAATCACTGGATTTAACACTGTTGTTATTGGTTTTTATGGAGATTTAAAAAAAGTATCGTTTAAAAGTGCATTTACAACTTAAGAAAATAGAAAGAAGCGCATTATTAATGCAAATGCAATATTCCAAGAGAAATGATTATTCTTATGATCAACCATTCTCCCAATCGTAACAATATTTAAGAACTATAGGTGAAAAATTTGAACATATTTTTTAAATAAAACAAATCAAGTAATAGAGCCTAATTTTTCCTAGAATCTTAATTTTTCTCTGTTTTAATAACTTTTTTTGCCCTATGATTTTAGATTGTTTGATTTCAAATAAAATTATTAAACTGTCTTGTTTTGTATCTTCACAGTACCAAAAAAGTATTTCATTAAAAAAATACAAAGCAACTTAAATTTAATACGATCTTAAAAATTAAAAAAAAATTTCTCACACTATTAGATATACATATATAGGGTAGAACATTTAAAGTGTTGCAAGCTGTTATCTCTGAAAGTACGCATTATAGCAAAAAAATGTATTAAATAAAAGTTGCTTGGCTCTGAGAAAGAAAAAAAATAGGGATATTAGTGAGTGTAGGTGAAGTTTCAAACGCTTGTAGCATGTCTTCCTTTTTGCAAAATGTAATTAATTTCATTTTATTACTTCTAAATCAAAATGTTCACAACCACCTTTCCATTAAAATGTCGTTATTTTAAAATTATGCTTCAAAATAAAGCCGGATTTGGTCCTAAAGATGGCCAGCCGTCAAATTTGAAAAAAAAAGGAAATTTTGATGTAATGGAAACAAACGGTTAGTATAACTGGTGTGCTATGGAAACACCCACCTATATTATAAGCTACTAACGGAATTTAATAATCGTGTGTCCGCGCAATTCGACGAGAAGAGAACCCAGCGTTTACGGTTGCTTGGTGCGCGGCGAGGCATCGGGAGAAGGGGGGGCTCTGTAAATAACAACAGCAATGCAAGAGCAACGCGTGACGCTGGACCTCCGCGTTCGTAAAAATCGTGTTGTCGCTTTCCGCCAAGTTGTGCGGACATATACTGATTCGCAGATTTTTATTAATTAATTTATTATTATTAATTGCTATCATCGCAAAATAATAAAAGATTTTTCTATTCAGTTTAATTCGCTCTACCTGTCCAGGAAAGGTGGCACGGTAATTACTAGACCCCTTCCACATAAAGAACGAGAGAGAGAAGGGGGAGAGAGAGAGGGAGAGAGAGAGAGAGAGAGAGAGAGAGAGAGAGAGAGAGAGAGAGAGAGAGAGAGAATGTTATTTTGTAATTATACTGCATGAAATAAAATAAAATATTTGATATATCCAGTATGTTAACAATACACATATAGAAGTAAATTTTTTTTGTTCTGCTACATTTGTACCTATAATAAAAAAGAAGAAATTATTTTACAATATTATTAAAATATTATAACACACATCCTCTCCCCCCTTATTCTCTGTCTGCCTGTTTTTCTTTTTTTCTCTTTTTCTGTCTTACTTTATATTAAATAAAATTTTAATTTTGAATCACACACATATATATATATTGCATGTATATACGTATAACGCATGCATAGATTATGGGAAATATTAATTTGTTAAATTGTAAGGCAAATATATTTTTATGCATTAATTCTTGCATATTCCTCAAGTTTCATGTAATTATACGCATATAACGTACTATATATATATATATATATATATATATATATATATATTAAAAAGAGCAGTTGGAAGGGGACATTGTTTAAATTACATTAATGAATATATTTTTCATAATAATGAGCTAGAAATTTTCAATTACAATAAATACTTATAAGATATATTTTTATGTTAAAGTGTTCTAAAGATTTTTCGATTTTCTCATATTTTGTACAAACATTTAGGTATCCTCTCCAGAATGCTATAATGCTTCTTTCAAATATCAAGAATTCACGTGGTTGAAGGTTTTGAATGTTCAAGAAAATGTGATGCACTCTCTACAATCCATCAATTCACACATATACATATATTTGAAATTCAATATGCCATGATGAATTATGCACATAAATATGCAGAATGATTTGTGACACCATATGTAACACCAGATGCAATTTACATTCTAATAAAATATATAGTCGAATTAATGTTTTCTGTGTGCTTTTATTCATTATTCGTATTAGAAGAATATTTCACACATACTTAATTTACTAATAATTTTTTATGCATGTTAATCAATGTAATCAGATACATATGAAAAAATTTGTTATATATTATGAAAACGTTGAATATAAATATTTATTAATGCACAATTAATAAAAACTATAAAAATTAATAGAAACTATAAATCTATTTAAATTGTAACTTGAAAAATACAGAAATATTTGCAATAATAAACACCAATCTGAAATAATAGGCACGAGGAGAAACCGAGTTATAGTTAACTAGCTGCAATGTTATAGGAAAAAAAATCAAATAAACAGTGTTACAACTTGTCAGTACAAAATAGAATCTTTTATTACGTTTGAAATAAGTAAGAGATACAATCATAATAAAAAATTTTTTTAAATCACAAAATATAAGAGTTTTAATATATTATACGTGTGGTCATTAAAACACAATATACATATGTAAATTAAATACCTGATGCCTTAGCATAAAGAGCATGAAGAGAATGTTATAGCTAGCTGTTGTTTACGGTAATGATTAGTGGACTGTATTTCACTGGATTTCAGTTTATCTTTTATTGAGAGAATCTTACAACGACGTCCGTTTTGTTTCACGGTTGTGGCCATCTTGTCCCTTTCGGAACGGTTCTCAAACATAATAAGTGCAACACTACAGTCCGCTGTACGCTGTACGCTGTACGCTGTACTGATTCAAAATTACTGAACATATCGACCCACGTTAAAAGGCACTTTCAAAATAATTAATCAAATAATTAATGTGCAAGTCAAATAAACTATAATTTCGAGCTATTGAACAAAAGGAGATGAATTTCTCCCATACTAATGAAGACTAAGAGAAAACTAATAAACTGTAAGATAATATAAGAACATGACTGATAGAACAGTTGACAAAACAAAAAAAAAAAACGTTTTTCTTAAATCTAATTATAACTAATTTGTACATTCTTCTTGAGGTAGTGGACAGAGTTTCGCGGTTGTAATCTTGGTAGTCCCTGTCGCTGTTTTTACTGTGGCGACTCTTGCCACTTCGTCCTTGCCTGGATGAATGGAGATAATGCGTCCAAGTTTCCATTTAAAAGGAGGAAGGTTATCATCCTTGATAATGACCAGCGTCCCTTCCTTAATAGGCTCGATTGATTTTTTCATCTTAGTGCGTTGTTGCAACTCGGAAATGTATTCCTTGTTCCATCGCTGCCAGAAATGTTGTTGGAGCTTCTGGAGCTTCTAGCTGCCACCTAGACAACTTTGACTCAGAGAGATGCATTAGTGTCGGGTCTGCCACAGATGTAAGTGTTCGACCGATCAAGAAGTAAGCAGGTGTAATAGGAGTTAAATCGTTTGGGTCTGAGGACATTGGAATTCATGTTCGGGAATTCAACAAAGCTTCAATTTGCGTAAGGAAGGTATAAAACTTTTCAAACGTCAAAACCGAGTTATCTGCTATTCGTCGCAAATGATGTTTTGTGGACTTTATTCCGGCTTCCCATAAGCCATCGAAATGCGGGGAATAAGCGGGAATAAAATGCCACGTGATACCTATTTCACCGGATGCTCTTTCTATGTTTTTTTCTTCATCTTTCAAGAATTGTGCAAGATTATTTAGTTCTCTATTAACACCGACGAAATTAGTTCCGTTATCGGAATATATGTGTGCTGGCTTTTCTCGCCGAGAGAAAAAACGTCTCAGTGCAGCTATAAAAACCTTGGATGTCAGATCGGACACCAACTCCAGATGCACCGCTTTAGTCGCAAAGCAAATAAACAGACATACAAACGCCTTACTTGTCTTACTACCTCTATCCTTTCGATCCTTTATTAAGAAAGGACCGGCGTAATCGACGCCTGTAGCATGGAAAGGTGCAGTTAGAGTTACACGAAATTTGAACAACTCACGGTGTTTGAATATGTTGTGGGTTATTTCTAAAACATTTAACTACGTACAGTTTTTCTAGCTAAGTTCCTGCCTCCAATCGGCCAAAAACGTTCACGTATAGAAAATAGAAGTAATTGTGGTCCGGCATGAAGTAGCCGTAAATGCTCACTAATAAAAAGTAATTTAGTAAATTGATGTTCAGAGGATAAGACTGCCCTTATGGAAAAATACACTCAACTTTTGGTGTTAACCGTTAAAAAAACACCATAGAAAAACCCTTAAAGTTGGGTGTGATTTCGGACCTCCAATTGAAGGTTAACCATCATTTGAAGGTTAATCTTCAATTAGCGGTTCGAAATCACACCCAACCCAGCAAACGCAAAAGGATTAAAAAATATTAAAATTTTTTAATACCTTTGAATCCCTTTTTTGGCGGAATTAGATGAAATTAGATGGGATTCGAAATGAGATGGTCCAATCCCATGGAATCCAAAAAAGAAATTTTCAATTCCATCCAATCCTACACGCAGAAAATTTTTCTCGAAAATATAAGTATACACGTGTTTGAGATTCCGTCATCTCGCGCCACCGGATCAGATGGCAGCATCGACCGGGTATCGATCCGCCAGATCCGCGCGGCCGTTATCGCAAGCACAGGCGCGAGCGTCGTCGTTTCCGCTCGACAGACAGAGTAGATCTATGGCCGCGCAGCGATAAGACGTGAAACGTGCGCTACATACGTACAAGTGATTTTTGTATCCAAGTGCATACTGCAGCGACCGAAGCTGGCCAGATACATTTCTAGACAGTAAAGAAGACCGCTCAGCTCAGCTCTGGTACATCAACACGAAGACTCAGGCTCACACGTGCGCGAGTGCCGACCGCCACGTGTCTCACCGGCTCACCGGCGTATCATCGCAGGGAGAGAGATTAATATAATCATCTCGCTCACTCTCAGAATTAATACATCTCAATTCCGGACTCCTCAGGTCAGACTGTACATTTATTTCACATTAAAGACTGTTCAGACGGTGCTCTGAGCTATACAAATAAAACGGACATAGTTTATTAACACCTTCCACGCGCGTCCCTCTCATCCCGCTCCCACCGCCGGGATAAACAGCGATTTCGCGAACATTTGGTCCTTCGAGCCGGATGCGTGGAACCTAAAGTGTAGCTCAGACACAGATCTGGTGAATAGGGCATGCCCTTCGACGTGCCACGTAGACATTATCGCGCGTGTTCGCGAGTGAAGGACAGACATTCACGCGCGCTCGCGAGTGTTACACAAACATTATCGCGCGCTCTCGCAAGTGTAACGCGGACATGAACACGTGCTCAGTACATGACCAGACTCTCGCTTCGCGCAGTGTTTTTCTCACGCGTCTCTCGAACGTTCTCGCTTCGCGCAGTGTTTGTCTCACGCGTCTCTCGAACGTTCTCGTTCCGTGCAGTATTTCTTACGCGCCTCTCGAAAGTTCTCAGGTCTCTCATCGTGCGCCGCACAGTGACGGCTCATCATGACGGAGCCCGCCAAAAACGGAGACGGGCGGCAAGGACACCACGACGCAGAAGCTCGAGGTACCACCGGCTCGCACGTCGGATCGTCAAGTCGCACCAGTGCGCTTGTCAACGGAGCGTATCCTCAAGGTTCATACTCAGATGAACCGCCTTGCGACGGTGCAGAATATTCGCAAGACGCTGCCATCTTGTGCAGAGGACACGTCATTGGAGGAATCTCAATGCATCTCAAGGAAGTGCATAAGGCGTTTCTCAAGGAATACGGATACTTTGAAATCTCATGGCCGGCGGCGCTCATTTAGCATGAATACTTCTCAAACAATGTTAACGCCGCGGAGGCGCGAGATTACACGGCTGCTCGTCGCGCTGTCGCAAAGATCAAAAGCGTATTTAGAGAGGCCCGCTCCGACGTCCGTATTCGAACCATCGCAGTCCTCGCGTGACAATCAGCGGCTGCCGGACACAAATATCCCGTCTTTAAAGGCGATTACGCTGCAACGGCACTCACTTTACTGTGATGTGCACAAAATTCAGGGATCTCTCACCGGGCGAGCGACAAAAGTTAGTGATCTCACGGAGGCTCTGCTTCAATTGCCTCGGCCGCCACAACGTCCGCTCATGTAAAAGCACACGAGGGTGTAAGAAGTGCACCAACCGACACCACACGATGCTGCACGAGGCTCATCAGTCGCATTCATCAGCGAAGCCGATCACCAGCTCAGTTGCGTCCACTCAATAGGAAGATGGTGCAATCGTCGCTCACTCCCTACGAGCTACAGCCCTGGCTCAGATCAGTTCATCTGTTTACCTTTGTTTCAGAATCACTCGTTCGCCAGCTCAACATTCTTCGTCAACATTCTGTCATTCTCATTACTGGAATTGGTGGCGAAAAGTCAACGCAAACCCGAGGAGTTGCATTAAGCTCCGCTTACTTCACTCAAGATCAGACGTCATCATTCAAGCTCACATTCTGCAGACGTTAACGAACATCCTGCCATCATTCAACGCGGCACCACAGGAATGGCCGCATCTCACCAAGCTGACCTTGGCCGATCCAGATTTCCTCACATCACGGCCAGTAGATATCATTATTGGAGCTGACTCATATGGGCAAATCAAAGCCCAACATCATCAAACAAGATCCATTGATGCCAATTGCGCAGCTATCAATTCTTGAATGGCTCGTTCTCGGACCGATCAACCCATCATCATCGGCATTTGCTGCATTACATCATGCATCGATTCAGGAGAGAGAAGACGCTCTCGACGAGCTATTGTAGAAATTTGGACACAAGAAGAAGTGCCCGCGAAGGAGAATGATCTTCAAGACCACTGTCTCGCGGAACTCAACAGGTCGATACACGGTATAAATAAAGTCATCACTTGATACTCTTGGTGATTCGAATCAAGTTGCTCATCGATGCTTGCAGGGATTAATAAGAAGATTCTCCCGAGACTAGAACTATCGACGTCTGTATCATAAGTTGATGACAGAATATCGAGAGCTCAATCACATGAAGAAGGCTTCTCCTGTTTCCAGTCAGCACACGCAATATTACTTGCCACATCACGGAGTGTTCAGACCAGACAATGCAACCACAATTACGTGTGGTATTTAATAGCTCGAGTGCATCTACAACCGGCCTACTTACTTAATGATCTCATGCACACGGGAGCCAAGTTGCATTTAGACATCACCGATGTTCTGCTCTGGATTCGACAATTTCGACACTTAGTCACCACTGACATCACCAAAATGTATAGGCAGATCAAAGTGCATGAAGATGACTGGAATTTACAACGGATTACAACGGATTCTCTGGACAGACGATCTTCTCAATGAAGTGCCATATTATCTAACCACGGTCACGTATGGTACTAAAGCTGCCCCGTTCTTAGCGGTACGAACGCTGCTGCAACTCGAGGTCGACATGTCGACGATACGTTTGGAGGCGCTGACACTCAGCAGCTAAGACAAACTTCATTGCAGTTAAAGAACTTGTGCATGGCGGGCGGCTTCCCATTAGCAAGGTAGCACGCTACTAATCAAGATGTGCTCTCTGCGGTTGACGCAGATAAGGATCAGAGCTCACAAGTTACATTCAACGATTGCGTAGTCAAAATACTCGGATTACGATGGCTTCCTCAAGAAGATTCATTCACATTCTCAACAAGGATCTCGTCGCACACCGATCATCTCACCAAACGCCTCATTTTGTCTGAAGTGGCTCAGATATTCGATCCACTAGGCTTTGTATCACCAGTAGTGATCAAGGCGAAGATGCTCTTGCAGGAGCTTTGGCTTCATAAGCTCCAATGGGATGAACCACTGCCATCCCAGCTCTCATCACGGTGGCTCATTATCAGAAAAGAACTCACAAGCTTGATCAAGCTCTCAATACCTATAACACATGGAGTACCTTGTCAGTGGAATTTCACGGCTTTTCTGATGCTTCTCAACTCGCAATGGCTGCCGTCGCATATATCACCGTCCACGGCTCTAATGGTACCACGATTTCATTGGTGTGCTCCAAAACTACGGTAGCACCACTCAAACGCCTCACCATCCCGCGACTTGAACTCCGCAGCACTGCTGCTCTCAAGACTCATGCAATACGTTCAAGCCACCTTGAAATTGAACGTTATAGCAGCGCACTTGTGGACGGACTCTCTTGTGACACTCACGTGGATCAAATCTCATGCATCGCGCTGGAAGGATTTTGTGAGAACCGAGTTTCTCAGATTCAAGAGCTCACTGCAAACGCACACTGGAAAGACGTACTGGCACATCCAATCCAGCCGACTGCGCATCAAGAGGCTTGACTACTTCTCAACTCCAAAGTCACTCATTATGGTGGACGGGACCACCGTGGATACTCACATCTGAATCATGGCCATCACAACCCGCACTGTCGGACGAGTTGAGCGCTCATCATGAGGCTCGTCCTGGCATTGCGCTACTTGCAGCTGCATCTCAGTCGGACTATCACTGGGATCTCATATATAGGTACTCAACTCTCAACAAATTATTGAGAATAACAGCTCTTTGTTTCAGGTTTATTTCGCTTCTAAGAAAACGCCGATACAAGCCACTGGACTTGCACTCAGCTTTGGAGGAGTCCCGATTATTCTGGATCAAGGCTACTCAAGCGGCTTACTTCACGCACGAGATCAAGATGCTCACGACCAACTCGAGACTACCAATTACTCATGCATCCAGTCGACTGACTGCGTATATAGACGCTCAAGGGATTATCCGAGTTGGCGGCCGTCTCACCCAATCAGCACTAGCTCAAGACAACAAACATCAGGCGATTTTACCTCGCCACTCACGATTCTCAACCTTAATCATCGCACACGCCCACATGCGTACCCTGCATGGAGGAGCACAGCTGACATTGGCTCATGTCAGGCAACGATACTGGATTATCGGCGGACGGGCTCCGGTGAAGTCTCATGGCTTACGGTGTGTCGTGTGTGCTCGGCAGAGGGGGATCCGTGCTCATCATGATGGGCCAACTACCTCTCTCTCGGGTTACGCCGTCACGTCCGTTTGCTCATACAGGAGTCGACTACTCGGACTGCGGGACAGCTTTCATTGGAGCAGACGCCGCGCTCAAGAAAATGTTAGTTCAAAGCTCTCAAAAACATCAACGAATTGCTCAAGTTTTGCAACTTGACGGTACGAGATGGGAGTTCAAACCACCAGGCGCTCCACACATGGGGGGCAAATGGGAGGCGGTGGTCAAGTGAAGTTTCATCTGAGACGGACTATCGGGGAGACTCTACTCACGACGGAAGAATTAACCACATTGCTGACGCAAAACGAGGCCATTCTCAACTCGCGCCCTTTAGAACCGTTAAGTGACGACCCTGAAGACGTCTCAGCGCTCACACCAGGTCATTTTCTCATCGGAGGTCCACTCACTACCATACCCGAGCCATCTCTGATTGACCTGGCAACCTCGCGACTATCTCGATGGCAGCTCATCCAACAGCGTGTTCAACAATTTTGGGCACAATGGTCAGCTCATTACCTACAACGCCAGCAGGCAATATCCAAGTGGCATCATCCCAACAACAACATCAACGTGGGCTCCATCGTGCTGCTCACCGACGAACGATCTCCACCGTGCAAGTGGCCACTCGCAAGAGTAACGGCATTGCACCCCGGCAGGGATGGACTCACCAGGGTAGTTACCCTTAAGACGGCCACTACAACACTCACTCGGCCAATTGCTAAGCTGGCCGTACTGCCGATCTCGTCCGAATAACAGACCATGAGTAAGGAATCATCAACAAGGTTGCTGATGGCGGGCGGAATGTTTGAGATTCCGTCATCTCGCGCCACCGGATCAGATGGCAGCATCGACCGGGTATCGATCCGCCAGATCCGCGCGGCCGTTATCGCAAGCACAGGCGCGAGCGTCGTCGTTTCCGCTCGACAGACAGAGTAGATCTATGGCCGCGCAGCGATAAGACGTGAAACGTGCGCTACATACGTACAAGTGATTTTTGTATCCAAGTGCATACTGCAGCGACCGAAGCTGGCCAGATACATTTCTAGACAGTAAAGAAGACCGCTCAGCTCAGCTCTGGTACATCAACACGAAGACTCAGGCTCACACGTGCGCGAGTGCCGACCGCCACGTGTCTCACCGGCTCACCGGCGTATCATCGCAGGGAGAGAGATTAATATAATCATCTCGCTCACTCTCAGAATTAATACATCTCAATTCCGGACTCCTCAGGTCAGACTGTACATTTATTTCACATTAAAGACTGTTCAGACGGTGCTCTGAGCTATACAAATAAAACGGACATAGTTTATTAACACCTTCCACGCGCGTCCCTCTCATCCCGCTCCCACCGCCGGGATAAACAGCGATTTCGCGAACAACACGAATGAAGTAAATACCATACTAATCTTGCACAGCTAGGATATAATCATAATATGCAAAAGATTTCAAGATAGTATAGGAAAATTTAGAGAGCAAAGAATAAAACTATATTCTTCCCGGCGATGGAAGCGGGATGAGAAGGACGCGCGTGGAAGGTGTAAATTAATTATGTCCGTTTAATTTATGTAGCTCAGAGCACAGTCTGAGCAGTCTTTAATTTGAGATAAATGTACAATCTGACCTGAGAATTCGTTGAGCGTGGCTGAAAGGAGAAGTCTATAAAATGTGAGTCAATTATATGAATTGCTCGTCGTGTGGTGAGTCGCCCGGTGAGCCGGTGAGCCACGTGGCGGTCGGCACCCGCGCGCGTGTGATCCTGAGTTGCCTTGTTGATGCACCAGATATTGATGAGCGGTCTATTCACACGTTAAGACACTGTCTCGAATGCGTCAAATGGTTGCGATGGGCACGTTGATTGAGTTCTCCAAGAGAAACGTACAGAGCACACTTCGCACTTCAGCTCAAAGCGCGGCCATTTGTCTACTGTCTCTGTCGCGCGGAAGAAGACGACGACGCTCGCGCCCGTGCTTGCGATCGCCGCCGCGCGGATCCGGCCGGTCGATACCCGGTCGATGCTGCCATCTGATCCGGTGGCGCAACGTGAGAACGGAATCTCAAACACGCAGTTTATCCCGAATATGGCTGATTGACAACTTATAGGCTGTAGCGGTCAGCTGTCCGCCACGAGCGAACTTGAGAACGCTGTAGAAACCCTGCCGAGCTGCCCTAGATATAGAGGTCGATGTTGAACCTTAATTGCGCGAAAGTATACCGGCGATGCGCCGCGTAGCGGGCGCGAGCCGGACCCTCTCGTCGCGCAAGCCCGCGTTGCCGCTCGCACCGCGCGCCTTCCGTCGTCCACGATCGTGTGCAATCAAGTGGCCTCCGCGTAAGCGAGTCGCGCCGAGCTCCGGGGAGTCCGGAGGAACGACGGGGAAACCGTATGCGTCGTGTTTATTGTCGTTATTCGCGAATGTTTACAGCTGGCATGTTAAATGGCAATGAACATGGAAGTGGCGGAGGTGTCCGGGGTGGCGTCCGACGACGCTACCTCGCCGGGGGCCCAGTGCGGACCCGCGACCCTCGCGAGCGAATCGTCGCCGTCGCCGTCGCCGTCGCCGTCGCCGTCGCGTCGCCGCGCGTCGGCGACGACGCAACGGCCGAGGGACCCGTCGACGCGCGAACGACGACGAGCGACGGCGCCGCGAATTCAATGGTATTCATCCTAATGGGTCCCCATTCATTATCCAATGGATTCGTATGAGAACCATTGATTGCCATTGACTGTTCAACTTTTTTACTACGGATATATATTAAATATTTTTACATAGCAAATATGTAGATAATTATAAACAAACCTTAAAATTTCCATTAACACAAATTTATATAACTGACAGTTAAATCTGCACAGATTCAGAAGTTGGTAGATATTATAATGAGGAGTAAGACCAATATACGAGCATTAATAGATGTTACGGCAAATTCCTATTATATCTAATTTTATGTATTATTGTAACACATATATATTCCAACTTTTCACTGTGCGCCAATCACAGCCGGACTTAAAACTTCCCTGGGGAGGGAAGAGTTTTTTAACGTTCTAACGATAACTGTGTTTTAAGGAAAAAAAAACGACACCCAATAGTGTCACAAAGTTATATGCAAAATCTGCTACATAGAGCAGGAGTGTCGTTATTCTTTTAAACTGATTATATTGTGGTTTCCTGGATGAGTAGCATCATAAGTAAATTGGTGAGTGAATTACTGCAGACCTTTTCAAGAAACAGTATAAGTTTTATTATAACAAAATATTGTAGTTGTAATTGCATTAGTTATTTTACAAATAAAAAAATTGAATTAAATTTGTTTTTGTCTTCCCTAAAATTGAGAATTTTTAGGTTGTGACAGTATTCTTCTTGTGGTGTACGATATTCGTTTGCAGAAAGTAATCTTTTTCGCTCCCTATCTTTGCAAAAAGAGCCAATTCAAAAAGAGCCACTCTGATGCTTCTCTTTAGATTTATTTTTATCCATCGTGGAAAAATATTTAATGCTGTGAACAAATATGCAGAATAAATGCTACACAAAGATGCTCCGAAATGGACATTGTAGTTACAAAGATAGCGAACTACTACATTATTTTCTTCCTAGAAGACGATCAGCAGGTAAACGCGATTGGCGGTGAGTAAAGGACGCAATGGTAAAAAATGACTGGTAGTGGACATCCCTTGAATAAAAGGAAAATATATACGGGCAAACGTATCTATGTAGGCCCTGCGGCGTCCGCCAAGTGATCACGATGGTGAACGCTTCTTTAAAACGCTGTTATTTTTATTTTTTTAATTTTTTTCGATCTTTGACGTGCGACTATAGAAAATATTCTTATAATATTGGTTGGCATCAATAAGATCCCCGACACTATTATAGCACGTAGGTAACATTTTAGGCTTTTTATGGCTTACTACAAAATCAAAATTTTTTGAACTGTGACAGTATTCTTTTTGGGGAGCGATATAAAGTTGCATCGTAGACAAGCCAGATTTGAATTGACAGAGAATGTTACGTCTCCAGAGGGCTTGCTATACGGCTCTGGAATAGATAATTTTATACCTAAGTCCTAATACTTCCATATACCTAAGTCCTAAGTAAAAAAAATCATTCACACATTGCTTAAAAGTATACTTAATACTTTGAAGTAAAAAAAAACATTAGTAATATTATTATAGTAGATTGTTAAAGAAAGTTGATATAAATATTTTATCACATTTACTATTGTTTATAAAATTGCATAATTGAATAGCTTTCATATTTTAATGCTCAAATTTTTGGATATTTATAAAAAAGCAAAAATATAGAAGAAGTCAAAGAAGATCTTCTAAAAATTAAAGTAACAAGTTCAACCTATATTAAGTTTATTGTTTTAATATTAAAGTTATCTATTATAATATCATAGCATAAAATTTAGTCTTTTTCTATAATGCTAATAAAAAATATTATAATTGCAAAACTATGACTTTTAAAATTATTTGTATAGAATAGTTTTATTTCTAGAAGTTTTTGGTTTGCCAATTATAATATAAAACATTAAATAAATATTTAATAAATGCGAAACTATATTTATTGTGTCTGCAGTATTTTGGAACACGTTAATTTGTTTATGATTTGGTTTGTCATACGGTACTTTTGGAATACATCTTATTGTTAGTCATTGTGTATACGTATCATTGTGACTTTGAATATGGCACGGAACGGAGCTAGTGGAGAAAATGAGCTGTCTTATTTTCCGAAAACTTTACATTGCGACTCCCGGATACTTTTTATTTTATTTTTTTGACGCACTTTACATGTAAGTTACGATTTATCACTGATATGTCTTCCATAGTTATATTCGACATACTTATGTGGGCATATTCGTTCTAGCGTGGCGTTCGCACAATGTGGCTTGGACGCAACGTTTGGCGACGCATGATCCATTGTTGCGTTACTTATGTATTATTTCTCACTTGAGAAGGACCTAATTAAGGTTGAAATGTAGTGAATTAATTAAATAAATTGATACTGGCCAGTTGGGTCGCTTAAGCACGCATTAATATTAGGTATTACATAGAATTTATACATCTGCTGCAACGATTATAGAAAATTTACCTACAAAAAAACCAACTTAACAATAAGTGTCTCACCTCAATTATGATAAGCTTCGGATATATTGTAGTGTAGATAAAGATAAAAGAGATTCTTTGAAAAAAATCAGCTCTTATATATTTCTAAAAGTGTATTATCGAAAAATCTAAACAATATAAAATATGAGAAAATGTTCTAAACAAAATTTTTATGGCTGCAAAGGTACTTCATAACTAACTTCATAACATAAAAGTGTAAGTAGATTTTTTGAAAATAGTATGCTTTTCAAAATATCTCTATCACCCACTATTGTCTCGGAAAATTTTCGAATGTCTTTACGTTCAAGTTAAAGTTTATTTAAAGATAAATTCAAAGTAAAATAAAATTACTTTCTGAAAACGCAGAAATGAGCTAGAAATTCTTTCTAAGAAATGAGCTAGAAGAATTCATACGCACGTACACACGCACACACACGCACACACAAATAGTGTTCCCAGCGAGAAAGTCGCTGCTTTACCAAAACCAATTTTAAGGGTTAACCCTCAGGGTACGGACTATAAAAAAGTTACGTTCCGTACGGACATGGGTTAGCCTAACCCGGCGACTTTGATTGACTGTATATCGGGCTGTAATTTGTCAATTAAAACAAATTTTTTTTTCTTCGAATCGGAAATTTTCTCAAAAATACAATGGCGTTGATAGATTTATTACATTATTTGTTTAAACAAAGATACATTTGAAAATTTAAAACAGTTTTCAAAAAATTTTCATAAAAATTCATGTTTTTTTTTAAATTGCATAACTTTATGAAAAAAAAAGATATCGACATTTTATAAGTCGCGTTTGAAAGCTAAAAAGTTGTTCTTTGAAATGGCTGAATTCGTTTTTTGATCCATTCCAAAAAGTATATTTTTTTTGAACTATGAAAATACCCGTTTTTTTGCGATAGCGATATAACGTTACTTGCTTGATTTATCGTAATAACGCAAAAAAAAAAATATCTTAAAGTAAAAATAGTTTTTTTGGATGTTGTTGATTAGTATAATATAAATAAATAACAAAAATTGATTATTAAATAAAATTATGCATGCACGGATACGTTATGCTGGTATGCTACAGAGCATCATTTTGAGGTTAGAATGCACAAAAGTATATTAAAAATAGTAAATTATACATACCAGAATACTCTACTGCAGCAAATACTCGAAAAACACAAATTTTTCTTTTTGAAAAACACGGATTTTGTAACGTTCCGTACGGACTGGGTGTAGACTACCCGAGTTCAATTTTCAAAATCGTATAACTTGAGCACCAATAGTAGACTGACGCTGCCCCTTGGCGCTCACATAGTAGCTGCCTCAAAGATTCCCCCCCCCCCCCCGGTACGGACCCCCACCATTCACTTCCTTTGAAATGGCGCTACTTTCAAAATTTGCTCGGGTTACGCTAACTCAGTCCGTACCCTGAGGGTTAAATTGCGTCAATATGTTTTATGAGTAAAAATCAGAAAAAAATAATACATAAAAATAGATCCATAAAAGCTTCACTAAAAAGTTATAACATTAAAGAAAAAAAATATGTACAGAGTATCCGGTGATTTTTGACAAAGCTGAAGGTAAATTAGCTTAAACTAAAAAAAAGTACCATTTCGAAAAAAGTTGCAATAATTATTAAATAATTAATTAAACTGTCTGAGCTAATGTGCGAGTGGGGAGGACTCGGTAAATATGTAAATGGTTTAGATACAGCAACGGTAAGTTTCATCTGATAGCGAGAGGTGGACCGTAGTTTTTTGGCGTACTGCCGTGTCACGCGTCGCTCGTTGTTCACTGCGCAACTCTATCTCTCGCTATCAGATGATACTCACAGTTCCATTATTGACACTGCATTATTAACATTATGCTCACATTATTAATACATCTTTTAAACTTTTAAAACTATTTGTTATCAAGAGAAAGTAAATAAAAGAAATATTATCTAAACAAAGTATATATTTTAGATTGCATATACTTTCTCTAATATGATACTTAACTTTAATTATACGATAATTTAAAACAAATTAAAAATAATTAAAAATTTTTAAATTAAGTGCGCTTTTTCAGATTTATTGTTAAACAGCTTACATACCTATTACATTTCTTTTTTTTAACTTATTAAAGAAAAATTGGATATTTATGCATAAAAGGAGCCTCCTCTCTGATTTCAATGACCTTGACATATGTTGTCAAGGTCACCCTCCTGAGTGACCTTCAGAAGTTTTTAGCCGTCGGTCGTTATTCGTTAAAAAGTTATTAACAAAAAAAGTTTAAAAAATATAGCAATTATTTCAAGTACTGAGAGGCATAAACAACTAATATTACGTTTTTTTTTTTAAGCAGAGACTACTTTATTTCGCGAGAAAGTCGCTGCTTTACTAAAACACAACATTTAAAGCAGTAAATTGTTGATAAATTGAAGTTTTTTTGTTGAAGCAGAGAATACTTTATTTCGCAAGAAAGTCGCTGCTTTACTAAAACACAACATTTAAAGCAGTAAATTGTTGATAAATTGAAGTTTTTTTGTTGAAGCAGAGAATACTTTATTTCGCAAGAAAGTCGCTGCTTTACTAAAACACAACATTTAAAGCAGTAAATTGTTGATAAATTGAAGTTTTTTTGTTGAAGCAGAGAATACTTTATTTCGCAAGAAAGTCGCTGCTTTATCAAAACACAACATTTAAAGCAGTAAATTGTTGATAAATTGAAGTTTTTTTGTTGAAGCAGAGAATACTTTATTTCGCAAGAAAGTCGCTGCTTTATCAAAACACAACATTTAAAGCAGTAAATTGTTGATAAATTGTATATTGAATATATGTGAGTATTGGAAGGCATAAATGACTAGTATACATGTCGAAATAGTTCACGTATATACTTTCCACGCAAGACGAGTTGTCACATGGGTTCGTGGCGCGCTTTACAAGCTCGTTGAAGTAGAGGTAGTATTAAAGAAGATAAAGTTAGTCGATCATCTGTGTGAATATTTGTGGCGATATACAATAAACGAGCTTATCCAATACTCAAAATAGCTGCTATATTTTCCAAACTTTTTTTTGTTAATAACTTTTTAACGAATAACGACCGACGGCTAAAACCTTCTGAAGGTCACTCGGGGTCATGACCTTGGCAACATATATCAAGGTCATTGAAATAGGAGAGGAGGCCTCTTTTATGCATAAATACCAAGAATTGTATGCATATCATACGTTTGCAAATCCATCCAATTACCATGAACAGATAAAAATAAGAAGTTTAGTGTAACACGGAACTGAATGGTGTAAAGTCAAATTTCGCTTTTAGATGTCAGTGAAGCGTTATGTGTGCAGCGCGGTACAAACATTCAGAACATTTAAAGTTAACTTTCGCACATGTCACTTGGTATTCAATACGGCAAAGTACGGTGGCATTGCTTGTTCAAAGCTTTTGCTACACAGAAATTTACATAAACTATTAGATTTATTGCTATATTCATATATGTTAAGTATCATTATTGTGTACAGTATTATATTTTCATACGCAATTATGTGGCAATAAAAATCTACAAATCAAAATTACTGTTAATCTTTTTAAAAACACTGCATATATTGACACATTAAAATAATAAAATTTGATTAGAAATATGATTACGAAATATAGTAATTTGAAAATAAGTAGAATTTTATATTTGTAGCATTTTAATATGATCAAAAAACGCACATTATGATATTCAAATAATTCCAAAAACTCTAAAATCAGCTTTAAAAATGTATACATTACTTATTAGCTAATAAATGTTACAGATTTTAAACATTTTGATTTCAACCGTAACAATGGAAAATGCTAAGAAGCTATAAGGTGCCACTTCGCAAGTCGATTTTGTTTTATAATCCTCTATTTTTACCAAATTTTGGTAGATTTACGAGAAGTTCTAGTTTCAGCCGAAATTTTTTCTTTATGCCGAAATACAATTTATTCTGTTCATTATTCGGATCTTTTTAATTCCTTTGATTTTGCCTTTCTTTAACTTCCAATCGCTAAGAGACGTAAAAGAAAAATACAGAAAGAAAATAAATCGCCGTGTGTGTAACGTTGATAATTCAAATAAAAATAGTGATATATTACTCTTCTTTTTAATCAAGTGATTAAATTTTTTGATTATACACAATTGATCCATTACTTTAGTATTGCCCCACAAACATAACAGGTTTGAGTTGAGATTGATATAACGACACTAATTTTCTCATCCATTTTTATTAATATCAAATTATAGAATAAAAGGATGTATTGTTGTTGACTTTCATACAAGTTCAGTTTTCAATAACTCTATTAATGACTTTTGAATCTTATTACGTAAATTAGCACAGAATCGATATTGTGCTCTTCTCTCACGATATTTCATTCCAGGGGAAGAAATCAATAACTCTGCAGTTTTGGAACTTCGTCAGAAAGTTTCTGTTTCTCTTCGTTTTAGATATGGGACTGTTGACATAAGATAGAGTTTTTTGTTTCTCTGTTAGAGAAAATATATAATCTCGTTTTTTAAATAAAAGTGAAATTTTTATCAAGCATTATTCATTAATCATTTTTATACATTAAATTTATCTTTCTGCTTACATTATCAAGTTATCTAAATAACGCATTATAAAATCGAGTAATATGGACTCCGTCGTTGTGGGCTCGCGGCGGGGGAACTGGTCGGGAAGATAAAGGGTGGAAAAAAAGTGGAAAAGGGTGACAGGGAGGTGAAGGATGGAGGAAAAGTAGCGGAGGACACGAAGGAGGAGGAGAGGAGGGGGAGGAAGTGGAGGAGAGTAAGAAGGTGGAGTAGAACAGGAGTAAAAGATCGGACAAAAGGACCGTGAAAAAACCACCCTTTTTCGTGATTAAAAACAAAGGGGGGTGGTACAGTAATGCTGGCCCGAGATTTGGATTCAGGACATCAAAGTACATATAGATTGGGTCTTACAGTTGGTTGCCACATTTATACCTAACGCTAACCCACCTTATATTGGGATTTTCCATTTTCAATGGTGGTTTTTTGCAATAAAAATTGGTGTGGTGGGGGTCAATTTTAACCCCGGATTTGGATTCAGCACGTCAAAATACATAAGAAATGATGGGTCTAGTCTTTGGTACAGACCACTTTTTTTTGTGTGCCTGTGTTATGAGACAGATCTTTGTATATCTACATATATATAAGTACCGTCTTCTGTTTGTCTGTCTGCATGACCGCGAACTACTCTAAAATTTTTCTAATTTTTCGGGGAGTGCCATAAAGTGTATAATTTTTTGTTGCCAATCTTTTTGGAAACCGGTTACGAAATTTTTCCAATATCTTGGGAATTAATTGACCTAATTTCAAAGAATTGCACATGAAATAAAGGTAGAATTTCCTGGAATTTGCTATAAAGTGTATAATTTTTTGTTACCGATTTTTTTGGAAACCGGTTACGAAATTTTTCCAATTTCTCGGGAATTAATTGACCGAATCTTAAAGAATTATATATGAAACGGGTAGAAAGAACTAAAGAGGGTAATAGAATTATAAAAATTGCTAATAATAAAAAGGCTTCCAATTTTTGTTTAAAAAAATGTACGTGATTGCTCTAATTTCTGCAAATTGTCTGTCTGTCTGTCTAACCGCTCATTCGTTAATGAACTGAATTTTAAAGAATTATATATAAAACAGAAGTAGAATTTTCCGAGGATTGCTATCAAATGTATAATTTTTCGTTACCGATCTTTTTGGAAACCAGTTACGAAATTTTTTCAATTTTTCGGGAATTAATTGACCGAATCTTAAAAAATTATATCTATATATATAAGTACCGTCGTCTGTATGTATTATATGTATGTATGTCTGACCGCGAACTACTCATTCGTTAGTGGACCGAATTTTTACCAAACGTATGTGAAATAGGGGTAGAATTTCCCGGGGAGTGCCATAAAGTGTATAGTATTTCGCTACCGATTTTCTGGAAAGCAATTTTTTTAATTTTTCCAATTTTTCGGGAAATAATTGACCGAATCTTAAAGAATTTTCCGGGGTAGAATTTTCCGGGGAATGCTATAAAGTATATAGTTTTTCGTTACCAATCTTTTTGGAAACCGGTTACAAAACTTTTCCAATTTTTCGGAAATTAATTGACCAAATCTTTAAAAAAAAAATGAAATAGGGGTAGAATTTCCCGGGGATTGCCATAAAATGTATAATTTTTCGTTACCAATCTTTGGGGAAATCGGTATCAGAAAATTTTCCAATTTTTTGGAAATTAATTGACCGAATCTCAAACAATTGTATATGAAGTAGAAATAAAATTTTCTGGGGAGTGCTATAAAGTGTATTATTTTTCGTTATCGATCTCTTCATTATCAAACTTTAGAAAAAGTTGGGATTTATCTGCCACAACCCGCATTTGCTCATGGACAACTCTATGTAGCATTCTCAAGAGCAACTAAAAGGGATAGTGTCAAAGTTAAAGTCGATGAAAACAGCAATCAAGGACATCTTATTGAGGGAAATTCAAAATCTTTTACAAAAAATGTTGTATATCGAGAAATTTTGTAAATTGACATGCAAAAAAATTAAAGGAGAGCTAATAATGCCGGGTCAGCGGTGAGTATTTCAGCCGGTAAAAAACAATATTATATATCCTTAATTTATGAGAGCTAATAAGAACGGGTAAGCGGAGGGTACTTCAACTCAAAAAAAGGATAAATTTCGATCGTGTTTGAACAAGGCATCGTTGTCTGAACAAAAAAATTAGAGGAGAGCTAATAATGCCGGGTCAGCGGTGAGTATTTCAGCCGGTAAAAAACAATACTATATATCCTTAATTTATGAGAGCTAATAAGAACGGGTAAGCGGAGGGTACTTCAACTCAAAAAAAGGATAAATTTCGATCGTGTTTGAACAAGGCATTGTTGTCTGAACAAGACATCGTGTCTGAACAAGACATCGTGTCTGAACAAGACATCGTGTCTGAACAAGACATCGAGTCTGAACAAGGCATCGTGTATGACCAAGGCATCATATTTGTCACAAAGACGAGTGTGTAAACAATATAATGTCTGCGCAAAACATCGTGTCTGAACAAGACATCGTGTCTGAATAAGGCATCATATTTGTCACAAAGACGAGTGTGTAAAAAATAATATTAGAAAATAATCGAGTTTTTATATGTATACACATATACAGTAAAAAATATAATTAAAAAATAGAACAAATATTCTAAATGTTTTACTCTCTCTGTCTCTAAGAGTATATGTATAATAATATATATAGTTTTATTTTTTTCTCTGTTATAGTTATAATCATAAAAATTCGATTATATCCTAATATGATTTTTTAGTGGACTAGGCCTACAGGGGAAACCACTTGAAAAAAAACGCGTCAACAATAGTACCTCATGGGTGACGAGGAAATCTATTGTCGTGACAAACGTCGGTTAACTTTAAACCTTAGTTTACTCACTATTTCATCTCTTTTTAAGGGGGACAGTTAGAACATCTCAAATCTTAATAATTGAGACTTCAAAAATTGATGTTTTAAGATAATAAAAAAGTGTGCAGGTAGAAAATTGCACATTGCTTCTTCATAGCTTTGAAGTGAGAAGAAAGAAAATTGTAAGGAGGAAAAGAAGGAAGAAAAGAAGGAGGATGATAAGGAAAAAAAGAAAAAGCGGAAACAAGACGCTGACAAGGAGGATGAAAAAAAAACGCAAGAAAAAATATAAAAAACCTAACGCGCCAATAGGTGGAACCTCAAGGGTGGTGTGGAAGTCCATCATTTTAATATCTTAATTTTTTATACAAATAAAAGTGATTAAAAATTACAAATACAGAATGTAAAGGTGATTTGAGTGATGATTGATAAAGGAATTTACAAAAAAAAAGCTTCAGAGCTTTATAGCTTTTGAGCCCGCGCGAAGCGCGGGCGAAAAAGCTAGTATGAAATAGGAGTCAAGTGCCAAAATTTTGTTAATTTTTGGAGGATAAGTTTAATTTTTCATTAATGGATAATTTTTCATTAATAATTCGATTTTCTTGAAACCGGTGACAAAATTTTTCTAATTTTTTGATGATTTTAAAAAGAGAAAATAAAATGGAAAAAAATGAAAGAGTTAATAATAGCGGGTCAACGGAGGGTGAAAACGCGCGAGGCGCGAACAAAAATAAAATTTAAAGACTTTAATATAGGGGATTACATTTTTGAAATATTTGACAATATGCTAATCTGCATCTATAATATTATCTTTTATTTATTATTTTTAAAAAAGAATTTGAAGATGTAGGTTAGAGTTTAAGGAGAAAGAATATCAAAGGTGCTCCTAATTAATGGGTGAGTTTGGGGGGAGGGGAGTAGATTTTGAGGTCGCGCAAAGCGGGCTCAAAATCTAGTATTTAAATAAATGCTTAGAGAAGAAGAGGCGGAGCAAACTAAAGCCTTTCCTTATGAGAGTAACTTTAGAAAAAACGCGTGGGCGGGGGACGGATGACGCCCCTATCCCTCCACATTCACTACTTGAAAAAATTAATTTAATCCATCTATAATCTTTAACTTAATTTAGAAATAGGTTTGTGTTAGGTTAGTTTTTTTCGGGATAAGAAAGCAGGGAGAGAGACGTCACACATCTCCCGCTCACGCGTTTTTTCCCAATGTTATTCTCATAAAAAAAGGCTCCCGTCTGTTTCTCTTCGATTTTAATAAAACTTCATAGAGGGGGTCAAAATATTCGATACGTATTTTTTATCGGTAAGCAAATATGTTTAAGGGGTGAAATTAGCTCTCGAAAATCGGCTAAATTTATGCTTTTCGGCTATTTTACTTCTGAACTAAGCATAATAACATAATTTTGTAAATGTACAAAATGTAGGGGAGAACGGGGAGAAGTTGTCACTATTTTTTCGGTGCCGATTTTTAACAACAAATAATTTTAGTAAAATGTGGTATACCGTTGTAAAGAGTAAACCCTTGGCTACAAAATTTATAAGAGCATTTTTGGTCTACGTCGCTTTGTTCAACTGGTATAGAGTGAAAACGACAAAGGTGCAAAAATTGAAATGTCAAAGGCTGGTTTCGGTTAGCGCGTTATTAGCGCTATTTGCTTATTCTATTCTTGTTTCACACTTGATGAGCGATAAAGATAGAATGATGCAATGGCGCTTATAGCGCGCTCCCCGAATGCAGCCAAAATTGCCGGGGCGGAGTTGTGACTCCATTCTCGGAATAGATTTTAAATAAAAATTCATAATTATGATCATGAAAAATGATAAGATACACTTTATTAATTATTTTTTAATAGAAAAATGGAAACATTAATTAAAAACACGACGGCGGAAAATAATTATAAGAAAAGCGCACACACTTATGTGCCCTGTTTCTCATCAGCTCTATTCTGTCATCTCTGGGTACACGCAGCATATATTATCCAAGTCCTCGCTGGAATCTGACCACTGCTGCTTCTTTGACTTTAATTTTTGCCCGAAGCCTCCATGATATGGCTTGATGACAACTTTTTCCCGGACACATTTTAAGTTTGATCGCTCATGAAATATTAGAAATCAACGAAAATAAAAAAATTTTACTGGATTTGTGTTCAGCTTGCATTACTTTTCAGAATCATTTATCTCGAGATTCGGAGAGACAATATTATTTAAAATATTTAAAATTATCGACGCCCAAAAAATGTTGACCTCCGAAAACACGTTTGCCTTAATGAAAATTACAACATAGCATATGATCTCACTAAACTCCGTTGGTCACATGGGCACCATAAGTAGTGTTTACAATATTAATGGCAAATTCACATAACATACAGATTTCGAGGTAATTGTAATGACGACTCCGCCCCGGTCTCCCCTATAAAATTTCGAAAACTATCCACTGATATAAAAATTAATTTTTTTACATAAACAAACACGAGTTATATAACTAAACTTTTTTATTTTTTTCACTAGTTGACACGAAACCTTTTCTAGTAGAAAGGTTTTATTTATAGAAAAATGTGTGATACAGTTTTGTTCCTATATGTTAGGAAAGACCATAAAGAATTTTATTTAACTGAACGCGACCATCGAAACGGCGAGCCGCCAACCATACTGTATGCGCGTATGCAGTACTAGCGAACGCGAATTCACCGTGTAGTGCATTAGCTTGATGTCGAGTTATTAAACCGTAGAGTACTCGGAAAATAGGAAGCGGAAAATTGAAACAAGATGTGATCTTAATCGAAATTTAATACATATAATATCATATTAGAAAAAAAATTTGCAAAGTGTACAGGTTTTTAGGTTTTTACGGATCAAATGAAAAAACATAGGCGGAGCCCCATGCAGTTTTTCCGATGTTACTGTCAATCATAATTCCAAAATATAAATACATGCAAAAATCAAAGAAATTTAGATTTTGTTTAATACATTTATTTTTTTATACCTTTTTTTACTATCGACAAAAAATGTCAAATCTTCTTAAAGATCTGCAAATCATTACGGTTAATCGGAAGTTACTTAGGACTAGCTACACGGAAAAAAAAATTTACTTGAAACAAATAAATCCTGCTAGGGACTATTGAAGTAATTTATTTTTTTGAAGCAATGAAATTTTACTTGTTTCAAGTAAAATTTCATTGCTTAGCATTGATACAGTCATCATATCTCTGCATGAGAAACATCTAAGAAGGTCACGTATCCATGCATATATGGCGTTATGATACACGAATAACCTAACCAAATTTCGTACGCGAGCAGTAGCCACTTGATGAATGACAGATATAAACGTGTTTTGCGTATTCTCGGGTAAATATGTTCAAAAGTCTTTGAAGCGTGATTTTTCACATTAATCTGATTAATACTAAATAAATATTTCGTCAAAAATAAGAAACAGTATATCTCTTACTAATTTGTCGAAAATATTGACATGATTTTGTATTATTTTCGGCTGAGAATATATTTTTTTATGTATGACGCTGTGGGACAGATTCGTACACTGACTCGTAGAGCACTTTGATACATATTAATATGTATCTATATAGTATCAATGTGTATTTATAGTATTAAGTACGATATTTTTATTTTATTTTAGACGAAAATGGTAAGAACGTACCAAAAAAAGACCGATAGGGTCTATATTGATGAAGATGCCGTAAAATTGTTAATTCCGTATAAATAAATATCTCTATATCTCTATACAATAAACATAGCTTGTTTTAGTAATAATCCAATTTAATTCTGAATAATATTAATATAGATCACTAAAAATCAGTGCCCCATCATGCCCATATCATTGTACCCCGCATATGGGGCATATTGATACGAATTTCATTTTTTACAAAAAATGTTATAACATTTATTATTATTAACAGCAAAAAGGCAATCAAAACTCGTAAGTAGAAGGACAAGCCTTTAAATTTAAGCTATTACATTTATCATAATCTATCTGCAAAGTTATTTATTTAACTCTTGAAAAAAATCGTATCAATGTGCCCCACTTCCCATACAGCACAAAATATTTTCAAAAAATATGTCTAAATATTTCTATAAAAATATTGCAAAAAACATTTTAAAATGGTTTTGGAAATATTTTAAAACGGTTTAAAAATATTTTGTGATAACGTTTGTTAAAATATTTTAAGAATCTTTTAGAAATATTTTTTAAAATGTTTTTATTTACCATCCAGATAATATTTTCTTAAATATTTGAAATATATTTTTAAAATATTAATTAAAATCTACATATATATTGTTTTATAATCTTGTTTCAAAATATTTAAAAAATATTATTTTGAATTTTTTAAGTTCCCTCGCGGCGTGTTGCTTTCGCGCCGCGGTCGTTATCTCTGGCGCCGCCTAAGCAAAAGTTTTCTAAGTCCTCTCGCTGCGTATTGCTTTCGCGCCTCGGTCGTTACCTCCGGCGTCGTCCAAGCAAAAGTTTTCCAAGTTCCTTCGCGGCGTGTTGCTTTTGCGTCGCGGTCGTTACTTCCGGTGCCGTCCGAGCAAAAATTTTCTAAGTTCTCTCGCAGCGTGTGGCTTTCGCTGGAACGAATCGGTACAGCGTCCAAGTTTTGTCGGATTAAACTATAACATTTTTTTACAGCAAGAGCTATAATTTAGCAACCCATGTGCGAATGTCGGACTTCTGCCAGAGTTGTCTGCATGGCCCAGAAGTGGCACAATATTGGCTGCCAAGACTTGATGGGTGGTACTGCCCCAGTGCGGATAAACCGCTAGATCAGTATTGTGCCAGTCTCGGTGACCAGTACCCCCATCCAACCATATTCTGTTCCGAGGCCAGTCTCGTCTCAGTACTGACCGTGTATAAGGCCAGAAATGATATTGTTCTGTGGCCAGGAGTCGGCTCAGTACTGGGCATGTATTGGGTCAACTTAGAAAATTTTCGCTCAGCGCCGGAGGTAATAACCGCGCGAAAGCAACACGCCGCAAGGGACTTAGCGTTTTGCTCGAGCGTCGCCGGAGGTAACAACCGCGCGAAAGTAACACGCCGCGAGGGACTTAGCGTTTTGCTCGAGCGTCGCCGGAGGTAACAACCGCGCGAAAGCAACACGCCGCGAGGGGACTTTTCGCTAGAGCCGGAGGTAACGACCGCGTTCGTGCCTCTCGATTACAAGTACCCCGAATTATGGTGTCATTCGTCTCGTTTTGCGCCAACATGGCGTATCGTCAACCCCCGAGCTGCCGGATATCTTGTACGGTAATCGAATTTGCGTCGTCGTCGCTCTCAGCGGTCAAGTCCCGATGGTCTCGATATTTCGTCACCGGCGCTCGTAAGCGGCCGTGCGTAAGACCGTGCGTCGCCGACCGCTCGGCCGGCCGGTTGAGTACTATAAGAAGTGCGGTGCGCTTGGCGAGCCGAGCGATACGAGCGATACGTATGGACGTACAAACGCGTTTCGCTTGGTCCGTACAAATGTGTAAAACGTTTGTGGAATACGGCTTTATCATGCATGTTGTTAACGTTATTATATTAATATTATATTATGTTAAATATACGAATTTCATATTAATAAATAATTATTACATTAATTGTAATTGCGTTATTATTTTTAATATTTACCGGTTATTATGATTACACAATTTTTGAACACTATAAAGATATGTTATATAGGAGTATAAGCAACAAGAAAGCGTCAGAATCAAAGGATCACCACACACACTAGTCCGTTCGACCATCGATGTCAAGCGACGTTAGGTGCGGTATTGACTCGGATGGGTGACCGCGCGGCTGTATGCACACATGACATATACATAATAAATGTATTTTCTTTTTTTTGTTTTTCTAAAATTCTTATTTCACAAAAGCATAACGGCATATACATACCTTTAAATGACTTATATTTATGTCATTTTTAAAGCATTTTTAAAATGATTATGAACATATTTTATTTTTTAAAACAATATTTCTAAAAGATTTTACAAATATTATTGAATATATTTATTTGCAATCTTTTAAAAATATTTTTGAAAATATTTTTCTGACATGATCTGACGGACATAGAAACATTCTAAAAATATTTTTGTAAATTATTTTAAATTATTTTAATCTTCCTAAAAAATATTTTAAAAATATTTAAAAAACATTTTGTGCTGTATGGGTTCTTCCTAGGTTATAATATCTAGATAGTAATGGATAAATTGATTTGACATTTTTAATTAAAAAAAAACCTCCCTAGCTACATATGATTCAATAACCACAGAAGATCCTGTTGTAAATGTTAATCAAATTATTCTAAAAAATAAAAAAAAGAGTAACTAGTAAGTCTACGTCGAAGAAAAAGGAATTAGATAATTCTGAGATTGAAAAGAAGTAAAGTTATTTTAATCCCCGATTCAAGATAAAATTATTGTCAAGAGTCAAGAAACCAAAAAAGTTTTATGTTAGTTTAGGTTAGATTAGCTTTATAATACATAGGTTTCCCTTATGGAAAAATACACTCAACGTCTTAAAGTTGGGTGTGATTTCTGACCGCCAATTGAAGATTAACCAATCAAAGATGTTGAAATGATGGTTAACCTTCATTGGCGGTCCGAAATCACACCCAACTTTAAGACGTTGAGTGTATTTTTCCATAAGGGTTATATGCTTTATAGTATTATTCCAGTGCAAAAATAACATTCTGTGATTGTTAAAATATAATATTTAACTTTAATTATTAAGACATCTATATACATTAGTAGGTATAATATGTATCATACATGTTCATTTACTGGTAAGCAGCCGTTCATTTACTGACAATTCTGTTTAGTCACTGGTATATCGGTCTTTTTGTCACTTTTCCATTTATTTTCTAAATGTTTTATTCTAAAAGCATCTTTAATATTTTTTTTATATTGAATTAACTACATCGATGCTGAAAGTGATACGGATAATAATTTTATTTCACGTCTCTAATAGATAGAAGACGCCGCTTATTTGTTCATTCACTATTCAGTTCACCCTATGTCCTAATCCGAACGGTTTCGGAGTTATAGGGTATTGAAGTTGCTTTTATAAGAAAAAACAAATTGAAGTAAATGTTGTTTAACGTTCTTTATTCTGTTTAAAGCTTTACAAAAAGTGTTCAAAAATTCAGGAACAACTATGGCAATTGACACTTAATGCTGTCGATGTCATCCGCGAAACTCCAAACATTTTTCAAAAAACTCAAAACAATTTATTAATTTGTGTTAGAAAGTGTGTTAAAGTCGATGACGGAGGAATGTTTAAACAAAAGCTTTAAACAAAAAATAAAAAATAAACTTAAACATTTACTTCAATTAATGTTTTCTTATGAAAGTAACTTTAATACCCTATAACTCTGAAACCGTTCGGATTCAGACATGTTTCGTAGATATTTTCGACTTGTTTTCATGTGCTAAAGTCACTGTACTGTTTTGGCACTGAGTTCAGAAACATCCTATATAATATTAAATTAAATTATATTATTATGTCCATCCCAAACATGGAAGGGTAAAAGCCATAGTAGTGTAAATAAAATATCTCGAAAAAATCTAAGCAGTAGTATCTTTATTTAAAAAAAATTATAACCCAAGTGATAGACATCACAAAATTATGTTACCTTATCAAAAAAGAGTCGCGCTTTAAGTGATCTATTACAATTACAAAAAAGAAATGATATCTCTGTAAATTACAGCGCCAATTACACAGAGAACATATATATTGCCTCAAAAAATAATTGTTGCACTACTTTGAAAAATATTTACATTGTGTCAATTAGAAAAAGAATGTATGATAACAATTTTATAAGATTAAAAAATTTTATTTAAATTTAACAAGGGAATACAAGATATTTAAGTACAAAGTTTACATGTGTATTTTTTAGTGGTCACAAAGAATTACAGAGGTAACAGTACAAAATAAAAATATTTTATTAAAATACATAAATTTTTCTTGTAAAAAAACTTGGCGCTGCTAGACCTCGAAATTGTAAATAAATAAATAAACTTATCCCATACTTAATTACAAGCCGCATTATTCGCCGTCGTCACGCACACCCATATCACTCGCTCGCACATACACACCACGCTGATAATCATTTTGTTACTTCTGTCGCATTCTTCTCTGAATTATTTTTATTTATTGTTGTCCTTATTTATTTACAATTTCGAGGTCTAGCAGCGCCAAGTTTTTTTACAAGAAAAATTTATGTATTTTAATAAAATATTTTTATTTTGTACTGTTACCTCTGTAATTCTTTGTGACCACTAAAAAATACACATGTAAACTTTGTACTTAAATATCTTGTATTCCCTTGTTAAATTTAAATAAAATTTTTTAATCTTATAAAATTGTTATCATACATTCTTTTTCTAATTGACACAATGTAAATATTTTTCAAAGTAGTGCAACAATTATTTTTTGAGGCAATATATATGTTCTCTGTGTAATTGGCGCTGTAATTTACAGAGATATCATTTCTTTTTTGTAATTGTAATAGATCACTTAAAGCGCGACTCTTTTTTGATAAGGTAACATAATTTTGTGATGTCTATCACTTGGGTTATAATTTTTTTGAAATAAAGATACTACTGCTTAGATTTTTTCGAGATACAAAGATTACGTCTACCACTTGTTACTTAGGTTTTTTCGAGGTATAATACTACCACTTTCTTTTTTTTCGAGGTAACAACATATACACTACTATGCGTGTACTTGGCGCCTTTTTTTACCTTTTTTTAAGAAAGGTAATTTTGTACGGATATCACGCCTTTTTGTAGTGTTACGCATCTTATAAACAATATATCTTATAATCTTATAAACAGTATGTACAAGGTGTAAAGCTAAAGGTGTTACGGACTATTATTTCTAAAGAAAACAACAATTTAACACACACACACACACACATACGCGCGCGCGCGCCTTAGGGTAGCAGAAGAGAGAACAAGAGAAAAGTATCTTCGCGAACAATGGAGCTAGTCCCATGACGATGAGTCAAGTACAAGAGCGAGATCGCAATGACCAATATGCAAGTGGATTAACCTAGTCGCGAAACGTTCACCTGTTATATTGTTGAAGAACCGACCGCATAACTTTCCGTCTTTTTCTAATACCGCCGTGAATCGATTTTCCAGCTAACGTATATCTTATGTCTTCGCAAAGCGTAACTTTTAAATCCTTTAGAAAGATCAATCACTTCAAGATGACACATTTTTTTTTTAGAGCGATTGAAAAAAAAGACAGAGAGATTGTAAATGTCGCGAATAACGTCTTGGACGAGTATAGTAGTGTTCAACAACAAGGATCTGTATGTACATATAGAAATAAATTTTCTTTACTAAACACATGCACATGTAAAGGAGATTATGCTATTTACAAACATCTTTATTCCTGTATTACAATAATATAAAATAATGGCTTAAATCTTAGCACAACACTGTTCTTTTTGCTGTACTGAATATGCTATATTTTACAAAAGGCGTATAAAAGATGTAAGAGGACTTGCGGTAAAAATTGATGCAAGTCTTAATAACTTCAAGGATTAAACTGACGAATATACAAAAGCTACTAAATGTATTCAAAGCTATATTACTTAAAGATGTTCATTACGCCATATTATCGCTATATTTTTGCTTTGTTAAAAAATTATAATAAATTATAATAAATTGAATTAATCGCAGCGCGCAACAAAGTTATGTACGTAAGCACTGTGAGCGATTTAATGATTGTAATCTTACTTGTATATATTTCCTAGAAAAATATCTCTCCAACACGTTGCTTCTCTCGGAAATTTTGCTCTTATAATATTCCGCTACGTGCCCTATGAGCGGAGATATTGCGACGCAAAGTCCAAATGTGAAAATTTTTTTATTAAGATACGTCGTCTACTCATCACTCATGCCATGCTATCATTTCATTGGCTGGAATCGTGTCCTTTTCACTTTTTCGACACTGGCGGTGCTGCTAGAATCGCCAGTTTCGATGTATACGTGTGTGTGTACTGCGCGCAGTGCAGACAGTGCGTTTAGCGCGCTGTCACCAGCTGTCACAGTCACATACATAACCTATAACACGGTAGTGTCCCGCGTCAAGTTCGCGCTATAGTTTTTTGTCGTCGGCAACCTGGGACACGTAGACATCGAATTCAAAGTATTAATACACCTAGACACCAAAAACTACGGAGCGCATTATCTGGACGTCATCATCGGCAACCTGGGACACGTAGACATCGAATTCAAGGTATTAATACACCTAGACACCGAAAACTACGGAGCGCACTATCTGGACGTCGTCATCGGCAACCTGGGACACGTAGACATCGAATTCAAGGTATTAATACACCTAGACACCGAAAACTACGAAGCACATTATCTGGACGTCGTCATCGGCAACCTGGGATACGCAGACATCAAATTCAAAGTATTAATACACCTAGACGTCGAAAACTACGGAGCGCACTATCTGGACCTCGTTGTCGGCAACCTGGGACACGTAGACATTGAATTCAAGGTATTAATACACCTAGATACCGAAAACTACGGAGCGCATTATCTGGACGTCGTCATCGGCAACCTGGGACACGTAGACATCGAATTCAAAGTATTAATACACCTAGACACCGAAAACTACGGAGCGCACTATCTGGACCTTGTCGTCGACAACCTGAGACACGTAGACATCGAATTCAAAGTATTAATACACCTAGACACTGAAAACTACGGAGCGCACTATCTGGACCTCGTCGTCGGTAACCTGTATATCGACTCGATGGATTTATTCGCTGGGTTGATAATAATAATAATATATATAATAATATTATAATAATATTATTTATTATCAAGATTATTTGATCAAGAGACACGATACCTAATTTACTTAAATATAAAAATCTTCCTCCTGACCGATAAGTCTATCGACCTATAATTTAATTAATTTACCTACTAGATCGATAATAATGCGCGCACAATATCGAAACTGGCGATACTAGCACCGCCACCGCCAGTGGCGAAAAAGTGAAAGTGACGTTTTCTCTGATCACGTGATATATATATTCGGTTATATCGTAGCGTTAGGAGGAGGAGTATCTTAAAATAAAATTTTCACATTTGGACTTTGCCTTCCAATATCTCCGCTCGTAGGGCACGTAGCGGAAAAATGAAAAGAACGGACCCCCCCCAAATCGACCCCAAGCTATCGATCAAGCCTATTTAGAACTTGATCCGTTCACTCGTTATCGAGATCTCAACATCTCGAGTACTTGCAAATCGTCGCGTCGCGTAAAAGAGTCACGGTTGGTCTCGCTCCGCGTGTACTTGGCGCGAGACACTACCGTGTCTCTTGATTTTTTAAAATATTAACTCGTGTGCAATTTATATATTGTATAGATTGCATCTATGCACACGAGTCAATATTTTAAAAAATTTGACTTACACCACTATGGTTTTTACCCCTGCATATATACACACATATATACACACTCCATATATATACACTCCATATATACACACATATAATTGTTTTCAAATATTTTTAGATGCAGCAGCGCCAAATTTTTTTGCATTAAATATTTTTTATTTTAAATTTAACTTTACAAAACATTTTATACTTTAAATTAAGTCTAGCTTGTATGCTTACAATAAAATTAATAAAAACAAGGCCAAAAACGAGCAAATATAGATATCATATATTAAGATTAGTTTAATATCTCAATACATATTGTATAAAAAAAAGGAACGTTTCGAATAATATAAAAAATAATATAAAAGTAGATTCTTCTAAACACTCTGTTATCACCAAACACATAAAAGATCTAAACCAGTTGTTTCATTGGGATAATGTTAAAATTTTAGATACAGAACCTAATTTCAATAAAAGACTCATCTCAGAAATAATTCATATTAAAGAACAAAAGAACGGTATAAACTCAAACAATGATACAGTCGAGTTGTTGATCGTACTTCAGAATCCTTGACGAGCTTTCTAACTTATAGACTGATTGTTTATTGTTTAGGTATATGACCGACTTATATAATTTCTTATCTTAACCGTCTCGTCTTAGTCGCTCTCGCGCAACCGATATATACGGGAGTTTGCATCGTCACTATGAAAGCATTAAATATGAAGAGTTTTAGCTACGTAAGTGTCAAAGAAATTGAAACATTTTAGGACGGTTATATATGTTTTTTGTTACATCAGGACGGTTTTAATTTTAAAAATTTAGCTTGACTGTTGCGTTAAATTCGACGGACAATCTGATGTCTTTTTGTTTTACACACACTGACTTGTGGGCCTATTCTGTAACTCTTAACGACAGTTTCGTTATCGTTATATTGGCGTTGCGCAGCTTTTTTACCATGTATAAAATCTGCGCAACGCAAGTAAAACGCAAGCGAAACTGTCGTTAAAAGTTACAGAATAGACCCATTGGTTTATTCCCACCATCAAACGAGGAATCAATCATGGATTGCACACAAGATGACCGCGATGTGATTCAGAATTAATGTTTAATGCTTTGCGCACGATAACACCTTTCAACTTTGACTCGCCACCGACGTAATGATAGACGTATCCGCGCCGTTTATGTAATATTAACTTTTAAATGTTTTTTTTTTTCCTAATTGGTTAAGGAAGAATCTGTGGAGCTCGAAACGTTCCTTTTTTTATATGATATGTATTGAGATATTAAACTAATCTTAATTTATGATATCTAATGTTTGCTCGTTTTTGGTCTTGTTTTTATTATTTTATTTTATACTTTATTTTGACCTTACTGTTATTGTATTGTGCATATAAATCATAAATTAATTTATATTCTTAATTTTAATTTTTTATAAATACAATAGTAAATATGTAATATTTCTTTATGTAATTATAGATTTTGTATTACATGTTCTCCTTGCAAGAGAATTTATTTTATCTTATTAAGCGTAAAAAAGTATTAAGATAAAATTGAAAAGTCTAAATATCTTACAAGATCTTATCGGTTTTTCGATTTTAATATTAAATTCATTCTACGTCTACTTTTGGAGTACACACATTACATTTACTGAAGCTTTGGGTTGACTTAAATTTCAAATTATTAAAAATAAGGCAGAAAAAGTTACACTTTTTAACACAATGTAGAAGTCACAATATTTTTCCATCGCATTTCACACATATGTTTAAATTATTTTAATTACATTATAAATTAGTGTAAAAGGTCGATAGATTAATGCACTTTATCAAAGCTAAAATTTTAAAGATAGAAAATTTTGATTTACACAGACGGTTAGGTGATCTACATAAAAAACTTATTCCTATTTCCTACAACCTTTCTAATTATGTACATTTTAATCATTGATTTATACCTATTTGACTTAACGTGTTTGACTTTAATCTTTGCCATTTTAATATATTTCCAACGCTTTAAATGTGACCTCCAATATTTAACTCTCTGAAGCCACACCTCTTTTTTTAATACGCCCCGGCCACACTGGAGTGATCGCCACCCCAGACGGATTTAAAGCCTCATAATTTCAAAATTAATGCACATAAAAATTCATGAAACATCTTAAGGGTGTTGTTCAAAAATATGTACGGTACAGAACCCGAAATGTGCTCAATGAACAAAAATATTATAATTTTTGGTCGCGATAAGGAATATACACCGAGGCCACACTGGAGTGGTCACCACCCCTATAATAATCTTCAAATGTTTACCAAACATAACTGACATGGCTTAAAGCCTTTCTACTGCACGGATCTTCGAGAGAGGGACCTAACCAGAGATCCTAGGTGGAGGGACACTAATTATAAAGCCTATCTTAAAAATATCGGACCCTGAATTTTTGTTAGGTTGGTCACCACCCCCCCATGTGGCCTCGAAGAGTTATCATTATTTTTATTATTTTTATATTGTTTCTTAAATGCTCTGAAGAAAATCAAGTACAATCGAAACGTAAGCTTACAGCAATTTAAGATAAACAAATTGTTTAAATTATGAGATTTTTTTTTAACATCTGACTATGTTGCTCGATATTTGTCCGTTTCTTCTCTAAATAGATGAGATATACCTATGTTACCAAATTATACTTTAAGATGTTTCTTATCGGAAATTAAATTTAATTGGGAAAATTTTTTAAATAATAGATGAATATGACCGTCTATGAAATGACACAAATAGTGAAATGCGCCTTTAAGCGGGCTAGATCTTTGTGCTTAATAATATTTTTGCGTATACATCTTTTTCCAGCTTAGTAAACTGCACATCGAGTAATGTCGATTGAAAATTTTTATTTTTATAGAAATAAAAATCTCCCAAGTTCAAGTTGAAGTACCATGTATATGATGAATGTGATGTAATACTTTACGACAAATACAACTCATTTTAATACATTGAATGCTATGTCATTCATCATATATAAATTCAATTTCATGAAAAACTACCAGAAAACTAAACACACGAGTTTTTTTTTCACAATTTACTTTTTCTTTCTATAAAACATCATTGGACAACAAAGTATTACAAATGTATTACAAAAAATGTGTTAGTTTTGTATTAAAATAATGGCAAACTTTCAGAAACAACAAAAATCATTCATATGTATATGAATAGTGGCGTATAACGACAGTTAATATGTTAAAGAAATATAATTCTTTTACGTATTTAAATTATTAGAATATTACAATATATTGAATTAAATTGTTGAAAATAATGTTCCCAATTAGAAAAATTAACATGCTTAATAAATTATTTAATTATCTGATTAATTTATTATTGTAGTTAATGCACTCACTGAATTTCCGGCTTACCACACTGCAAATTCAAGAGTGTATTATTTTTACACGCATAAAGTAACACATTTGACTGAAGCTCTTTTCACATGTTAATTCTTCATGTATTAAATTATGTCATTTAAAACATTTAGTCGTATTAAATTAAAAGTTAATGCATTTAATTGTGTTAAATTACGTGATTTAAAGTGGCGAGGAATGTATAAGAAGAGCTTAAGCTAAAATAACACATTTAGATTTGCAAATTTTCTCTTTCTTATATTTTTTTTACGAACGGGTATATACTGACAAATATTATACAAGTAATCAAAAATGCATCTATTTATTTGAAGAATATTAGTATAAATATCTATATTTTTTAATTACATTTATTTCGTATTTAAAACAGAATAAATATATGTAGGTAGGTATATCCGGTATTTAAAGAACAATACAACAAAGGAAAGGATAAAAAGTAAAATAAAATAACCTAATCTTATGTTACAAATAATAATTATATCTTGCACTTTATACAATTCATCTAGACTACGCTCTTAAAAGCTTATGTAGGTACCTTTGAACTCTACCACTTTTGTTGAATTACAGCTTCAATTTTGCACGAATGAAAATACGTGCTTTCTGAGAATATATTTTACTCACAGTTTCACACGCCATCACACAATGTACATTTCAATTATGTCTGCTCGCTCGATCTGATGAGAACCGAGTATCACGTCGCTGGTGTATTTAATTAACTTATCCTTGAAAGAGAATTAGCGGTAATCTTCACAATAAATAGTCGACATTTTTTGTCTGAATAACACGTTTCGGCTATTCGTACAATGCAACATAGCTCATATTCATCAACCATTCAAAGGAAAAAGTTAAAGAATATAAAAGTTTTCAGCACTCTATTTTGGAAATATTACTAATTGTACTTATTTCTAAGACTTTTTTTCTGAGGTAATGATTTTGTCACGTATATGATCATATGTATTTTAATACATCATTAAAATCCTTTGGCAATTAACTTAGTAATTTTTTTATAAATTATTATTTTTAAATTCAAACAATTTTTATAACGTATTTGCCTTCAATATTCTCAAAATCATATAAATGTAGGATATTTTTTAATCACTGATGAGGAAAGTATCAAAAAACACAGTAGTCTCGCGCCAAGTATACACGAGACTGCTCCGTGTATTTACATATACGCAATTCGACTCGTTGCGAGAGATTATTAAATTTCAGGAATGGCAGAACCGATTAAATTTCTATTAAATTTAATTGAGCTTGGATTTAATTTATATTAGAAAAGTATCGTTATCTTTCTTCTACGTGCACTAATAAAAAACAAAGATATTACGATCCAAATTCCCAATGTTGAATTTAAAGAACCGTTGTCGTCGTCGTCGTCATATCTTTTTCGGGCCTTTTCTATTATATACTGTTGAGGCCATAGTTTATTCTTGAAGAATAAAGATAGTAGTCTGTGTATTTGAAGAACGTAATTTAATGTGCAACACAAGATAATATTTGAGAGCGTAACAAATATATCTGACTTACAACAATACACGAAGAAGATCTGTGTTGATAACCTTTACAAAAGAAAAACGACTGTAACCTGTTAGTATTGCCAACACGGGAAAATAAACGTACTGTTTTGTACTGTTGGAAATAAAATAATACGCTTTGTAATTATCTTAATTTTTGTAATGTAAACAGTCACTTGGGGTGATTTTTACAGCAAGTTTCACTAGGTTAGTACTATAAATGCACCTATGGTCCTAAATTTCTTCTCGCTTATGCAAATTGGGTCCACTAAAATATATACTAACTAGAAGGCGTGCTAAGCCTACTTGTGCGATATGAGAAAGAAAGAAAGAAGAGAGAGAGAGAGAGAGAGAGAGAGAGAGAGAGAGAGAGAGAGAGAGAGAGTATACTAAGGTGTCTCGAGCAGCACTCTGTCTTTGTCTGGTCTTCTTGATCGGTCTGTACTTCAGCCTTACTCCATCCTCCTCACTTTTGACTGCATTGTGGACTAGATAAGGAAAAGAGAGGAACTTGTGACTTCTCTCTCATATCCGTGGATTTCTATTGTAGCGCGCGTTCCAATTAGTACACGGAAAAACCGTACTTCGTATATAATTCTTTAATATTCGGTCCGTCCCCTAAAAATTAGAAAATCTTTTGCATTGGTCTCAAGAAAATCGGTCCGTTAATGAATGAGTATATAGCTCGCTGTCGGACATTAGATACTTATTATTTCCCGAAAACTTACGTATTATTTCCCGAAAAATTAGTTCCAAATCAGTTTCAAAATTTTTCAAATTTTTCGGGGATGGCGATAATGTGTAAAATTTTTTATAACCGATTTATTGGAAACCGGTTTCAAAATTAGTAACGAAAAATTACCCATAAAATTTATCCATAAAAAAGTGCAGCCTAATATCTCAAAATTTGCGGAAATTAGAGCAATTGCGTACATTTTTTTAAACAAAAATCGGAAACCCCTTTATTATTAATAATTTTCCTAATTCTATTACATTCTTTAGTTCTTTCACATTATAAACATTATAAAAATAAATACAATTTACATAATTTGCTTTATCTTGCGCGTGATTTTTTTGGGATCATGGTAGAATGACACTTCTTTGCTACAGCACATAGGAAAGGTCCCTGTTATAGTATTGGTGGGAATATAAAACGACTATCAAGAAAAACTAGTTTGCAAGGAACTTTTAATTTTTAATACTGAGACATTTTACATGTGTGCCAAAAATAATTTGAAAGAGACAACAATTTTATTTAGTTTTTTTTTACCCCTATTTCATATATAATTTTTCAAGATTCGGTCAATTAATTCCCGAAAAATTGAAAAAATTTTGGTACCGGCTTCCAAAAAATTGGTAATAAAAAATTATATACTTTATGGCACTCCCCAGAAAATTTTACCCCTACTTCATATATCATAGGGAAGACCGGGGCTAGAAGTCACACAGGTAAGTTGTCACAAAGCTTATATCTCACTTAATACATTGAGTGAAATATTCTTCTTTATAGTGTAGATTGCTCCTATCGTGTTAGTCGGGTGTACGAAATAGCTCGTTTCAAAAACGTCGCATGTGATATTTACGAGCATTTTTTAAAAATTGGAGGTCGTGAGTAAATTTTTCTTGCCTCTATTTTTATTGTTCCGTTGGTTTTTGGAATTACTAGTCGTAATTTCTTTTTGGTCATAAGAAATGTTGTAGTTTTAGATAATTTTTCCTGTATTTAGTTAACCGTCATTGCAACATAGTTTATAAATATAATCTTCTTTGTTCAAAATGACCATTCAGGGTAAGTTGTCTCAAATGAGATGGGATTCAATGTTTATGAGAATTATTATTCTTTTATTTACTCAAAGTTTATGAAAGTATTACAAAGTTTATTGAGAATTATTATTCTTTCATTTAGTCTAAGTTTGTGAGAATTATATTACAAAGTTTACGAAAATTATACATTTTTTGTTTAATTCACGCTGCAATGTATTATTAAGTTAAATTTACCAAAAAATAGCACTAATTTTAATAAAATATTAAAACAGGAACTATTTGTCGTATGTTTCCTTTACATAAAAGATACATGACAATCAATCCAGAGTCATGTGACAACCAACCCTGGGTATGGGGTAAGTCGTCACATTTTCACGATCTTGCTTAGAATTAAATAACTTTTTTGTGTATAAATATATATAAGTCTAATATTTTTTTTCTTATATCTAAAGGATGTAGCTACATTATAAAGTACGATATTGCTCTAGTCAAAGGTGGCAATGATATCTCTAGGAGTCTCGTGAGTCGAAAGGCTCAAAACAATGTGACACACTACTAGGCGGCCGGTCCTCGCGGGCCGGTCGTCGCACGAGCCCGGTTTGCCGTACGGCGCCTCTGCCCGTCGTCGGGATCTCACCGCTTACGACGGCACGGCGTCTAACGGTCGAACATGAGTTTCGCGAGTTCGATGTCGAGACTCGGAATCGTCTGTAGACGACTTAGGTCCCCATAGGATACCCACAGGATACTATACAATATTATAAAATATTGCTAACATTTTTTAAAAAATTAGTATTTGAAAAGTGTGACAACCCGCCCCGGTCTCCCCTACTTTGAAATTCGGTCCACTAACGAATGAGTAACTTTCATAACCAATTTTTTTGAAACCAATTTCCAAAAAATCGGCAACAAAAAAGTAAAAATAAAAATTAATTATTTAAAAAATTTAGCTTACTATCTCAAAATTTGCGGAAATTCGATCTAACGCGGAACGTGTTAGAAAAAATAAAGCCGCCTTAGTACGGCATGCGATAAAATAAAAACGTCTACTGATTAATAAAAAATCGAAATCCATTAAAAATAAAATTTATTTTTTAATGACAAAAAAAATTTTACTAAAAAGAAAATCATAATGACTACAAGATATCTTCTTGAAGTAGATGAACCGCGTGCACACACAGTCGTGGACATATTTTTCTTAAGTGTAAGTTTTGATGGTTGAAGCTTCCACGAGCTTTATGTCAAGAACACAGTTTCTACAAACTTTCTGATACACAAGTAAAAAGTTTCAGCATGTTTATTCTTTTCTACTTTTTTATATTTTGTGATGTAATTGCGAACTTCTTTCGTAAAATTGACTGCTATTTTTAATATTAAGTTTTTAATGAAAACTAAATCTTGAACCATGTAAAATATTATAAAAAGTAACTATTATAACAACTGTTAAAAATTAGGTTTGTATTTATATTAATTTATAATATACAGTAATATAGTATTTGTGTATTATAAAATTAAATTAAACTATTTATAGTAAAAACTTAAAAAAAGATAACATGTACATTTTTTTAACATAAAAAAATCGATAACATAAATTTTTAAGAAAACAATATAGAGAATGTATTAACATTGTGTGGTTTTACAGAACGAGAAAAATAATAAAACTATATAGGGCGTCTTTAGATAAGTATGTTTAAAATAATTGATATAAAAAAAGTGTAACAAAACTTTTTCCACAATTAATTGTTATGTAGACTCTGATAGTGTAAAAAAAAAACAATTTTTTTTTAATTTTTCAAAGTCATTAAAATTATTTTTTTGCACTTTTTTTACTTTGTATTGGAATACTATATACATTTTCTTAATATATAAAATGGAAAATCTTGCAATTACATTGATTCCATTTTTACATAAATTTATTACGTGATCTGCACAGAAAATTTCAATAATAGGGAACTCAAAATATGATTCTGAGTTATTTCAAAACGTCAAAAATTCCCTTTATTGCAAAACAATAATATGTTACGTCGACAAAATGCATAATAATAAAGTGTGTAAAAAAATATGTGTTTAGTACTATTACGTATGTAAGAAATGTGCGTTCGATATATAATATTATTTATCAAATATATTATTAGACTCGTGGAAAATATCAACAACTTAATAGACGGCGATACGAGTCAAGCGCGGTACGTGGTGCGCAAGTAAAGAAATTAATAGTTACCGAAGTAACGAATTACAATGTGTGTATATATATATATATATATATATATATATATATATATATATATATATATTCTAACTTAATAAACTGCGCGCCGATTATTTGTCGGACTTGAAACACAGCTATCGTTGGAAAATTAATACCCTTCCCTCCCCGAATTAAATCTACACGATTTAATTATTTAAAAAACTGTCAAGAAATTATTGCGAAAAATATTACCTCAGCCAGGATTCGAACCTGGAACCTCCCTCATTCCGTGAAGGGCGTACCAATTCGACTACCGAGGCATGTGGTAATATTTATCGCAATAGCCGGTTAATAAGTTTAACAAACGCATGTTTCAGCCTGCATGTTTCATTAACTATATGATTAATTGTTACATGCTATCCGTTAAAGTTCCCCAATTTATAATATTTCATTTAAAAAAAGTAATTCAATAATAAAAATAAGTAAAAATGCAATTAAAAAATAGAAAACATTTGAATTTCCTCTTTACCTATAGATCGAAATTTCAGGATTGCTGTCTATAAATTTATCAAATTTTTTGATAGCTATCGGTAAAATCTATCTTATTTAAAAAAAATTATTTTCGAAAAAAAATTAAGAAAAAGTCCCTTAAAAAATCGAAGTAATTAGAATCCCATTTTCTTATACGTCTTAAAAATTTCGAAATTAAGTCTAGAATTTGTGAGATTTTTTTGAAAAGAATTAAAACGATCGCACTGAGAAAAACAAACATTTTATACTTAAATCCTAAAAAAAAAAAAAAAAAACAGTCATATTGCCCATTAAACATTTTTTCGATATTTTCTTCGAAAAGTACAGTGAAAAACGAAAAGAAAGACCACCTTATTTTTTACAATATCTTTTTTCTTCTTAAAGTTACAGGCATTTGAAATTTTCCAAATTTTAAACTGCATTTTTTTTTAAATCCATAACTTAAGTATGAGTAGAGATAAGAAAATCATAGAATCTAAAAAAATCATAGAAGCTACTTTTATCTATACTAATATATAAAATTCTTACGGGTGGTGTATGTTTGAACGTTAATAACTTAAAAACTATTGGACCGAATTTTTACCACAAGTATATGAAATAGGGGTAGAATTTCCCGAGGAGTGCTATAGGGTGTGTAGTTTTTTATTACCAATTTTCTGGAAACCGATTTTTTTAATTTTTATTTTTTAAATATTAAAAGAATTAAAGAAATCGATTTTCAGAAAATAGATAACAAAAAACTATACACTCTATAGCACTCCCCGGAAAATTCTACCCCTATTTTATATGGTTTTAATACAAATTCGGTCCAATAGTTTTTAAGTTAAAAACGTTCAAACATACACCACCCGTAAAAATTAAAAAAATTAAAAAATCAGTTTCCAGAAAATAGATTTCACTTACCGATTACCGATTTTTTCCCTTGGTTTTTTAAGTGAAAAATCGAGGTTATGTGTTCATCGCAAGCGAGCAATCTCAAAATTCCCTAAAAAACGCCAGGGTAAACTAAAGGATGATGTCGCTAATCGGTAAATGAAATTTCGGAGAAGCGGAAATGACTCAATAGTGTGAAACTTGAGTAGAAAAAGACCGGTTACGACATGTTTAATCCATGAAATCATTTATGCGGTCCGATTTAAAATTAGAGACATTTAGTTATGATTCAAATTACGAATATCAATTTCATCCGAAAGTAATAATTTGAAAAATTAATCCAATATGTGATCATTGTTAAGCAAAAAAGTTTAAAACTTAAGCACCTAAAATGTGTTATTCATGTTGAAAAGTTAAACTACCGTCTTTAAATCAATCCGACTCCTTATGTTTGTCCACAATAAAGATATTGAAACACAAATAAAGTCGTTTTAAGAAAAACAACTCCCGGGCAAAGCCCGGGTAACCAGCTAGTTTAGTATAAAAACACAAAAAATTTTCGGCCAAATAAAAAATGATCGAGGACAATCATGGGTTGAGTTGGTATGGAATGCCCCATATACTCTCTTGACAGATTTTGGAAAACTGAAAAATATTATAGTTCTAGATTCTTTGAAGTATAATGTACAAAATCAAAAGAGGCGCAAATGATTCTATTTCGAATAGAGTATTAAATAAAGTTAAAATATCTTATGGGGTCAAGCGTTGAACATTTTATCAATCACCGTACATATTTTTTATCCTTTGAGATACAAACAAAATAAAAGATAGTACAAATAAGTATAAACGACGTTCTTAATAAACTACCTATACAAAACTACATCATAAACTTTTATTTTTTATACAATTGAGGACCGGGTTCATATTTTGATTTACATTTTAATTATCATAATGAAAATTATTAGTAACACGAATATAGAAAACGGGCTAACTAAAGAACCAAACGCCGCAAATAATGCGCGAAAGTTTTATTTTTATTTTTATTTTACATATTTTCCAACCGTCGGATTAGTACGATACCTTCACGAAATGGAGGAGGTTCCAGGTTCGAACCCTGGCTGAGGTAATATTTTTTGTAATGATTTCTTTACAGTTATTTAGATGCATATAGCATCAAATATTAAATCAAATCGATTTAATTAGGGGTAGGAGGGATTTTACTACTCCAACCGGAGCTGTGTTTCAAGTCTGACAAATTTAGTCGGCGCGCAGTTAAGGTTGGAAAATATGTAAAATAAAAATAAAAATAAAACTTTCGCGCATCATTTACCGCGCTTGGTTCTTAGTTAGCCCGTTTTCTATATTCGCGCTGAAAGAAAAATTCTTGGTAATCTTGTGAGATACACTTAGTAATAGTTCTTTTAAAATATTTGATTATTATTACCGAATATAATATTAATAACAAAACATTTTGTAATAATTATAAACATATTGAAAAAGCCAACTTTGCGTTTATATAGTTGAGCCAACTAAATTATATAGTACTTATATTATCAAATAGCTTAGTGATAAATAACAAACAGTTTGATAATTAGTACTAAATTGTATGAAAAAGCGTTATCCTAATAATTTGGTGACAGTTACTCAATTATTTAGTAAACAATTTGGTAATTTAGTAAGTATTACTAAATTTCGTAAGTATTACTAAATAATAAGATTATTTTTTACTGTGCGGAAGCACAGGCATTTGTTAGTAGTGGCGCTTCAGGGAACCCAGAGCGTTGCACGCATCCATTTGTTAATTACTAATAAACTATCAGTTTATACTTACCAAACTGTTTGGTTACATTTATCATTACTTGGTAATAATTACCAATCTGCCAATAATAACCAAATCATATCAGGTTTTACTACAATTATTTTTTAACATTAACCAAATTATTTCGTCACATTCATCTATACGTTTAGTTGAAGCTATTTCATCAGGTAGCTTGGTCACATTAACCAAGCCTGAATTATTATAACTAAGCTTTTTTTTCAGTGCGTGGATTTCCATTGAAGCCTATTCGAATTTTACTTCGAACTTCGAATTTTATTAGTAACAGTTAAGCATTCTATTAACTGCTTGAGATATAATACAATCTGTGTGAATATTGCTGTAGAATATATAGCTCGTGCTATGCATTATAGATTCCCTCTCTAAAACTAATAAAAAATAACATCTTGAATCCCATAATAAAAGAAGTTATTATTGTAGGAATAAGATGTAGATATCCAATGTTTGTAAAGTATAACGTTTAATATGGGATGAGAAATACAAGGAACCGTGATTACACTTTCGCTCGAACGACGCTGAGGCTGAGCCTCGTACAACTCAAAATTATACACGACACGAAACGCGACTTCTCGACTCGAAGACTTCTCTGTTACTGCTGCCCGGGCAACGAATGCCCTTCGCTCGCTTGCTTCCGAAAGACAAAACAACTCTCTTCTAAACGCGACTCTGTTGTCAAAAACGATCGACTCTCTTGAACTCTTCGCATGGCAACACGGCATCGTGACACGGGTGAGGCTCGCGACTCGCGGCACGCACACACATGTCTTCGCTTACACGACTCGAACTACGCACACTTCTTAACAACACACATACTCGACAACGCACATCTTAATACATTTCAATACTACATTATCAAAACTAGATATTTTATTAATCAATTAAAATACAATGCAATATGTAAAAATTGTTTATAATAGCGCCAAGTCTTTTTCCCAACCTCTTTTTAATGATACTCTATATAAAATTACATATATAACTAATACATGTAACTTTTTAAGCAAAAATCGGTAACTCCTTCACCGATTCTCGCTAAATTCAATACTTTTCTTAAATGATACTTTATCCATCAAATAACTTACACATTTTTTAAGCAGAAATCGGTAACCCTTTTACCTCGCAAAATTCAAAACAACCTTTTTTAAATAATACTCTATATAAAATTACATGTACATCTTATACACTTTTTAAGCAGAAATCGGTAATCCCTTCACCGATCCTCGCCAAATTAAATAACAATCTTCTTTTAATGATACTCTATCCATCAAATAACTTAGAGTAGATTGAGGCGAATCGGATTAATATAATTTTAAGAAGGTTTGGTTGCTTCATTGGGGGGAGTAGTGGGACGCGGGGGTTCTGGCAACAGCGCACTAGCGTTTGAAGTAGAGTGGAAGTGAAAAGGATTGCTCTGATTGATCGCCGCGTGTATAGTGCGTGAAGCTGCTCACGATCGTGGCAGCCTAGCAGACGAAAAATCAAGCAATTTATGCTTTAATAATTAATTTTTCTACGAAATGTGCGGTAACCTTCCCCTTTCTTTTACTCATTTATTTGTAAATTATTAAGTCACATGTGCATATTTTTTTTCTTTATAATTTGCATTTTTTGCACTTATTTCATTCTGAAGGTGTGCAATATGTCATATCCCATAAGAACCTATGCTAAAAAGGTTAAAAAGTACAATTTTTGGAGTAGATTTTTTTCAAAACGGGACGGTGAAAAATTTCCAAAAAATTTACATAATTCTATTTTGCATTCTAGAACAACATATTAAAATTTTATGAAACTGGCTGCATTTTTTTGTAGCGACGGAACCTCCTTAAGAAATTTTAAGACAATTTTCGTTAGTGTTTTATTTTAAACAATTTTATCGTGTTAATTAGTAATCCGATTTGCCTCGGTCTACCCTATACATTTTTTAGGCAGAAATCGGTAACCCTTTTACTAATCTTCGCCAAATTCATCACCAATCTATTTTATATACATTATTTGTGTGTATAAATAATAAAAAAATGTATATATTTTAATGTTAATCTTCCCTTTAAGGATACCTTACATATAAGATTACATGTATGACTTGTACAGGCGAAACTTCCGAAAACGTCCGTGCTCAGATTTAGGTCAAATAGTGTAAATAGGTTCCTTTTAGATAAAAAAGACATATACCAAAAGGATTTTTTGCGACTCCAAAGTTTAGCAACTTTTTTAACATTTTTGGTAAATCTGAAGAACAGTGGCCTTCTCACCGATTTCGTTGAACTTAGGCTTAATCGACGCGTTTTTGCACAAAACGACCGAATCTGGCAGAAAAAAGTGTCGCTTTGCCCCGCGAAGCGAGACATTAAACGTAAAAGTTGACAGGAATTATAGTAGGTTAGTGACGCGCTTTAAAAGTATTTAAGTGTTTAAAGCGCGTCAACTAACCTATGTATCCGAAAACGTCCGTAAACAGTTCTCAAGTAATGTAAACAACCATGAAGTCATACCCGTCAAAGTCATAACATTTAAACATTATTGGCGAAACTTCAGAAAATCAGAAACGTTGTAAACTTTGATGCATAGTTTTCAAGATATCAATTTATATAATTTATCACATAGTATAATAATATACACAGAATTAGCAGTGAGAGAGAGAGAGAGAGAGAGAGAGAGAGAGGCCTAATTGAGGAACTGAACACCAAACTACAGAGACTCGTGAATTGTTGTATCAGGTTTATTTACAACTTGCGACGAGACGAGCATGTTACTCCGTACAGACGTCGCTTGGGATGGCTTTCAGTCAAAAACAGACGGCTGTACTTTTTCGGATGTCAGATGTATCGCATACTTTATATGTCCTCACCTGTGTATTTAAGTGAGCTATTTACACCTCTTGACTCATCGCTCAGGAGATCTGAACGATCAGCCACTTCTTCAACTCACATTTTTCATATTCCGGCTCATACAACACCCTTATGGAAAAATACACTCAACTTTTGGTGTTAACCGTTAAAAAAACATCATAGAAAAACCCTTAAAGTTGGGTGTGATTTCGGACCACCAATTGAAGGTTAACCATTATTTGAAGGTTAATCTTCAATTGGCAGTTCGAAATTACACCCAACTTTAAAGGTTTTCCTTTGGATGATGGTTAACCTTCATGTGATAGTTAACCTTCAATTAATGGTTAATCCTTAAAAATGACGGTATAAAATATAAACCCTCAAATGAAAGTAACAAATATGGCGTCCCAATGAGAATCTCTTAAGGACTCCGCTCGCTGAACCGGACTCCTCGCCTCGATCCTCCCTCTCGGACGCTAACTGCCGCGCTCTCCCTTTCCTGACGGTGAGCTCTCCCTAGTCATCCGACTCTCGTTCGGTTGGTCTCCAGAACACGCGCCGCAACGATCAATCGGTCAAAAAAGAGGTAACGGACTCGACACGTTCGAAGAAACGCAAGCAAGTGCGGCTATGACACCTAACAAGTGAGGAAAGAGGCGGGGGTTCTTTGAGAGTGGCGACTCGCGCGTCGCGCCATCTAATGTGAAACGATCGAGCGTTGTAAAACGCGAAAAAAATTCGAGCGCAATATCTGAACAAATTATTTAATTTTTAATAAGTTTAATTATTAATATTTATTTTCATAATTGAACTTACTTTTTATTTTGATAAATGTAAATACAAATATCTTATTGTATAAATATTTAATATTAATAATTTAATTAGTTGCTTAATTTAACTTCTTGTTTAATAAATGAGCGGATGTAGTACTGAAAATGTACCTATTATATAATATTTTAGTTTTCAAAATTGTCAAATTACAAACAGGAATTTTGTTGTGACTTTTACAGTTATAAAGTAACTATTTAATGGAAATGGAAGCCTAAAAAAATTAATATTGTAACGCAATTATTATAATGCTCAAATCATAAAATATTTACATTATCCATGTCTGCCAATACAATATAATATTTTATTTTTATTTATTTTTATTGGGCTCAATACAGGCCCTGGATCCAAAATCCAATGAGATCGTCTATTGGCCCCCCTCAAACCTTTCAACTTTTATCTGAAACACTTTTCTAGTAAACCAAGCCGTCAATTGACACTTAACGAAGATTAACACAATAACATTTAAACGACACCCAACGATAAGGAATCATGGCGACACTGATTAAATCGACATAGAACATTAAAGGTTAACACCCTGTTAACACCGAACCAACATCCAACGATAAGGATCAATCTCCAACCTACACTAAACATTGAGGCTTAATCCCCAACCTACACTTATCATTGAGAATAAACTCTCAATATACACTCATCATTGAGGATTAAACCCACAACTTACCTAAATCTTAATGGTCAACACTCAATCTACACCTAAATTTAAGTGTTGACACTTAACTTTGATGACAAACACTAAACTTACGCCCAAATTTTAGTGTTAACTTAGTGTGAACACTTAAATTGGGTGTCAACCATCAAAGTTGAGTGTACTTTTTCATAAGGGCAGTTACCTACAGAAACTCCTTCCAGCTTTCGTCCATTTATTTCTGGCATTCTTTTCCAGGCAATATTACATCGGCTTCGTCTCTTGCATTTTTTAAGAGTCTTCTTCGTGCGTTTCTGTTTTCGTCTGAATCAGAGTGACTGGTTTTTCATCTTTGTCTGGCTGTGCAATATTTTTCTGTTAGTTTTAAGTAGTGTTAGATTAAGTTAGTTAAGCATTAGTTTTAAGTAATACTTATAATGCAATATATTTATCATGCTTCTACTTTTCTGAATTAATATTATGTTGCATTCTATGTCTTTGCTATATTGTATCTTTGCCCTATAGCTTATGTTTGGGCATAATAAATAATCAATTCTCTCTCTCTCTCTCTCTCTCTCTCTCTCTCTCTCTCTCTCTCTCTCTCTCTCTCTCTCTCTCTTGTGCATACATCGTAGCTACTCTGACTTAACCTTTAACTTCCTTGCCTACATTGTATTATACACTTGTGCCTTTACTAACAATTACTCCGTTCAATCTAACATACTTTGATTCGTTTCAGGCTCCTGCTTGACTTTTATCGTTACGCATCCACACACACACTCTCTCTCTCTCTCTCTCTCTCTCTCTCTCTCTCTCTCTCTCTCTCTCTCTCTCTCTCTCTCTCACGTATCCCTCCTATCCAGCTAATCATACAATTACATTGCAATTACTATTCAATGTTCAACATTTAACGTTCAGCACTTAAATTTGACTTCCTTATTCCGTACTACACACTTGTTACTCTACTATCAAACGTTTCTAGATGTTTTGCTTTCTTTTTCTCTTATCTTTTGATCTATTTCTACTTCTTTCGTCTCCGACTTCTAACTCTGTTCAGTCTTACCCTAAACTTCATTTTCACTTACTTTGTCACTCTCTTTCTCTCTCTCTCTTTCTCTCACATTCACACACTCACATTCTCTCCCTCTCTCTCCCTCTCCCTCTCTCCCCCCCCCAGTAGTTCCGTCCCACAGATTATCTTTCTTCTGGATGTTCTTTTCACTTTCTTTCCTTCTCTTCTCGTCTGCTCTCGTTTTCTTTCTTCTTTTCTTCATGTTAGTGGTTCTTATTCGTGGGATTTCTCAGCCCTCCACCATCTACCTCTTCTCTCATCCCACTTAGCCTCCTTCCCGTCTATCCAGAACCTCTTGTTCGTCATGATCACCGATCTTCCTTTCTCTCTTTCCTCTCTTGCCTTCTCAACCAACCTATGTTTATCGACTCCTACTTCCCACCTTCTCCAGATCTCATCACTCCTTCTCATTATTTCTTTCTTATCTTCCTTTTCCTCGAGCTCCATAAAAATTATCTTTTTCTCGTCCTTGCCCGTTACCTCCATGATTCTTCTTATTGGCGTCATTCTCCCCGTCACTCTTTCCATTATTGCTTCTATGAACTCTCTTCTTTCCTCTAGTCCTTCTCCTGACGCTCTTCTCCATATGAGAGTTCTTTTTCTCTTCTCCTCTTCCTCCTTTTTTACTTTTTCTTTTTTTTGCTGCTTTACCCTTTTTCCATTCTCTTCTTTTTTTTACCTCCTCCTCTTTCTCTTCCGTCCTTCGCCAAAGCCTAACTTTATCTTCGGCGAGTGCCTTTTCTTTGTTTCTGTTGTTGTGAGGCGGAAGTCGCCGTGACCTAATTGCGACACCTAGCTGTCAGCGCACATCCCGAATATTGCCAAACTCTCCTGAGGTGGCATTCCGGATGTCGCAAACGGCTTTCAGGTCGCGCATCCGGAAGCAAAAGCGCTGACAGCTAAGTCAGCATCGCGGAAGTAATACGCGAGAGATAAAAAGCCCGCCCTTCCGAGAAGCGGCGGGCAGTCTAATAACCGAGCGCGTACCGCGAGACACCGTGCCGATAAGTGTGACCGAATGTAATAGCGAACGCCCGCAAGTCAGGGCAGTGATTTAAGGAAGAATATTGTGTTTGATAAATAAAGGTTTTATTGAATCGCTATTCAAAACAAGCAGCTGTTCAGTGATTGTCCCTTCCTCCCGGCGGATCCAAAGAACTCTGTGCCGAACCCTCCATCCTGAGATACCGGCACAACAAATTGGTGGCAGCGGTGGGATCCGCTAACCGAGAGAGAGGACATCCTGCCAGACTTACGCCTGCAAAAGGAGCGGATCATCGAAAGGCAGTAGAGCATCCCAGAGAGGAACAGCCAGCCAGATCTAGAGCGAGAGAAGCCACGGTAGCAGCCGCCGAGTGTTGTCAGCGACACCGGAGACGGCCCCGACCTACCGCACGGACTCGCCAGCCCAGCAGCGAAGCAGCCCAAGCAGCGAAGCAGCGTAGCAGCGTGGCACGGAGCGACGAGGCAGCGAAGCGGGTCAACGGAACAGCGGAGCAGCGACGCAGGGACGCAGCGAGCCAGCGAAGCAGCGCCGCAGGAACGCAGCAAAGCGGAGACAACGCAGAAGCAGCGGAGCGGTCCTGTCAGGAATCAACGCGACAGAAAGCAGTCACGATGCGTCACACGGCGGTACTGTAAGTCAGCAAAACATTGTAAGCCGACACAGGCACGCGCCGCGACAAACAGAATATATCTATGCGAGCGTCCCCCGCGATAGCGAGCGCCGAAAAACATTCGCGATTGCAGGCGACACGACCGCGAGCGCCGAAAAACATTTCGCGATTGCAGGCTATAAAAAAGCGTAAGCGTCGATAGATGTCGGACGACTTGACCCGGCATCACCCCGTAAGCAACGCGTCATTCATGCTTAGCGAGCGCGCGCAACGAGCTATCGAGAACAGCATCCGAAATCGTGTCCGCGCCACACGACTCGCGAACGACGACTTAGATCGCGTGAGACGAAACTTAGCCGCGCAACTCGACGACGCGGGCACACCAGTGCTCGAGTTACACCCCAACGTCGTCGTAGAACGCAAATTTGAATTTTTAAACGCCAGCCTTTGCAACGCGCACAAAAACCCGCGAGATAGCGATAGTTCGAGCAACGACGAACACAGTGACGCGTACAGACAGCCCCCGACCGAAGGTGACTCAGACACCTCGGCCGATACCCAACGCGGAAACGCAGGGAGAGGAGAATTCTTCCTGACGCCACGAAACCGCGAATTAATTGATCCGACGGAAGAGGATTACATCCCGCGGGCAATTAGAATGAGCCAACAGAGACCTAACGCGGCCCCGGCACCACGAGTCGACATAACGCCCGCTCAAGTGAGCGAGGAGATAATTCGATTACAAGCGGGAGCCCAGCGATCGTCCGAAAGGGACCAAGGCCAAGGAGCGCAAGACGCCCCGATCAACGACGTCCTACGGTTAATGCTGGAATTGCGAGACCGCATGGAACGTGCTGAGGCGGCGGAATTCGACCGCTCCACAGAAATGCTCCGCGCGATTCGCGAATTACAGAATCGAGTGAGCCGGATAGAAGCCGGCACTTACGATCGCCCGGCCGAAATAGGGCGCCGCCTACGCAGCCAGGGCCCACTAGACGTCACATACGGGCGGACAACTAGCGACGTTCGTAACCAGCCAGGGCATAATATCGGGTTCCTCAGCCTGAAGGAGGCTCGAAATATGATTCCCGAAGTAAACGGAGAATCGAGGGAGCGCGTCCGCGAGTTTATAAACGCAGGTAATTACGCGATGAAAAATATACATCCCGCGGATAAAGCCATGCTCCTAGAAGCAATTTTATGCACGAAATTCAAGGGTAAAGCCATGACAGACTTCGACACGCGCGATATTCGCAGTTTCGAACAGCTAAAACAAGAGCTCGAAACAGAATATTTAGGAAAGCGCGGTATGACCCATCTGCAGTTAGACTTTAACTCCCTAAGACAAGAACCGGGAGAAAGCGCGCAGGAATTCGGGCGTCGAGTCGAAAAACTCGCGAGGGAACTGTACGAGGCCATGGAAGAAGGCCAAGGGCACTCGCAAGAGCAGCAGAAAGCGATACTGGACAGTGTGAAGATGCAAGCCTTGCATAACTTCCAGATCGGCCTGCATGACGATATCAAAATGCTGGTTCGAGCGCAACGGTATCAAAGCCTACAAGAGGCGATAGCCGGCGCCAGCGCCGAGGAAAAGGTAAAAGGCCCCTCCCCGCGGAACGGACAAAAATCACGCCATACTAACTTTAACACGGAAAACGCGCGATATCCGGGGAATGAGGCGATACAGTGCCACAAATGTAGAGAAACAGGCCATTACGGGCAAGATTGCCATACGAGCCGACAAGCAAATAAATTTGCGCTGCCGAGAGCGGACAAGCCCGGCGGGAGAAATACGATCAAGTGCACTTATTGCAGAAAGATCGGACATAAGCAAGAAGAGTGTTGGTCGCTGAACGGACGACCCAACAAGGAACGATCAAGCCGATCGAAAGCGGACGCCCCCAAAAAGGCGCCAGTAAACGGTTTAAAGGTACGAAAAAAGAAATCGCGAGAAACGAGCGATGAAACTTCCTCCAGCAACGGCAGTGAAGAAGACGAGAGACCCAGGAAGAATAAAGCACGAGCCGCCGAGGAGTATCAAATATCGCAGATAACGGGAAAGCATAACATGCACACCTTAAACCTGATAACACTGCCGATTCAAGAGGCCAAGAAAGGCAAGACGAATTTCTTATTAGACTCAGGAGCGACCCTGACGCTAATCAAAGTAGGAAATTTAAAAGGCAACACTATGGTGCGAGAAAAACGTCTGACTTTGACCGGAGTGACGGGACACAAGATCCGCACGCTCGGAAAAATAAAAGCAACCGTAGACCTCGGAAACCAGAAAGTACGCCATACCATGTACGTGGTAAAGGACGAATTCCCGATCAATCATGAGGGAATACTGGGAAATGATTTCCTCACAAAGCGCAAAGCCGTTATCTCACACGCCACAAAGCAGGTACACATCGGAAGAGTTACATTTAAACTCTGACCACATAAGAAGATAACCTCACCACCCAGCAGTAGAGTAGGTATCGTAAAAGGTAAAGAACCTACACTAAGAGCATTTATCGGACACTGTATGATGGAGCCGACCGATTTCGAATGCCCAATAAACATGTCCAACGGCGCGGAAAAATTAGTAGAGACGCCTATACCGCGCGTAGCTCTAAAAGAGAAACCAGTAAGTGACACCACTGACGTACTCACGTTACACGCGACCAAAAAACGCGAATCCATTTCAGCGCAAGTCAAGAAATTATACGCGCAATTGCAAACTAATCATTTAAATAGCAAAGAGCGAAAAGCATTAGGAAAAACTTGCAACATATTTTGTTTGGCGCTCGCCAAATTGTATATATAGTTCTCATTAGTTTAGTTATGTACATACTATTTTGATTATCTCTCGTTTAACGTATTTCGGGACTCGCGCGAAACGTCGGCGGATCGCGATCGACACGCGTAATCGATGTTTCCGCGACTCACCAATCGGTGCTGCCCTCGTTCACCCCACGAGGGCACCCGTCTAACGAAGAGCAAGTACTCCCGCTCCCGACACTTACAGCGCCGGAGCACGAACACTCTCTCACAAGAAGTCCTACGTTTAACGCGTCTCGGGGTGCACACGCTCTACGCTATACCGTCGGATTCCGAGATCCAGAAAGTTCGCCAGATCGACGGCCTTCCGTGCTTGCTTGCCTTGCTGCCTGCCTTGCTAGCCCCTGCTGTTTGCTTGCTGCCTGCCTTAGCCCTGCTGTTTGCTTGCTGCCTGTGCCTCGCCTGCGCTTGCTGCACGTGCCACCACGAGCTTGCACGAGACGGATCCTCGAGGAGACGACGGCATCCCGAACGGTGAGTCGCATGCCTTTTACATCGATTCTCGCTTTCTATTCGCTTTGGGGAGGCATTACACACCTCCCCTGGTCCTTCGAGTCACGCTTATCGCAAATCCGGGGACGGCTCCACCGCCCCCCGAGCATTGGTCCTTCGAGCCGGATCGTCGCGTCACATACCGCCGACCTTTCGCTAGAGTACCTCGTTAAATGCGTTAAAGAGCTATCGCGCAAGGCTTCCCTAGACGCGGAACGCTTTCGTGAAATTAATTCGCTCGCGCCTTTGCATCTTTATAATCGGAGTAGCTCGCCCGCCACGATATCTCTCGATCGCAGGATCGCTCAATCGCAGGATCGCTCGCGACGGGAATACACGCGCGGAGCCGTGTGCGCCATTATCGCTGATCGCTCGGCCGTCGAATTAACAGTACATAATTAAATCGTCATTGTCGCCCAGCTAGCAATACGATTGAATATATTAATTAAGGAATATTCTTTCGCGAATATTCCATCGTGCCATCGCACATACATTTCAAACGAGCCATCCGTTACTCGCCACCTTGGCGGGCGGACGCTATTGTTTGTCTTTTTTTTTTGCCGTCGGAATTCGGAGTCTTTGTGCCTCGTTGTTTTCGTACACCTTGTGGATCGTTCGAACTGCCATCGACTCAGAATAATATTTCGCTGTCCTTCGACCGTTCTGACTTGTATACGCTATTATAATTCTCTATTATAATAAGTACTGGTCGTTTCTCTTATCTCCTTCGCCTCTTCGCGGTGAAAATATTCAAGTTCTCGCAATTATTAGTCGCTAAATTGCACCATGTCAAAGAACGCACAACCTCGTCGTGAATTGTGCATTCGTCGTATGCGTGAGATCCATGATCTCTCCCTACAAGCCGCAACCGACGCGGCAATGCGCGCAAACTTCCTCGGCCGCTACTCGAGCGTGGCAAAACTCGCGGATGATTTTGAGAGTGCGCATCTGAAAATCGTGCAGGAAACCTCGGATTTCGACGCCGAGGACGTGATTCGGGCCGAGTTTGATAAGATGCACTACGCTGTAAAGGGCCGGTACCACACGGTCACCGGCGCGCCGCACGGAACCGCACAGACGCAGCCCTCGGGCCAGACCTCGGCTATCAAATTGCCGAAGATCTCGCTTCCGCAATTTTCGGGCGATCTATCGCTATGGCCTTCTTTCATCGCGTTTTTTAATGCGTCGATACATGATAACCGGCAGATTTCCGCGATCGAGAAATACCAATATCTGTTGGCATCGCTGAAGGAAGACGCCCTCAACGTAATTAAAAACTTGCCGTTCGCCGCGGAGTACTATCCGATTGCTTACGACGCGCTCCTCGCTCGATATCGGAACAAAAGGAAGCTTGCGGACTATCATTTACGCTCCATGTTTGAGGCAACACCGCTGAAGACGGAGTCGGCCGAGGCTCTCCAAAAATTGTTAGACGCGTTTACCGAGAATACGCGCGCGCTCTCTCTGATGAAATTCCCGACAGATTCGTGGGATTTTGTTCTGCTGACATTCTTGTTGGACAGGCTTCCGCGTTCCCTTCGGGAAAAATTCGAATCTGCTCACCGGGCTGAGGAAATACCGCGATATGCTCAACTCACTAAGTTTCTGTCAGAACATTGTAAGGTTCTGGAGGCCGCCGCGGGTCCGTCCACTACATCGATCAAACCTAAGCCTAAGTCGGTCTCGTCGTTCGTTACTCATACGGCCGACTGCCCGATTTGCAAGGAACAGCACTACATCTCAAAGTGCCCGCGATTCCTAAAACTCTCGCCGAGGGAGAGACAGTCTAAGGCGCGCGATTCGAAACTGTGCCTTAACTGCCTGCGATCGGGGCACGGAATGAAGAACTGTCCTTCCGCGTGGACGTGTCGAACATGCGGCGCGAAGCATCATACGCTCCTGCATCACGAGCGGAGCTCGGACTCTAACTCTACGACCGAACCCGTGACCGCGACTCCTGTCGCGCAGGACCTCGCGGACGCTCCTCAATCGGAGGAAAAACCGATCGTCACAATGACGAGTCGAGCCGATAGGGTCGTGCTATTATCCACCGTACGAGCTGAAGTGATAGACGCCCACGGCAACGCGTTACCTGTCCGTGTGCTATTGGATAGCGCGAGTCAGGCTAATTTCGTTACAGAAGGCTGCCTTCGGAGAGGCGGCTTCCGTCGAACGCGACACAGCGCGACCGTATTCGCGGTAAATGAGACTAAGGCGGCCACAACGAAGGGCCTTACCTCTTTCGTAATTCGTGCGCGCGATCGAGACGATACTCGATTCTCAATCGAAGCTACGGTCCTCCCTCGCATCACCCCGCCGTTGCCTAACGAAAGGATTGAAGTCCAATCGTGGACTCATTTGAAGGGATTGACGCTCGCGGATCCCGAGTATTGCTTACCCGGTAATATTGACATTTTATTGGGAGCAGAGTGGTTTGTATCCCTACTGCGTGACGGTCGTCGTAAGGGAGGGAAGGGAGAACCCGACGCTTTCAATACAATTTTCGGTTGGGTACTCACTGGTGCGGTATCTTCAGTGCAAGCCGCACCCCTGCGTTCGTTCGCGACTACACTCGAGTCGATCGAGACCTCAATCGGCCGCTTTTGGCAATTAGAAGAGGTGCCGGACGACACTTCGTGCTCGGAAGAAGATCGCCGTTGTACGGATTTCTTCGCTAGGACCACGTATCGGGATTCCTCGGGTCGGTTCGTGGTTTCGTATCCATTCGCGACAGATCCTCCTACATTCGTCGACTCGCGTTCCATCGCCGTAAGTCGTCTCCGTGCACTCGAGCGCCGATTCAGATCTAACCCTGAGTTTCGCGTCAGTTATAACAAGTTCATGCAAGACTATCTCGACAGCGGTCATATGAAATTGCTACGTAATCCATTCCCGGCGGATGGACACGTTTATTATTTGCCGCATCACGGCGTGTACAAACTCGATAGCACTACCACGAAGCTGCGGGTAGTTTTCAACGCTTCGTCGCGATGCGCTAACGGGCTGTCGCTGAACGACACGTTGCTTAGCGGTCCGAAATTGCAGCAAGACTTGCTCGTAATCTTAATTAGATTTCGCGCCGAACCGGTGGCCCTCACCGCGGATGTGAAGCAGATGTTCCGACAGATCTGGATAAACCCAGCGCAGTGCGACTACCAACGCATTGTCTGGCGTTTTTCAGAGTCAGATCCTATCTTGGATTATATCCTCCAGACGGTTACCTTCGGCGTAACTAGCTCACCGTTCCTGGCGATCTACTGCTTACTCCAGCTCGCGATTCTATATCGGACAGAATATCCCTTGGCCTACGCCGCTTTACTCGAGGCTCTTTACGTCGACGATGTCGTGATTAGCGTTCGTACCGTGGAGCAGGCTCGCGCACTTCGTGACCAGCTGCTATCGCTACTCCGCCGCGCCGGCTTCGAGCTTAGAAAATGGGCGAGCAGCCATCCCGCCGCGTTGGATGGGCTCGACCCTCAGTTATGCAATCAAACAATGTTGTCGTTTGAATCGAGCGAGGATCATTCCGTTAAAACCTTAGGCCTACGATGGCACTCACAATCCGATAGTTTCGGATTTCACGTCAATCCGTTAGACCGCAAGTGCACTAAACGTACTATACTCTCGGAGGTGGCGCGTATCTACGACCCCCTGGGATTGCTGGCTCCACTCACGTTTATCGCGAAATGTCTCATCCAGCGCTTGTGGAAGCTCAAGCTGGAATGGGACGACGAGCCTCCGACCGATATCTGTCGCGATTGGGATCGTTTCCAGGCGGAAATCGACGAGCTCGCTTCCCTACGCATTCCTCGCACGTTTGACACACGCAATGTCATTCGCTGTGAACTACATGGCTTTTGTGATGCCAGTGAACTGGGCTACGGGGCCGTGATTTATTTACGTTTTGTCACCCGGGATGGTGTAGTCGTTCGCTTGCTCTGCGCGAGATCTAAAGTGGCACCGCTCCGGTCCGTCTCTATTCCACGTTTGGAGCTCTGTGCAGCTTTGCTACTCTCTAGACTCATCACTTACGTGCGTCAAGTCCTCAAGGGACACCTCGAGATCGACGCCGAATACGCGCGGTCGGATTCCGAGGTGGTTCTTGCGTGGATTCGCTCGTCTCCACACAAGTGGAAGACATTTGTTCGCAATCGTGTCGCTCTTATTCAAGAGAAATTTCCGGTCTCTGCTTGGGGCCACGTCAATACGGAATCCAATCCGGCGGATCATTGCTCCCGCGGACTTTATCCCCGAGATCTGGTAGCTAATACGATGTGGTGGACGGGCCCCGAATGGCTCGTGCACTTCGAGCCCCAAAACGAACCTACCTCTCGTTTAGATATTCTTCCTACGGAGGAGGAACGAATCGCGGTTCTTGTCGCGCTCGATTCACCCGACGCGGTGTATACGTTATTGGATAGATTCTCGTCGTTAGACAAAATCTGTCGAATAATCGCGTATATGTTTCGCTTTGTAAATAGGTTTCGCGTCAAGTCGACTCGCGCGTCCTTGGCCATTGATCAGCTCGAGCTGCATTCCGCACTACTGATCATAGTAAAAATAGTGCAAGCGGATGCATTCCGAGAGGAAATAGACCGGCTTAGGGTCGGGAAGGGGATTCCTAAGCCTCTTCTCAAGCTCGCTCCCTTTCTCGATCCCTCGGGCGTTCTCAGGGTGGGCGGTAGACTCGTGCAGTCAGCGCTGCCGTTCGAGAGCAAGCACCCCGCACTCCTACCTAGCAAACATCGACTCACGGAGCTCGTGATCGAGCAGATGCACTACGCTCACCTCCACCCGGGTAGACGCGCGATGCAGTACTTATTGGCTCGCAGGTTTTGGATTCTCGGAGTACACCGCGCAATTCGACGTGTGCTTTCGCGATGCCATAAGTGTTTCCGAGCCAATCCTCGCGCTACTCCACCTTTCATGGCGACCCTGCCGGCTGAGCGAGTCAGTCAGGTCAAGCCATTCTCGATTACAGGAGTCGATTTCGCGGGACCATTCTCGTTGGTCACCCGTCGAGCCCGCGGAGTCTCCTCCTTCAAAGCATATGTCTGTTTGTTCGTCTGCTTCGCAATCAAAGCTATTCACCTGGAGGTAGTACTTTCGTTGTCTACGGATTCATTCCTAGCTGCGTTGCAACGATTCGTGGCGCGACGCGGACGCTGCTCGCTCCTTTATAGCGACTGCGGCACTAATTTCGTGGGGGCCGCGCGCGAACTCGAGACTCACATGAGCCTCGCGGCGGAGCGAGAGAGAATCAAGTGGACATTCAATCCTCCCTCCGCGCCCCACTTCGGGGGCCTCTGGGAGTCGGGCGTCCGGTCTTTCAAAACCCACCTGCGACGAGTGGTGGGCGACCAAGTCTTGACGATCGAGGAGTTTACTACGGTTCTCGCACAAATCGAGGCCGTCTTGAACTCTCGTCCCCTCTGCCCCGTGAGTACCGATCCGTCAGACCTCGAGGTCCTATCCCCGGGGCATTTCCTTACCATGGAGCCCCTGGTATCCGTTCCCACGCACGACGTGACTCCCGTGCCTGTTAATCGTTTGAGTCGATGGCAGCTCATTCAGCGAATCCACCAGGACTTCTGGAAACGCTGGCACCAGGAGTATCTCAACACGCTCCAACAGCGTCCCAAATGGTTGAACTCCGTGAATCAGATCGCTGTCGGCTCGCTGGTCCTCATCAAGGACGCCAACATGTCCCCGTTACGTTGGAAACGTGGACGCGTGGAGGCGCTACACCTGGGTAGCGATGGCGTCTCGCGTGTCGCCACGGTGCGGGTGGCGGATGGCTCGGTCGTGCGTCCCCTTGTGAAATTGTGCCCCCTGCCAATGGGCACCGTTCCACAAGCGACTGTCACCGTTTAAAATTTAAAATACAACACGTTGTATTTTGGTGGGCGGTATGTTTGGCGCTCGCCAAATTGTATATATAGTTCTCATTAGTTTAGTTATGTACATACTATTTTGATTATCTCTCGTTTAACGTATTTCGGGACTCGCGCGAAACGTCGGCGGATCGCGATCGACACGCGTAATCGATGTTTCCGCGACTCACCAATCGGTGCTGCCCTCGTTCACCCCACGAGGGCACCCGTCTAACGAAGAGCAAGTACTCCCGCTCCCGACGCTTACAGCGCCGGAGCACGAACACTCTCTCACAAGAAGTCCTACGTTTAACGCGTCTCGGGGTGCACACGCTCTACGCTATACCGTCGGATTCCGAGATCCAGAAAGTTCGCCAGATCGACGGCCTTCCGTGCTTGCTTGCCTTGCTGCCTGCCTTGCTAGCCCCTGCTGTTTGCTTGCTGCCTGCCTTAGCCCTGCTGTTTGCTTGCTGCCTGTGCCTCGCCTGCGCTTGCTGCACGTGCCACCACGAGCTTGCACGAGACGGATCCTCGAGGAGACGACGGCATCCCGAACGGTGAGTCGCATGCCTTTTACATCGATTCTCGCTTTCTATTCGCTTTGGGGAGGCATTACACACCTCCCCTGGTCCTTCGAGTCACGCTTATCGCAAATCCGGGGACGGCTCCACCGCTCCCCGAGCATATTTTATTTAAAAGAAGATAAGCTGAGCGCGGCGACGGACGCATCAGATTTCGCAACCGGAGCCGTACGTTCTCAGGGGCCAGTAGGTCAAGTTCGACCGAACATCTATGCCAGCAGAAAATTAAGCAAGGCGAAACAACAGTCCGATAAGAAAATAAACAAAGAGACGTTTAAGGTAGGCGACAAGTCGACGCGGACTGATACACGCGATAGGAACCATAAGTAAAACGTTATTCGGAACGATGGACGCCGACGATGCGACACATATACAAGAACAGTTAAAATTAATGCGAACACAACAAAATGTCATGCGGCACGCGGCGAAAAATCAAATTAAAATTATAAACGCGACGTTAGGACACATTGAAGCGTTAGAGCAATCTATTAACAAAAACGAAAACCTGCTAGCGAACGTAATAAGACGACTCACTTTCCCTTTAAACTACAAGCCGAAAATTGGAATAAAATTCAGGAATTTATGGAAATAAATGCTTATTATGATAATCCCAACGTATACACAATCCTGACCTTCCCCATTGTCACATATCCAAACCACGAAATTGTAAGAATAAAACCCCTACCGGTACATGACCGTAAATATATATTTGTAATATTGACAAGGAAAAACGAAATTATGTAACACTAAAGGAAAATGATCTGAATAAATGTAAACAGTCCGACACAACGTTCGTGTGTAACACGAACCACCCGGTATACTTCATAACGCACGCGCCCTGCGAGGTGCAGATATATATAAGAGCAAAAAAGAAAAACAAGCAAGAACAAGCAACACGACTTCCTCACACAACGAACAGCATAAAATAATAATAGAAACACAAATTTAATTAGAAAAATTCAATACATTATGCGAAAAACTTCAATTGAAATCTCAGTTTTTCTTTTCCCTAGGGGGGAGGGATGTTGTGAAGCGGAAGTCGCCGTGACCTAATTGCGACACCTAGCTGTCAGCGCGCATCCCGAATATTGCCAAACTCTCCTGAGGTGGCATTCCGGATGTCGCAAACGGCTTCCAGGTCGCGCATCCGGAAGCAAAAGCGCTGACAGCTAAGTCAGCATCGCGGAAGTAATACGCGAGAGATAAAAAGCCCGCCCTTCCGAGAAGCGGCGGGCAGTCTAATAACCGAGCGCGTACCGCGAGACACCGTGCCGATAAGTGTGACCGAATGTAATAGCAAACGCCCGCAAGTCAGGGCAGTGATTTAAGGAAGAATATTGTGTTTGATAAATAAAGGTTTTATTGAATCGCTTTTCAAAACAAGCAGCTGTTCAGTGATTGTCCCTTCCTCCCGGCGGATCCAAAGAACTCTGTGCCGAACCCTCCATCCTGAGATACCGGCACAACACTGTCCTCCGTCCCGTTTTTGTCTTTCCTAACCTCACTTTCCTCTCTTCTTCTTCCACCTTCTTTCAAGCTTTTTTAAAAATGAAATAGGTAATTATATATCCATTAAATTTAGTAATTAAAAGGAATAATAAACCCACACAGAACACAACCTCCAATGGACGTCCATACAACCTCCATAGCTCCATGCGACATCCATCTCCATGGTGGACGTCAGATAGATTTCTAATAGAGATCCATACTATCTCCATCATAGATATCTTCTACAAATCCATAATGAAAATCCATTAGACGTCTATTATGGATGTATAACAGACTTATATATAAATAATGTTTTTAATAGATCAATATTTAAGTTTTATTAGCAAATTTAAATTTTCAGATAATTTAATATAATTAATTTTTACATTTTTTAGGAGTATTTAAACAATTGTATTTATACGTAACTTAAGACATCTCTTTTTAGACATTGTATAGATTAACTATAGATGTTTAATGGAGCTTCGATGGATAACTAATAGACGTTAACTAGACGTTTAATGGAGCTTTAATGGATAACTAATAGACGTTAACTAGACGTTTAATGGAGATTTGATGGATAACTAATAGACGTTAATTGGATGTTTAACGGAGCTTTGGTGGATAACTAATAAACATTAACTAGACGTTTAATGGAGCTTTGATGGATAACTAATATACGTAAACTAAACGTTTAATGGAGCTTTGATGGATAATTAATAGACGTTAACTGTATGTTTAACGGAGCTTTGGTGGATAACTAATAAACATTAACTAGGCGTTTAATGGAGCTTTGATGGATAACTAATAGACGTAAACTAGACGTTTAATGGAGCTTTGATGGATAACTAATAGACGTAAACTAGACGTTTAATGGAGCTTTGATGGATAACTAATAGACGTTAACTAGACGTTTTATGGATTCTTTATGGATATATGCGTTTCAAGGCCTATCCAGTCGACAAACTTGAATATAGCTGCACATAACCATTTGCATAAAAAATATTACCCAATCGCATTTTACTCGCATTTTCTCTTGATAGAAATGCAATTAGATAATTTATATTATGCAAATAGTTGTGCAGCGTAAAGAATATTAATAATAAAAACTAATATTACATCTCATACTATAACTACTTTCAGATTCTCTACACTGTACGAGAAAAAAGAACTAATAATTGCAGCTTGTCTACATCCAAAGTTTAAACTAAATTGGTTGACTGGAAGCAAAAAGAAATTGGCTGCAAATTACTTAGAAGATTTACTGGGAATTCAATCAAACGAAAATTCTCCAGATCTTACTAAACAAACTGTTGATCCCGATGATGATTTTTTTTATTTTCACCAAAAAGCACAACCTAATGAAGAAGAATTGCAACACTTTTTAAAATCACATAACACTAGTATTGAATTGTTGCACAATTATTCAAAACTTAAAAAATGTTTTATTAAATACAACACGCCACTTCCCAGTAGTGCATCAGTTGAAAGATTATTTAGTTGTGGAGATTTTGTACTAACGCCACAAAGAAGCCATCTTAATGATGACACAATGGAACAACAACTTCTTCTAAAAATAAATAAAAATTTTTAGTAATATGTACAAGTTTATTGTAACTCTTATAAAGGTATCTAACAATAAGTATTAAACTTATTATATTTTATAAGTTCAAAGAAAGCCTATAAAGAAAAGTGATATATCTGAGAGCTTTTAATATATATTTTATTCTTTATGAGTTAATAATAAAATGTTTATCTTTTCAGGATAATAAAAGAAGAATATAACTAAAGTACGAAATTAATGTGACTTTGAAAAAAAAATCGCACAATAGTCTATTTTTTCGGAGAAGTAATCTCTTTACGATACATTCACTATATATCTGAACAATTGAGATACGGTTACCGTATCTGAAAGACGGTATTGCAAAACCCTCCCTATTAATGTGATTAGTGTGACGTACTTCACGTAATTATATGTGCAATTATAAGTGCAACGTTTATTTTCGCATAAAAAATTACTAATTTCAAATTAATATTAGTATTAATATATATGTTTCTTTTAAGTTGAAAAGTACAAATTTTAAACAATAAATATTTTGTATGTACTTTATATAAAAGAGAAGTTTTCCTTTTATTTCCTTTTAGCATATTTTCCGGTGTTACGCAGTTAAGGCTCTTGGGATCATTAATTATATTATTAAATAACTTAATTTTAAAGTTAAATATTTTAATTTTAGTGTTACATAAAAGTAACGAAAAAGATAACGAATACTTTTGTAGTAAGGGTAACGGTAACGAGTTACTTTTTTGAAGTAACGTTCCCAACTCTGGTATTTAGCACATCTACAATTACATTTTTATTTTAAAAAGTTTTAATAATTATTATATGTATTTTTTTAAAAAGCATATTTTTAACGTAAAGTATTTTACTGTTTTACTATTAATACTTATAAAATAAAAATAATAAATAATTTTTATTTGACAATAACATTATAATGTCATAACGTTGTAATGTTTTCTATTTGTAATATTATTAATTTTCAAAATTAGTTCAATACACATGTTGGAAAATTTGTGTTAAAAACATAAATCACATATCCCAAACGGACCGCTCAAATTTTTGTGTTAATTTTACATAATATGGATGAGTTAAATGGTAACACCAATAATATGTTAATATTTCAACAGAAAAAAATATAATTTTGATCGTAATTTGAAGTTAATTGTGTGTACAATTAACTGAATTAACATAACTTTTATGTTGAATCATCTCCACTTTTGTTATAGAGTGGTCAAAATTCAAAATCAACACTCTTTTTCTGTAAATTTTAACACATTTCATAAATACATTAAAATTGTGTTTACTTTAATATATTTTTTAAATTATTTTAACAATTTTAAACTCTCAACGAGAGAAAGAATGAAAGCTATAGAATTGATAAGTTAGTTAATTTTATTAAATTTACTTTAAGTACTTCAAGTGCGTAGCAAAAGATGAAATGTTTAATGTATGTGAACTAAACATTTTCCAGCGATTCGTCGATCGTTAAATTCTAACAGTTATAGTAAGGCGTCATCCTGAAAATCAAATTACGAGGCATAGTCTCCTACCAATGACATTAATGTCATTAATTAAATTATGGATTAAGGGAACCATAATGTAGGTATGCCTGTGTCACATGCGCGCATGGCTTACTTCCTACCACCTCCTCTTGTCGTTCCACTTACCACCGACCCACTTGCCTATTTCGTCCATTTACCAGCCTTCGCAACGTTGTTATCCCTCCTCTACTGTATAGTAAGCTTCTCTTTAACGAACGTAGTAATATACATCCATGCAACGCACCTACGTTTTATGTACCATAAGTCCTGTGTACACAAATGAATTACTTCCTTTTAGAGCGATTAGTAATATATAGTATGTTACCCTTTATTATTTTATTTAATTATATTTATTTCTTTGAATTACTTATTTATTTTTTGAAATATTTATTTATATATACAATTTTTTATTTAAATGTAAATATGTTATGGTTTCTTAAAATTTTAACTTACAAGGAGAGGACCAGGTAGTGCCCTCACCGATTTAAATAAATTTTTAATATGTTGTACGGTTAATTCCCCATTAATTAATGGTAAAGTGGCACGATGCAATACTCGAGCATTCGCAAGATATTTGCATCGAAAGTTTTCGTGCACCTTATCTACCGAGCACGCAAACGAGTTTCACAAGTAGTTCCTGTGGCACAGTGGATAAAGCGACGCGTTATAGAACGCTGCAGGATACGCGTTCGAGTTTCGCTTTTTCCAAATTTTTTTTTATTTTTCAATTTTTAAAAAATATGCATTTGACAATAAGTAAATTTCGATGCAAATATCTTGCAAATGCTCGAGTATTGCATCGTGCCACTTTACCATTAAGGCCCCTGGATAGTCACGGAAAATACAGCAGTCGAGTGGTACGACACCTACTGGAGGAAGCTTCGTAGCTTGATACAGACCGCCGCTATGTGGCCGCGAGTCACTCGAGAGTCGGCTGGTGGGGAAAACACACACAAGAGAAAGCACGTACCTGTGCCCTCAGATACGTTCTTTCTCTTGTGTGCGTGTGCCCCACCAGTAGACTCTCGACTCTCTCGAGTGGCTCGCGGCGAAAAACAGTGGACAATTGTCTTGCGGAAGATCTCATTGGTAAAATAACTCATTAATCGTACTAAAAAATGTGCATTGTTGAGCTTCAGTTTGTTGGTTATGTCAATGTGCTGTCCATTGCCTTAAATAATAATCCAATAAAGTGCCATAAACCATTTTCCAGAACAGTGCTACGCCGACCGCATCAGCTGTCAATTTTTTATTGCACTGTTACTACACTTTCTATATTAGGACCAGCAAATTAATGAGCAGGTAAACATACAATATGCTTTCATCTTTTATTTGAGCGTTTATATTCAATCGTACGGTGACTCCTTCTTATTTGAGATCTTCCGTAAATCTACATTGTTTTTTATGAAATTAAAATGTTAAAATGTTTACTTGATAAACGTTTATTAAAAAATGTTTTTTTCTTTACTATGAAAAAAAAACGCTTTTTTAACTGTTTCTTTACGTATCATGTGCATATAGCCCCGCTCTCTCAAGGCGGTCACCCATCCTAGTACAGTACCGCGCCCGTGTTGCTTGACTTCGATGATCCAGTAAACAGTGACGATCTTCTGACCCTGATGCTTCCTTAGTAACTGTACTTGTCTATAACAAGTACATCTTTAAAGTGTTCAAAAATCTTGTAATGATATCTTCTTGATAGCTATAACACTGCATGAAATAGTTATCATCGTCTTATAAACGTCCATTATTAGTCGCCGACGTCAACCAAAAATGACTAAAAATAGACGTCATTATGTCGATGTCGTCTTCTGACGTCACTTTTGCTACTTGGGTTGGGTACTGGTCTACAAACTGACGAACCAGATACGTCGTGTTAAAGTCAGTCAACTAACATCTTTTATTAGTCTAAAGTCTAACGTCTCAGGTACGTCGTGTTAATGTCAGTTAACTAACATCTTTTATTAGTCTAAAGTCTGACGTCTCAGGTACGTCGTATTAACGTCAGTTAACTAACATCATTTATTGGTCTACAATCTGACGAACCAGGAACGTCGTATTAAGGTGATTTAACTAACGTCTTTTATTGGTCGAAATTCTGACGTCTCAGATAAGTCGTATTAACGTCAGTTAACTAACATCTTTTATTAGTTTAAAGTCTGACGTCTCAGGTACGTCGTATTAACGTCAGTTAACTAACATCATTTATTGGTCTACAATCTGACGAACCAGGAACGTCGTATTAAAGTGATTTAACTAACGTCTTTTATTGGTCAAAATTCTGACGTCTCAGAACCGTCGTACAATGGATAAATAACTAACGTCATTAAATGGGCACTAATCTAACGTTACTTGGACGTTATAGTTTGGTTAAATTGTCGAAGTGTTTTTATGGTTATACAAATGATGTCAATGGTACGTTGTATTGAGGCCATTCTACGATTAGTTATTATTTCGTTAAAAAAGTCACGACATTTATACGTCTTAAGTTGGTAAAATGACGTCGTACCCAAAAAATGACGAATTATTGACGTCATATTAACGTCACCTTGCTACCTGGGAAGTTTTTAACGGTAAATTCGAATATTTGTAGAAGTTACAGGCCGTAAAGTAAAACGGCGCAGATAGCGATAGCTCTTTCATCGCTCCACATCTCGGCTTAAAACAAGCAGTTGCCTTTTTTTCTGTATATGTGTATTGTAGAATAGGGAAGACCGGGGCTAGAAGTCACACGGGTAAGTTGTCACAAAGCTTATATCTCACTTGATACATTGAGTGGAATATTCTTCTTTATAGTGTAGGTTTCTCCTATCGTATTAGTCAGGTGTACGAAATAGCTCGTTTCAAAAACATCGCATGTGATATTTACGAGAATTTTTTTTAAATTGGAGGTCGTGAGTAAATTTTTCTTGCCTCTATTTTTATTGTTCCGTTGGTTTTTGGAATTACTAGTCGTAATTTCTTTTTGGTCATAAGAAACATTATAATTTTAGATAATTTTTTCTGTATTTAGTCAACCGTCATTGCAACATAGTTTATAAATATAATCTTCTTTGTTCAAAATGACCATTCAGGGTAAGTTGTCTCAAATGAGGTAGGATTCAATGTTTATGAGAATTGCTATTTTTTTATTTACTCAAAGTTCCCTGGTAGAAATTTTGACTAAGCACTTGCATGGCACTGACCAGCGTGCCACACTGCCATTTCAGAAGCTGGCATGGCACGCTGGCGCCACAAAGCTGGCATGGCGCTAACATGGCGCCAGTAAGGTACTATCATAATGCAGACATGGGACTAGCGAGTTTTTAACGTGGTACGTGCATAGCGCTAACATGGCGCCAGTAACCCTTATATGATATTCACCCGGCATAAAAAAAAATTAATTTTTTTTTTGAAATTTTATTACTATTTTATAACTAAATTTGTTTCTTAAGATGCAGTCTATGATTATAAATATTTTCTTGTATCTGAAAAATCTGAAAAAAACACTTACCTTGGTGGGATTCGAACTCGGGACCTCTGGATCGTGAGCCAATTGCCTTACGTGGTATACTACTTCTTAATTTGATGTAAGTGTTATATATAGTCTACATATGTCATAAACAGCGCAAATATATAATTTTTTAAAAATTATCTTAAGAAACATAATAATTAAATCAATGAATTATTTCATGATAATAAAAGAAATAAATTTTATGTAAAAAATTTGTAAAACCTTTACCAGTAATACTTTTCTATAAGGGAAGGTACTATCATAATGCAGACATGGGACTAGCGAGTTCTTAACGTGGCACGTGCATGTCGCTAACATGGCGCCAGTAAGGTACTATCATAATGCAGACATGAGACTAGCGAGTTTTCAACGTGGCACGTGCATGACACTGCCCTATAAAAAAATAGTTTTGAACTATTCGATTATTGATGAAAAACCTATTAAACACTATCGGTCTCACCAATAGTTTATAATAGTTTTTTCGCCAATAGTCAAATAATTCAACGGTATTTTTTAGTAAGAGTGATGTAGAGCATAAAATGCATTAAAATCTATAATATATTAATTAATATGATTACATCTATAATAATAGGTAAAAGTGTAGGGTAGACCAGGGCACGTTGTCACACGGGGCACGTTGTCACATCGGCTTTATTTAAAAAACTAATAATCAGAGGACAACACCCGTTACTCCCAAAACGTGTTAGTGTATGCCCATCTTTGATATGTTTACAGTGTTGAGATTGCTCCAGCTGTGTTGACGTAAAATCAATTTAAAAGTTTTTTGCGACCGTAAGTAAAATGTTATTGTCTAATATTCAATGTACTGGACATGAAGCTTATGTTTTTTCAGAATAGACCTTTATATTATCTTAAAGTATGTACTTTTACCTACCGCGTGCAATACCTAACCTTATGAATATCTCAAACGTGTCGGCCACGAGGCTGTTTAGAGTAAAAAAATGCCCTCGGGGCACGTTGTCACGAATTTTAATGTCATAGGTGCAATTGGGATATGGTGCGCTCCTACAAACGGAAAACTGCGAGAGCCGCAGTAGTCGATCTAGAAGTAATTCGTCTTGCTGTTAAATGTGTATCAATAAGTTGCGCATTCGAGTGGAATTCTTGTATTTAGATTAAGACGAAAACTTCGTGCTTTTTGTATTTTTTTGAAATAAAATAAATCTTTCTATGAAGGATTTTGTTTTTTTACATTACAGCGCACTATAATATATTGATATTTACGTTGAATTCAGTTTGGATAACATTTTGCATGCAATCACATTTGATGTGACAACGTGCCCCGTGACCGGGGTAACCTGTCGTTATTTATTGTTATGTAACAACTGTAGAGTAACAATCACACAAAATTCGATACTGTCCAATTGAAGCTGAGGGTTCACTCGAAATTTTGGCATATCAAAGTACTCTCAAATATTGAATGTAAAAAATACAAAAAATATTGAACAAAATGTGTGACAACGTGCCCCGGTCTACCCTATAATAAAATAAAGGTTATAAAATATTTACAAAAATATTTATAAAATACTGCTTTTAGGTTTTAACGGAACCCCCTTTGTGACGTCTCGTGCGAAAATTTCGTAATAATATAAGTTTATCAGTTCTTCTAAAATTGATTGGCGCCCAATTTAATTATTTATTATTTATTGCCGAGCTAAATTATTTATTTATAATTTATTTATTATTATTTATTATTATTTATTATTATTTATTATTATTTATTATTATTTATTATTATTTATTATTATTTATTATTATTTATTATTATTTATTATTATTTATTTTTATTTATTTTTATTTATTTTTATTTATTATTAATTATTATTAATTATTATCATTTATTGCCGGATAAATTAGTAAAGCCCTGCTAGCCGAAGGACTCTGGCCGCGGCACACACACAGGTAAAGGATAAAATAATCCTGTCTCAATTTTAACGCACGTGCAGATCGATCGCTTCTAAAACAATTAAGAAGTCGATCTAGAAGCCAAAGGGAAGAATCTCGACAGCATCTAATGTGGCGCAAGTGTGGGTCGCATTAGAAACTCAGTCAAATCCAGATCTGCGCCCGTTCAATTTTATGTAAATGCCATATTAGGCGCGGACATGGCCCTGATATGGCTCTTTCCAGTATTTTAGGATAAGGCTGTGGCGTGGCAAACTTGCATGGTGCTGACAAGTGTCGTGGCACCGGCAAGGCAATTTCTACCAGGGTTATGAAAGTATTATAAAGTTTATTGAGAATTATTATTCTTTCATTTAGTCTAAGTTTATGAGAATTATATTACACAGTTTATGAAAATTATTAATTTTTTGTTTAATTCACGCTGCAATACATTATTAAGTTAAATTTACCAAAAACTAGCACTAACTTTAATAAAATATTAAAACAGGAACTATTTGTCATATGTTTCCTCTACATGAAAGATACATGACAATCAATCTAGAGTCATGTGACAACCAAACCTGGGTAAATCGTCACATTTTCACGATCTTACTTAGAATTAAATAACTTTTTTGTGTATAAATATATATAAGTCTATTATTTTTTTTCTTATACCTAAAGGATGTAGCTACATTATAAAGTACTATACAATATTATAAAAAATTGCTTACATTTTGTTAAAAATCAGTATTTGAAAAGTGTGACAACCCGCCCCGGTCTCCCCTATTTGATTCTAGACCAAGGTTGACCAAACATATGCTGTTACCTGTATAATTGTCAATACCCATTGCCGGCGTGTCCTTTATTTTACTTTTAAATAACACAAGTAATAGTAGCTAATAGTAGCTTTAAAAATTCTCTTTAACAAAATTATTGTATTACAATACCATGTTATATATGGGGCATTCCACGCCAATTCGCAAAGGGTCAAACTTCGACCTTTTTATTTTTGATGGCTGCTCGTTTTTTAACAGGTCTTTACGAGTACTATACCAATGTAAAATCGTTTCTATAATAAATGTAGCGTTTCCAAAATAGAGCCTGCGCAAAATGAGGACTGCAAAATTTTTAATGAATTTTTTCGCCTATTAGACAACGTCTAAAAAAAAATTTATTGAACATAAAATACGCTATTTAGATCATAGTTTAAAAAAAAATTACTCCAAATTTTTATAATAATAATTTTAAACTAATAAAGTAAAAAAACACACAAAAATTTGAATATCTCGAAAACCCATTTTCTATTTTTTTTAAATTTATAGAAAATATTCTAGGGAGTATTAGAAAAATTTTAAGACTAGTCCGAAGTTGCGCAGAAAACTTGGTAATTTTTTATAAATTTTTTTGTGAGGCAGTAGTAATATTTGACTCACAAAAGTGTAGTTAAAAACGCGTTTCAGACAATTCTGAATCGATTTAGATGTACTTTTTTTTAGTGATTGACGTTACTATGATGAAGATCTCGGCATAGCACACGACAATTGCGATCAACAGTGTGGAAAAGGCGAAAAAAATAGATTTATGAGGAAATTTAATTCAATAAGTACATTTATTTAAGAACATATTATTTATTATTTTGTGCTCAGTATAATTATTCAAAAATGAGTAATCTTTAACAATTAATTTATAATTTTTACTTGGTATGACGCAGTGGACACTTTGAGTCTGAGGTATTTTTTTCGTTTGATCGTCCTGTCAAAAATTCGGCAGCAATTTCATAATTTTTTTTGTCCCAATGAGGACTGCAAAATTTTTGCCCCGTCCCAATACGTCAAGTATTGGGACAAAAAAAATTATGAAATCGCCGCCGAATTTTTGACAGGTCGGTACTATCAAACGAAAAGAACGAAAAGAATACCTAGACTCAACGTGTCCACTACGTCATACCAAGTAAAAATTATAAATTAATTGTTAAAGATTACTCATTTTCGAATAATTATACTGAGCACAAAATAATAAAATAATAAATAATATGTTCTTAAATAAATATACTTATTGAATTAAATTTTTTCATAAATCTATTTTTTTCGCCTTTCCCACACTGTTCATCGCAATTGTCGTGTGCTATGCCGAGATTTTCATCATAGTAACGTCAATCACTAAAAAAAAGTACATCTAAATCGATTCAGAATTGTCTGAAACGCGTTTTTAACTACACTTTTGTGAGTCAAATATTACTACTGCCTCACAAAAAAATTTATAAAAAATTACCAAGTTTTCTGCGCAACTTCGGACTAGTCTTAAAATTTTTCTAATACTCCCTAGAATATTTTCTATAAATTTAAAAAAAATAGAAAATGGGGTTTTCGAGATATTCAAATTTTTGTGTGTTTTTTTACTTTATTAGTTTAAAATTATTATTATAAAAATTTGGAGTAATTTTTTTTTTTAAACTATGATCTAAATAACGTATTTTATGTTCAATAAATTTTTTTTAGACGTTGTCTAATAGGCGAAAAAATTCATTAAAAATTTTGCAGTCCTCATTTTGCGCAGGCTCTATTTTGGAAACGCTACATTTATTATAGAAACGATTTTACATGGGTATAGTACTCGTAAAGACCTGTTAAAAAACGAACAGCCATCAAAAATAAAAAGGTCGAAGTTTGACCTCTTGCGAATTAGCGTGGAATGCCCCATATATATATATATACTAGGTGGTTACCCGGGCTTCGCCCCGGAGGACATATGTAATAAGACACGCAAATAATATCTCTCTCTCTCTCTGTCTCTGTCTCTCTCTCTCTCTCTCTCTCTCTCTCTCTCTCTCTCTCTTTCTTTCTAAAAAATGCTATAGATTAAAAAATATTACTTTTTTATCGATTGAAGTTCAATTCCGTCGTATACAATTCTTTGAAATTCACTGAATTATTTCCTAAAAAATTGGAAAATTTTGTAAATGATTTCCAAAAAGATACCGGTTCCCAAAAAGATCGGTAACGAAAAACTATACAGTTTATAACACTCCCCGGAAAATTCTATCCCTGTTTTATATACAATTCTTTAAAATTCGATCAATTATTTCCCGAAAAATTCGGAAAACTTCTGACGGTTTCCAAAAAAATCGGCAACAAAAAATTATATATTTTATAACACTCTCCAGGAAATTCTACCTCTACTTCATGTACAATTCTTTGAGATTCGGTTATTCGGAACCGGTTTCCAAAAAGATTGGTAACAAAAAATAATACACTTTATAGCACTCCCCGGGAAATTCTACCTCTACTTCATGTATAATTCTTTGAGATTCAATTAATTATTTCCCGAAAAATTGGAAAAATTAAAAAAACCGGTTTTCAAAAAGATTGGTAACAAAAACTGTGCACATTATGGCGCTCCCCGTAAAATTCTACCCCTAGTTCATATACAATTTTTTAAGATTCGGTCAAGTAATTCCCGAAAAATTGGAAAAATTTTGTAACCGGTTTCCAAAAAGATCGGTAACGAAAAATTATACACTTTATAGCACTCCCCGAAAAATTCTACCTTTACTTCATATACAATTCTTGGAAATTCGGTCAATTATTTCCCAAAAATTAGAAGAAATTAGAAAAACCGGTTTTCAGAAAATTGGTAACAAAAAACTATACACATCATGGCACTCCCCGGGAAATTCTACCCCTGTTTCATATACTTTTGGTAAAAATTCGGACCACTAACGAATGAGCAGTTCGCGGACACACGGACGGACGGACGGACGGCCAGACAGACAAACAGACGAACAGTCGGGTTTTTCACCCATTAATTAGGAGCAATAAAACCCCATGTAACCCCCAATTTTTATCCCCATAGTAGCCATCCCTATAAAATTAGTAATCTTTTGGTACCAGTTTCATCAAAAATCACAACAAAAAATTAGAAAAATTTTGGCACTGGTTTTAAGAAAATCGATCCATTAATAAAAAATTATCTATTAATAAAAAATTAAACTTATCCTCCAAAAATTAAAAAAATGTTGACACTGTTTTCAAGAAAATCGGTCAATTAATGTAATGTAATTGGTACTTTATTTGCCCCGAGGGGGCCTTAAAGGGCGTTTTTGAGGAACGTACCCAAACCTTCACAAACTCCTCATCGAATCCTCTTTCCTATTTACAGAACGGCGTTTTATAGGGACGTGCCCAACCCTGTACATCCATAATCTTTATCTAGCTACTATATTATACAATCTCTATTGAAAACAATGAACACAAACTCAAACTCAACTCGAGATCAAAAGTCAAAACAAAAACAAAAAAACAAAAATCAAAAATCAAAATCAAAAATCAAAAAGGAAACATAAACCAAAAATACAAAATCAAAAAATCAATAGTCAGATCTGTCTCCATATTCGTCGCTCTCTGGCTCCTCATCTTCCGGGTTGGCCGCCTTCTGCCCTCGTCTCCCCCGTGATCTGCTGGGCTTCCTTCCTTCCTAATCTGCCTTAGTTTTGTGTCTCTCCTCTTCAGAATCCATTAACAGGCTCTCCTCCAGCCTGTTTGAAATCTCCTCCTCCGCGGACATTTTTGGCCTTCCGCCGTCCCCCTCCCTCCTTTCCTTCCTCTTTTTCTTCTCCTCTCCTTCCTTGAGCCTCCTCTCAATTGTCTTGTCCTCGTCCATCTTTACCTTTAGTTTACTCCCTACCCTCCTTCTCGCGTCCAAAACCCTCCATTTTTCCTCCTCGCTTCCCAATCTCACCAGCATCGTAATCCATTCACCTCTCACCCCTATTAAGCTTACTTCTTTTGCCTCGATTCTTGTTTTCAGGCCCTCCGAGAACAATTGCTTCACCTTCTCCTGGTTCGTTCCCTTTCCTGTCCATCTGCTCTTTTCAACTCTTATTACAATGTTTTTCTTCCTCCTCTCGGCATCATCTCTCCCCTCATCGTCGGACCACCATGCCATATCCGCCAGTCTACTCGTACTTTCCTCGCTGTCGTCTCTCTTCCTCTTCCCAGTACCCTGTTCCAACCTGCGTACCTTTCTTCTCAGGCTCTCTATTTCCTCTCTCTGGTCTTTTAGTTCCTCCTTCAACCCCCTTATCATATCGCTCGTTTGTTCCTTTATTAGCTTCTCCAACGTCTCCTTCTCCACCATCACCTTCGCTCTAAATTCCATTCTTTCCTTTCCTTTCCTTTCCTTACCTTCGCAACGTGAAATCCCTCACGCCGATCTTTTCTGCAATTAGAAGATTGTCTATTATCTCTGTCACGTACCCTCCCTTTCCTTTTGCCTCTCCCCGCCCCGTCTCATCTCCTCTATCGCCCTCATCCAGTCCTCCCCTTCTCCCTTTTCTCCCAGTACCCTCTCCACCACGTCCCGCCAGCTCTCTCCTTCCCAATTTCCCCATCTTGTACAGACTTCCCAGACATGCTCCCATGTCTCCTCCTCCCTCTCACACAACCTACACTTTCTGTCATTCTCCTCTCCCCAGTATAATCCTTCCCTGATTTCGTTGCCTAACCTAAATCTTGCGACTCTACTCCATCTTGTCTCCTCCCATCCCTTCTTTAGATAATCCGGAATTCCGTCCTTCCTTATAAACCTATACCACCTATTGTATCTCGAGTTCGCAATCCTTTCCATCCCTTCCTGTCTTTGCTTCAGCTTCTCCCTATTTTTCAATTCATCTTCTTCAACCTCCATCTCCCCTCCGTCTTCTACCCCGATTCCCTTCAAGTAGTCTTTTCTCTCCTGCTCCCATTTGCCTATTATCTTTCCCCTCCTCCATCTCTCTTTCATTTCTTCCAGGCATTTCCTTGCTATTCCCCCTCCGTTGCCCTCTTCTAATTTCTTTTCAAACTTCCATGCTCTCTTGCTTGCTCTACCTCTCATCTTCTCCCTCTCCAGTTCGTCTCTGACCATATATCCTGGTGTTCTCCAGTTTAATCCGAAAACCCATCTGAGATATCTCTCGTGTATCCCTTCTACCTCCCTCCCGTATCCCATCACCGTCCAAATCAGTGTGTCGTATAGCCAAACTCTTCTTTTCCAATCTTTTTTCCACATTCTCTTTCCTATCCCCCATACCTCTCTCATCACTCTTGCTGCCTTCCTTCTTCTTTCTTTAATGTGCGCGTCTTGTCCTCCGTTCGTCTTTAATGTATACCCCAGGTATTTAAATTCTTTGACTTCTTCCAGCTTCTTTCCCTTCCATCTCCAGTCATATTTCTTCTTCCTCCCTCCTCCCTTTCTAAATCTCATTATTTTTGTCTTCTCTATACTTAGTGTTAGACCTTTCATGTCTAAATACCCCTCTAGCCTACCTATCATAGATCTCATGTCCTGTTCCTCTTCTGCTAGCATTGCTATGTCGTCTGCATACATTAGTGTGTAAATTTTCTTTCCTTTTAGTCTTATACCCCCCCATCCTCCTTTTTTCATAAAGTCTTCTATGTCTGCTACTAATAGGTTAAATAGTATCGGGCTTAAGGGGCATCCCTGTCTTAGACCCTTCGCCGTCCAGAATGCTTCTCCTCTTTCCTTTCCCCTTTTCACACTGCTTTTAGTTTCTCTTAGCACTTCCTCTACCCTGTCTATCAGTCCTTGCCTCACACCTCTTTCTTTCATTGCCTTAATTAGAACTTCCTTATCTACTGAATCAAACGCTGCCTTTAGGTCTACAAATAGCACTGTCATCTTCCCCTTCTCGTTTCCCAGTTGTCTGTTTATCAGGTAGTTTATTGCAAATATTTGATCTATCGTCCCCATTCCTTTTCTAAATCCTGCTTGGTTGTCTGGGATCAATTTCTTCATTTCTACTTCCTTCCTTATCCTTTCCGCTAAAACCGCTGTGTATATCTTATACATTGAAGACATGATCGTTATCCCTCTGTAATCCTTTACCTCTCGTCCCTCTCCTTTCTTCAATATTGGGAATATCTCTCCTTCCTTCCAATGTTCAGGCCATCCTTCCCCCCTCCACACCCGTTTACATATTTCTCATACCCATCTCACCATCTCTTCTCCTCCAAACTTCCATACCTCGTTCGGAATCCCGTCCGCGCCGATTGCCTTCTCTGTTTTCAGTTTCTTTACTACATTTCTTACCTCCTCAAGATCAATCTCTTCCTCCTCATGTCTGGTCCCTCCTCCTACTCCTTTCACTACCCTGTTCTCCATCCCCCCCATTAATTCCATAAAGTATTCCTTCCAATCCTCCATTTTTATCTCATTGTTTATCCTCCTTCTTCTTTTCCTTATTCTGCCTATCAATTCCCATACCTTTCCTTCTGTTTTCGCCCCCCTATTTCTCTTATCATCCTATCCTTTTCTTCTTCCTTTTTTCTTTTGCACATTTCTCTGTACTCCCTCTTATTTTCTCTGTATCTTTCCGCTTCTCCTATCCCTTTCCTCCATTTTCTTAATTCTCTCCTGACATCCCTCTTTCTCTCCTTGCAATCTGCATCCCACCATCCCCGTTTGCGCTCACTCGCTCCCCTTTTCTTCTCCTTTTCGACCTCCTCTATTGCTTTTCTTATCTTCAACGTTCCTTCCTCTATCTCTTCCTGCAGCTCTCTTTTTTCCCCTATCTTCCCTAACCTCTCCCTAAACTGTGTTCTTCCTTCTTCGTTCCATATTCCCCTTTTTCTAGTCTGTTCCATCTTTTTCCTTCCCTGTTTTCTTTTTGCACTACCTCTTATCCATAATATCATAGAGTGATGGTCTGAATCTACCCTGTCCCCGACTTCTAGTCTTACTACCTCTTCTCTTATGTACTCATCTTCTAAGACGTAATCTATAACTGTTTCACTCTTCCCTCCTGTGTAAGTGTATTCCCCTTCCTCATCCCCTTTCGTACATCCGTTTAGGATCATCCAACCTCTTTCCTCAATAAATTCTAGGAGTGTCCTGCCTTCCTTATTCACCTTCTTGTCCTTCGATTTTCTCCCTCTTTCTTTACCTCTTCCCTCGACTTCCTCTTCCCATCCTCCCTCCTCTCCCGTTCTCGCGTTAAAGTCACCACCTATTATAGTCTTTACTCCCTTTTCTCCCACCTCCATGTGTTCCTTCAAACCTTCAAGTTTCTTATCTATATCTTTATTAACGTATATTCCTATGATTCTCCAGGTTTCTTCACCTACTCTTATCTTAACCTCTAATTTTCCTTCTTCCTCTTCCATCATTCTATCCTCCATTATCTCTCCTAACCCATTTCTTATTCCTATTAGCATACCTCCACACGCCCTACCTTTCTTATTCCTCCTTTTCGCTGTCTGTACTCTCCATCTGTATCCTTTTGGTAACTTTTCTTTTACCCTCTCCCATCCTTTTTCATCTAACCATGTTTCCATCATGACAATTACATCCCACTCCCTTAATCCTTCCCAGAAGTCTTTGTCTTTATTTGTTAGCCAGAAGGCCGCCCTCCATGTCTCTTCTCGCTCCCAGTCTTCTCCTACCCTTTCCTCTTCGTCTTCCTCCTCCTTATACTCCCCCTTATCGCTTCCTCTTGAGACTTTCTCTCGTTCCTCCCTCTTTCTTCCTCCTTCCTCCTTGGTCTCGTTAGCAGGGCATTGTCATTCTTCTGTTCTCTTTCCCCCTTTCTGCCTTCCTTCTTGTGTCCCCACCCTCCTACTTACGTTTTTCGTATCTTCCGCTTCCCCGACCCTTCTCTCATCATTAAGTCCTACGAAAGTCCTTCCTCTCCTCTAACTTTCCTTTACTCTCGTTCCATCTCCATTCTTTATTGTCCTCCCAGATCCTTTGATACCCGACTGTGATTCTCTTTCCTTTCTCTCTCTTCTCCCTTGCTATCTTTCTTATCTCTATTTGTATCCTTCTTTCCTCTTTGGTGAGATCATCATCCAGAAAACATTCGTATTTCTGACCCAGCTCTTTCTTTTTCTTCATTATGTCTCTCTTGGCCTCCCAGCTTCTGCATCTCAACAGCCTCCATTTTTTGTCTCCATATCCTAGCTCCTGTATTTCTACCATACCCCCTTCTGTCTTGCCTACTTCTTCTATTAGCTTCTCGAATCTCACCTCCCTTTCCCCGTCGTTTCCTGGCTTCATCTCCTTCACAATTATATTATTTTTTCCTTCTCCTTCTCTCTGTCAACTCCATGTTTCTTTCTACCTCTTTCATTTTTCTCAGCAATTCACCCCCTTCAATGTTCTCTGCGTCCTTCAACTCTATCTTCTCTATCTTGTCCTCTATCTTTTTAACTCTTTCTTCTATTACATCTCTCTGCTTCTCCCAAATTTCTTCGCTCCTCTTCAGTTCTTGTCTCAGTCCCTTGATCTCGTTTTTTATCTCTTCTTTATCCTTTTTCCTCTCCATCTCTTGTTCCTCCATTTTCCTTAGTATTTCTCTGAACAACTCCTCTGATCCCATATTTCCTTTATTTATCTCTTCCTTCTTAATCTTCGACGGCGGTGATCTTATGACCCTCCTTGTTTCCTCGAATTTCTCTAAGATTTCTTTCTCCCCTTTTTCGGCTTCCTCGTCCGCCCCTTCCCTTTTCCTTTTCTGTAAGAAATCTTTTACCGACCCTAGGCTGCTTGTTCTTGTCCTCTGCTTGGCGAGCTCTACCGCTTTTGTTGGCCTACCTCTTGCTTTTTTCTCCCCCTCCCTTTCTTTCCTCTTTCCTATATCCCCCTGTTGTTCGCTCTCTATGTCTAATACCCTCCCTGCCTCCATCCGCCGCTGTTACCCTCAATTATCCCTCCTACTCGTTACCTATTCTATGACCGTGCGCACTTACCGTCGCTCTCCTATCTATATTCGCACTAGTCTATGCTTGTTCGCGCGTACCGTCTATCGTTCTGACGACCCTCTATATACTCTTACTGTCTATGGCCGTACCGGCCTGTCACTTTCTTTACCTTTTCTCCTCTTTCTCGTCTCCTACCCTTCTGCACTCCGTCACTCCCGCCTTCTCGCGCCTCCACTGCACCTTGCACCGTCAATCTCGCCTCCTCCAACCCTCTTTGACTCTTACTATCTTCGCTTCTTCGCCTCTGATACGATCGCTCCTGTTTCTCTCTATGCGCACGGCCGCCAACCCCAAAATCGGTCAATTAATACTTATTATTTTTTGAAATTTTAATTATTTTCAAACCGGTTTCCAGAAAATTGGTAACAAAAAACTATACACATCATGGCACTCCCCGGGAAATTCTACCCCTGTTTCATATACTTTTGGTAAAAATTCGGACCACTAACGAATGAGCAGTTCGCGGACACACGGACGGACGGACGGACGGCCGGACAGACAAACAGACAAACAGTCGGGTTTTTCACCCATTAATTAGGAGCAATAGAACCCCATGTAACCCCCAATTTTTATCCCCATCCCTATAAAATTAGTAATCTTTTGGTACCAGTTTCATCAAAATTACAACAAAAAATTAGAAAAATTTTGGCACTGGTTTTAAGAAAATTGATCCATTAATAAAAAATTATCTATTAATAAAAAATTAAACTTATCCTCCAAAAATTAAAAAAATGACACTGTTTTCAAGAAAATCGGTCAATTAATACTTATTATTTTTTAAAATTTTAATCATTTTCAAACCGGTTTCCAAAAAATCGGTAACAAAAAATTATCCATAAAAGTTATCCATAAAAAAATTATCCATAAAAAATTCAGTTTGATATCTCAAAGTTTGCGGAAATTGAACCAATCACGTACATTTCTTTTTCAACAGAAATCGGAAACCTCTTTACTATTAGCAATTTTTTTAATTCTATTACATTCTTTAGTTTTTTCTACCTCATAAGTACCTAACGTCTGTATGTCTGTCTGTCTGACCGCGAACGAATTATTTCCCGAGAAATTGGAAAAATTCGTAACCGTTCTATTACATTCTTTAGTTCTTTTTACCCCTATTTTATCTATATAATTCTTTGAGATTGAGTTAATTATTTCCCGAAAAATTCTGATACCGGTTTCCAAAAAAGTCGGTAACGAAAAATTATACACTTTATTGCACTCGCCGGAAAATTTTACCCCTACTTCATATACCATACTTTGAAATTCGATCCACTAACGAATGAGTAGTTTTCATAACCGATTTTTTTGAAACCGGTCCAAAAAATCGGTAACAAAAAAGTAAAAATAAAAATAAAAATTATTTAAATAATTCAGCTTGATATCTCACAATTTGCGAAAATTAGAACAATCACGTCCTTTTTTTTAACAAATCGGAAATGCCTTTATTATTAACAATTTTTCTAATTCTATTACAGTCTTTAGTTCTTTCTACCTCTATTTCATATACAATTCTTTAAAATTCGGTCAAGTAATTCCCGAAAAATTGGAAAAATTTCGTAACCGGCTTCCGAAAAGATCGGTGACGAAAAATTATATACTTTATAGCATTCCCCGGAAAATTCTACCCTTGTTTCATATATAATTTTTTGAGATTTGATCAATTATTTCCCGAAAAATTAGAAAAACCGGTTTCCAGAAAATCGGTAACGAAAAACTATACATATCATGGCACTTCCCGGGAAATTCTACTCCTGTTTCATATACTTTTGGTAAAAATTCGATCCACTAACGAATGAGCAGTTCGCGGACAAACGGACGGACGGACAGACAAACAGTCGGGTTTTATATAATAGTATGATATATAATAGTATTGTAGTAAATAAATAAATATATATATATATATATATATATATATAATATCAAAAAATAGTTATTGTACTTTAATTTATAAAATTGAACCCAAGTAGTAGTAAAAAGTAATAAAACCAAGTAGGTACACACGTATCTTCATATCCCATTCAAAAGTTTTTCTACTTTAACCCAAGTGGTAGTAGCTTTAATTCTCCTTAAAAGAATAATATCATAAAATTGCGTTACCTTGCTTAACACTTAAAAAGTAATAGGGTAAACCAGCCAGTGAATGAACAAATAAGCGGCGTCTCCTATTCATTAGAGACGTGAAATAATAGTATATTGTGATTCAAGTGCGCGAAGTTGGCTATTGTTCACTCGTGCGCTCCGCGCACTCGTGAGCAATAGCCAACTACGCACGCACTTGTATCACATACTATTTTGTATTACAAGTGCGCGGAAAAGTGCCCTTTATTTGACGGATTTCTGTGCGAGAAATAGCCTATTTCTCACGGTAAGCCAATTACTTCACGGAAATGTCGTTTCCACGGGCCGTGGATACACGAGTGCGCGTAGCGCACGAGTGTGACAGATTGTTGTAAGGTTAGCTTTGGTTACGAATTAGCTTCGTCTGCTGGGAGATGGCGTTACGTTAGAGTGCAGTCCGGATAACTAATACCGGACATCGGGCATGTTTCATTGCTTGCGGGTGGCGCTCATGCCCGTGGGCAATACATTGCCCACGCTCGAGCAACCAATCACATGCCCGTATTTCCATTACCGTACCGTTTTGCTTCCTTTACTGCATTGATGACGTCACGGCCCGTGGAAACGACATTTCCGTGAAGTAATTGGCTTACCGTGAGAAATAGGCTATTTCTCGCACAGAAATCCGTCAAATAAAGGGCACTTTTCCGCGCACATGTGATACAAAATTATTATCCGTATCACTTTCAGCATCGATGTAGTTGATTCGATATATCATACTGATTATTTAAAAAAATATTAAAAGTGCTTTCAGAATAAAATATTTAGAAAATAAATAGAAAAGTGACAAAAGGACCGATATACCAGTGAATGAACAGAATTGCCAGTAAATGAACGGCTGCTTACCAGTGAATGAACATGTATTCCATGTAGATATATACCTACTAATGTATATAAATATCTTAATAATTAAAGTTAAATATTATATTTTAACAATCACAGAATGTTATTTTTGCACTGGAATAATACTATAAAGCATAAACCTATGTATCACAAAGCTAATCTAACCTAACCTAACATAACTTTTTTGGTTTCTTTACTCTTGAGAATAGTTTTAGGTATCTCGAAGACAAACGATATGAAAGAGATACTTATACACACATCTATTATGTTATATTTATTGTACATTATTTCTTATACATTATCTCCACTTACGTAACTAGGGACGTTTTTTTAATTACAATAATACTCATAAAATTTAAAGGAATATATAGACATAAATAAATAAATATAAATATTGACCAGTTATTTTGCAATTTCACAAAAAAAAATTAAGACAAAAATTAAAAATGTCAAGTCAATTTATCTATTACTATCTAGATACTACCTAATTACCAAAATAGAGCCCACATGTTCATTCACTGGGAAAAGGTTAGAAAATCACACCAGTGAATAGACATCATTATATTTAACGTATTTTTTACAAATTTACAGAAAAATGTTTGACAAAATAAAATATTGATTCTATCTTTATTTATATGATGCAATATTTACCTTCAAAAATCAATTATAACGCTTATTCAAACGAAAAATCGCAACCTCTCCAAAATTAACCTCTTATTAGCTTGCACGTCATAAGCATGAAAATATTTCTCTTTAAGTCGGCACTTTGTTTATAACCGTGACATTGATCTCAACACCACCTGTGAATTTTTCTCATAATTTTCATCACAAAATCATTTATCTTCGACCCATAATTTTTTTCATATTTAAAATATAAGTGATTTTGTTCATTTACTGGGCCCCGTTCATTCACTGGCTGGTTCACCCTATGTAAAAATTAATACAAAATTTAAAAATTTTTAGTTAAAAAACATGGCGCTGCCAAACAAAATAATATATTAATAAAACAATTTCTACAAATGGAGGAAGTACTTTAAATTAATGTGTAAAAGTATTTCTATACAGTTACATTGTAAAATTGTTAATATTTTAAATTAATTATTTACTGTATTCAGATATTTAAAAATCTAGCAACGCCAAGTTTTTTTAACTAATTTTTTTTTATAATTTAACTAAGCGCGCATCCAAGGATTCGTGTCAACCAAGTCACTCCTAAAGGCATTCGAGAAAATAACATTGCGGCATTACAATGTTATTGACTCAATTTGACAGGACAAGCGAAGCGGTGGATTTACGAGAGGTGATCGGCGCAAGCAGACCGGCGAAATCGAGGGGGAAAGCAGTGGTGGGAGAAGCGACGACAGTAGGGGAAAAACGACATCAGGTGCTAAGCGTTGTTTCAATTGGGGTGCACGAAAACACATTAGCGCAAACTGCTTGACTAAAAATCTGGGAACCAAATGTTTCCAATGCGGCAAGTATGGACACATCGCGTCAACGTGTCCGAAAAAAGCGGTAAATCGAGAAAAATTGTCGGTTTCACAAGTAGCTTCCAAGAAATACATGAAAGATGTCGATAGGCATTTAAATTCGCGTTAACAGATACGGAAGCGATATCTCAATAATGCGAGTAAGTGAATACGCGATGAATAGAGACTGCGAGCATCTGAAACAGAGTTTTGTGGAGTAGGCGGTTACCGTGCGATGACTACTGGAGGATTTCGGATGCAGATTATGATCGATGGTTATATGCACTAGATATTTATTCGAGTTGTCTCTGATACAATCTTACAATATATGGATTGCTTCCTGATGCAGACTTTTTAATTAAGAAGGTGTAGATATATCCACATGGTGCGTCTTATCACAACTGCTCTTACGCAACTTTGCTGCGTGTAAAGCAAAAAAAAACTTGACGCGAGATGCTAACGAGTCTCTTAATTTACTCTAGAACAAGAGAAATGGCTACATAAATAAGATATGTATTTAACGTCAATTTTTTTTATGATTGCACTACGATCGAAGTCAGACAATTGCTTATGAGCACTGGAAAATAACATTAATCACAATTTCTGTGATAATTTTAAAATAGCCGGGAGAGTTATAATGGTCGTAATATAATGGTAATGTGCACTATGAGTGCAATTGATGGACTTATTCCACCATTGTTCATATATTCCTGTTTAAGGAATTTATCTATTTTGGAAAGAAATGGTCCAATGAGCACACTATGAAAAAACACTCCTAAAAATATAGGAGGCAACGCCTAAAATATATGAATTGGTGACAGAAGAAGTCCATGGTTTTTACTAATAACAAATTTAATAATGTTTGCTATAATTGTCTCTCTGAGTAGTGACTTTTTTCTTAATTTTGTAGGAGATGTTTTGTACATTTCTTTCATTAGTTTCTTATTTTTTTAGTTTATAATGTTTATATCAATAACGATTTCAAGATCTTAGAAATTTATTACCTTTCAAATATTTACTATTTACAGATTACCTAATCTTAATTTAGAAATATCTCTATCTCTATCTCTATATATATGAATGAACGTATATATGTATGTTTGTCTGCTATGCAAATCTACAGTTTTCAAATTAGAACAACCAAATTTGGTATACTATCTCATGATACTCTAACTTAGACTAACGTAGACGTATTTTAAGAACCGCATTATTACCAATTTTTTGGGAAACCGGATTCAAAATTTTTCTAATGTCTGTCTACTGTCTGTCTGACTGCGAACTACTCATTCATTAATAGACCGATTTTCTGGAAATCGGTGCCAAAATTTGTCTAATTTTTCGGGGATGGGTGTCGTACTAATGTATAAAATTCTTACGAGTGATGTATGTTTGAACGTTATTCACTTAAAAACTAATCAACCAAATCTTAAAGTATTATATATGAAATAGGGGTAAAAAAAAACTGAGAAATATAATAGACTTCAAAAAATTGCTAACAATAAAGGGGTTACCGATTTCTGTCTAAAAAAATCTATGTGATTGCTCTAATTTCCGTAAATTTTGAGATATCGAGCTATTTTTTTTTTTTTATGGATGGAATATCATTAAAGGTAAAGGTTGGTATTAAATTTGGCGAGAATCGGTGAAAGAGTTGCCGATTTTTGCCTAAAAAGTGTATAAGTTATACATGTCATCTTATATGGAATATCATTAAAGGAAGGTTGAATTGAATTTGGCGAGGATCGTTGAAGGGGGTACCGATTTATGTCTCAAAAATGTATAAGTTATTTGATGGATAAAGTATCATTTAAGGAAGGTTGTTATTGAATTTGGCGAGGATCATGGGTGATGTGGAAAGTTATTGAAAATATGTGTTTATAAATCATATATTGGTGGATATAAGATTAGCTAGAACACAAATGTAATAACACAAATAAAGTTGTTTAAAAAAAAGACGCCTGGGCGAAGCCCCGGGTAACCAGCTAGTTTTATGTTATAAAGGAGAAATTCCTTGTTGTATAAACAAAACTTTCATTAATTTTATGTTTATATAATTTATGTTTGAAATAAACGCTCAGAAGTATAATAATTAATATCAAAAACTTCAATTGACTATAACTGGCATATTTATTCACAAAAAAATCACAACGTTTTGGTCCAAATTCGGACCCTCTTCAGGTGAACTCTTACACAAACATTCGACAGGCAATTCGTGACACAGTACCCGCAAGTCAGAAACTGAAGACTAGGCAGAAAAAGAATTTTCTTTTTTGTATTGCGATTGCTTAAATATTATAAATAACAAAGGAACTAAAACAGTAAAAAATCTAAGTGACTTACATGATTTGTGCGTTGTCCATAAAACGTAATATAATAATGTCAGTGTTTGTAAAATAAAGTGTAAAAAATAATAAGAAGTCGAAATATAATAAAATTAAATGTGTATATGGAGCGTGTTAGGAAGCACGTCCGCGCGTATATTCCGATTACAGCGCCAATTACAGAGAGAACATATATATTGCCTCAAAAAATAATTGTTGCACTACTTTGAAAAACCTTTACATTGTGTCAATTAGAAAAAGAATGTATGATAACAATTTTATAAAATTAAAAAATTTTATTTAAATTTAACAAGGGAATACAAGATATTTAAATACAAAGTTTACATGTGTATTTTTTAGTGGTCACAAAGAATTACAGAGATAACAGTACAAAATAAAAATATTTTATTAAAATATTTAATCCAACGAGAGAATACAAGGTATTTAAATACAAAGTTTATATATGTATTTTTCAATAGAATAAAAGATTTAATCACAAAGAATTACAGAGGTAACAGTACAAAATAAAAATATTTTATTAAAATACATAAATTTTTCTTGTAAAAAAACTTGGCGCTGCTAGACCTCGAAATTGTAAATAAATAAATAAACTTATCCCATACTTAATTATAAGCCGCATTATTCGCCATCGTCACACACACCCATATCACTCGCTCGCACATACACACCACGCTGATAATCATTTTGTTACTTCTGTCGCATTCTTCTCTGAATTATTTTTATTTATTTACAATTTCGAGGTCTAGCAGCGCCAAGTTTTTTTACAAGAAAAATTTATGTATTTTAATAAAATATTTTTATTTTGTACTGTTACCTCTGTAATTCTTTGTGATTAAATCTTTTATTCTATTGAAAAATACATATATAAACTTTGTATTTAAATACCTTGTATTCTCTCGTTGGATTAAATATTTTAATAAAATATTTTTATTTTGTACTGTTATCTCTGTAATTCTTTGTGACCACTAAAAAATACACATGTAAACTTTGTATTTAAATATCTTGTATTCCCTTGTTAAATTTAAATAAAATTTTTTAATTTTATAAAATTGTTATCATACATTCTTTTTCTAATTGACACAATGTAAAGATTTTTCAAAGTAGTGCAACAATTATTTTTTGAGGCAATATATATGTTCTCTCTGTAATTGGCGCTGTAATTTACAAAGATATCATTTCTTTTTTGTAATTGTAATTAGGTTTTTTCGAGGTATAATACTACCACTTTTTTTTTCGAGGTAACAACATATACACTACTATGCATGTACTTAGCGCCTTTTTTTACCTTTTTTTTTAAAAAGGTAATTTTGTACGGATATCACGCCTTTTTGTAGTATTACGCATTTTATAAACAGTATGTACAGGATAAAGCTATTTGGAGGTATAATACTACCACTTTGTTTTTTTCGAGGTAACAACATAAAATTTACCTCTTTTTCTTACCTTTGTTTTCTTAATTTCGTTTAAATTTAAGACGTAGTATCATCCTTGATATCTATGTTTCTTTACATAAACTCGATTTTTACGCACAAATCTTTGTTAATACAACGATTTAACTTTATAACTTATCTTCTAATATAACTTATCTTCTAATATAAGAAATCAATAGTATTTGTAGCTTTTTAATGAACCGTAATCTTCAACACGTGGCTTCTCTCCAACACGTTGCTTCTCTCGGAAATTTTGCTCTTATAATATTCCGCTACGTGCCCTACGAGCGGAGATATTGCGACGCAAAGTCCAAATGCGAAAATTTTTTTATTAAGATACGTCGTGTACTCATCACTCATGCCATGCTATCATTTCATTGGCTGGAATCGTGTCCTTTTCACTTTTTCGACACTGGCGGTGCTGCTAGAATCGCCAGTTTCGATGTATACGTGTGTGTGTACTGCGCGCAGTGCAGACAGTGCGTTTAGCGCGCTGTCACCAGCTGTCACAGTCACATACATAACCTATAACACGGTAGTGTCCCGCGTCAAGTTCGCGCTATAGTTTTTTGTCGTCGGCAACCTGGGACACGTAGACATCGAATTCAAAGTATTAATACACCTAGACACCGAAAACTACGGAGCGCATTATCTGTCATCATCGGCAACCTGGGACACGTAGACATCGAATTCAAGGTATTAATACACCTAGACACCGAAAACTACGGAGCGCACTATCTGGACGTCGTCATCGGCAACCTGGGACACGTAGACATCGAATTCAAGGTATTAATACACCTAGACACCGAAAACTACGAAGCGCATTATCTGGACGTCGTCATCGGCAACCTGGGATACGCAGACATCAAATTCAAAGTATTAATACACCTAGACGTCGAAAACTACGGAGCGCACTATCTGGACCTCGTTGTCGGCAACCTGGGACACGTAGACATTGAATTCAAGGTATTAATACACCTAGATACCGAAAACTACGGAGCGCATTATCTGGACGTCGTCATCGGCAACCTGGGACACGTAGACATCGAATTCAAAGTATTAATACACCTAGACACCGAAAACTACGAAGCGCACTATCTGGACCTCGTCGTCGGCAACCTGGGACACGTAGACATCGAATTCAAAGTATTAATACACCTAGACGTCGAAAACTACGGAGCGCACTATCTGGACCTCGTCATCAGCAACCTGGGATACGCAGACATCAAATTCAAAGTATTAATACACCTAGACGTCGAAAACTACGGAGCGCACTATCTGGACCTCGTCATCGGCAACCTGGGACACGTAGACATCGAATTCAAAGTATTAATACACCTAGACACCGAAAACTACGAAGCGCACTATCTGGACCTCGTTGTCGGCAATCTGGGACACGTAGACATCGAATTCAAAGTATATTAATACACCTAGACACCGAAAACTACGGAGCGCACTATCGTCGTCGGTAACCTGTATATCGACTCGATGGATTTATTTGCTGGGTTGATAATAATAATAATATATATAATAATATTATAATAATATTATTTATTATCAAGATTATTTGATCAAGAGACACGGTACCTAATTTACTTAAATATAAAAATCTTCCTCCTGACCGATAAGTCTATCGACCTATAATTTACCTACTAGATCGATAATAATGCGCGCACAATATCGAAACTGGCGATACTAGCACCGCCACCGCCAGTGGCGAAAAAGTGAAAGTGACGTTTTCTCTGATCACGTGATCTCTGATCACGTGATATATATATTGGCGTCAGTAGAAGACGGAGTATCTTAATATAAAATTTTCACATTTCGACTTTTGCTCGCAATATCTCCGCTCGTAGGGCACGTAGCGGAAAAATGAATAGAACGGACCCCCCCCAAATCGACCCCAAGCTATCGATCAAGTATATTTAGAACTTGATCCGTTCACTCGTTATCGAGATCTCAACATCTCGAGTACTTGCAAATCGTCGCGTCGCGTAAAAGAGTCACGGTTGGTCTCGCTCCGCGTGTACTTGGCGCGAGACACTACCGTGTCTCTTGATTGCGGAGAACACAATGCGTAAGGACATAACTTATTTAAACAAGTGAAGGTTCACAGCCTATTATTTTGTCGTAAATTGTTGCTAAATTTTTAGTGTCCTTCTGTAAGTTTATTGCCTGTGTGTGTTTTTTGATGAAAAATATCTCCGCAATCTCTCTCTTCTTAATGTTTTGCTCTCTATGTAATATTCTCGTTCCTGACCAATCAAACTCGTGATTAAATTCAATTCGATGTTTGCTTATAACAGAATGATTACTGACGTGCTTCCTAATGTCGATTTTATGTTCTTTAATTCGAGTTTCGAGGTGTCTCTTCGTTTGTCCAATATATGTAGCATTATAGTCGAGGCAGTCAATTTTGTAAACCAATTCAATTTGTTTCATGTAATCCAGTCTATTCTTACCCTTTCTAATAATGTTATTGAGTTTCTTGGGAACAGTGTAAGCGTCAAACCCACGACTGCTTAACATAGCACGGATACTATCACTATAATCTTTTATGTAAGGGATAAATATAAAATTTTTTCTGACGTCATTGTCATCAGCACTATTACCGTCCTGTGTGAAGCCACCCGGTATTTGATTTCTTTCAAGCGTGTAAATAAATATGCCAGTTATAGTCAATTAAAGTTTATGATATTATTTTATATTCACTGGCGGAATAAAACGTTTCCATTATTGTATAATAATTATTTGAGAAAAGTATCTTTGTCTTGATTATCAAAACTGAAATAAAACGTTGCTACATTGATTATATGTTTGTTTTTATTCTATTATGTTACAATCAACCCTGATCTCTGTTACAACCGGCTCTAGAGGCAAGGACAATTGTAACAAATCTCGATTTTCATAAAATTTAATTTTTCTATTTAATTAGAAAATATGGTTAGATTTTATCTATCTCATAATGTAGGCAAAGAATGTGTTTACCTTACAAAAGAGAGAAGTCACAAAAACAAGCAAATGGAAAATAGCGATGCAAATAAGCAAAAGCAAAATATTACGTTTATCCTTACGTCTCCCTTACTTTTTAAAATATGGATTGATAAAGTTCTGATATCGGTATTAGCATTATCTAAAGTGTACCACGCGGAGGTAGCCAGACTGAATTTACACCTCTTGTGTGTGCGTACGCTTGGTGATAATTACAGCAGATGTTTGAATTGACTTCCTTACACAACTTAACAGTGTGCTTAATTGAAAAGATTAATTATCTATAATATTTTTCAATATATCAACAGTTATCAAGCTTGTTTTGTCAATTATTCTTTGTTTCAACTCTTCGATGTTGGCGGGTTTTGTTTTACATTTTGATTTCTGAAATATAAATATTATTTTAAAATACTATAACTTTCACATTTGATTATATTGAATTTTTTATTCCTTCTATAAAACCTTTAAATATTATTGAATATTATTGATATCTTTTATTTATTTATATTTATCATTATTTGGATAAAAATTTTTTGAATATACTATACAATTGTGCTTGAAAGGACCCCACCATAATCATACGTATTTTGGGTTTCGGTGAAATTAGCTGAAACTTTGGAAATAAATAGTTTATGTAATGCTGATCAAAAATTATCATAAGCATGATTCCCAAAAATCAACCTTTTGACCTCCACGAGCCGTTGGCTTTAATAACTATAGTATAACAGCAACAACATCACCAGGCCTATTGTGTAACTAAAAGTATTTGAGTAAGTGCGTGTGTGTGTGTGTGTGTGTGTGTGTGCGCGCGCGCGCGCGCGTGCGTACGTGTGTCTGTGTTTGTATGTCTGATCTATAATACAATGTAAATAAAAATATATAGAAGAAAAGCCCCTATTATGAGATAAACTCCTAATATGCGATAACGGGCTTTTTGCTAAACTAATAGGTTCTATTTGTTGGTTCCAGCATGAACTTATTACCCTTGGTGTAAAACCTATTTAGAAGAAAATTCATTGTTCGATCGTGCATGCACTCGTTACAAATATCGAAATTGTGAATTTGGATGTTGTCAAGTTCCATAAAGATGAGACTTTGAATCTTGTTTATTATATAATAAATAAATATTTGACAATGAGTTCTGTATGCAGCGAAAGAGTAAGGTCGTATTAATAGGAAAATACAGGATATGTTGAGTTGCTTAATTGTAGAGGATAGATTTGGTGATCGCGAATCCGCAAGGCGTGGGATCCGTAAGTGCTGGTCTACAACCTTGCTTTAAAGGGTATTTAAGCTCTAAGCCGTAAGAAATTGACCAATCACAATCGAGTATTCTCCTCACATTCTATTGTGATTAGTCAATTTTTTACGGCTTAGAGCTTAAATATCCTTTAAAGCAAGGTTGTAGACCAGCACTAATATGAGATATTCAAGGTGACGATCGTTGCTAAAGTATTAAGGTTATTGTACAGTAATAAAAAGAGGGAAAATACTATGTTAAAGTTAAGGAAAGGTTCATACGAACTTATAAAAGTGTGCTGATAGTGATCGCATGCTCATGCTAAGCACACACCGGCTGCGCTGGAAATATTGAGCATAAATGGGTTTGCGATTATTGCAAATAAACTCCTCTATTACATTTGTATTTCAGAGACATTAAATGAAGTTTTTTAATTGCCATACCGATGTATTTGTACTTTATTAGCGATTTCTCGGGGTATCTCATATTAGGAGCACACTTTTTCGATTTTGCATGAAGCTTATTTTTTACATTTTTCTAATTTTCAGAAAAATTAATATTTAAATTAGATTTTACATTTCAGCATCTTAAAGCTTATTAAATTCCCTTTAAAATGACCTACTCCTTTTTTTAATTCTGCCCATAGACTTTCGATAATCACACAAAATAGATGTGGTGTCTCATAATAGGGGACTTTTTCTCTATGTATATTTTGTGTTATGTCTGAGGGCGTGTGAGTGTATTCGGGTGACGGTACGTACGCGTATGAGCGTGCGTATTTTGCTGTCGGCATTGACGTTATCCAATGTGCACCGCGGAGAGATTGCGCAATCGGACTTTGCACATCATTTGACCCTTAAAAAAGCACACGCTTTGCGGATTTGCGATCACCAAATCTATCCTCTACAATTAAGCAACTCAACATATCCTGTTAATTTTCCAACATTTTCCTATTAATACGACCTTACTCTATCGCTGCATACAGAACTCATTGTCAAATATTTATTTATTATATAATAAACATGATTCAAAGTCTCACCTTTATGGAACTTGACAACATCCAAATTCACAATTTCGTGCGCGCGCGCTCACTTACTCAAATACTTTTAGTTACACAATAAGCCTGGTGATGTTGTTGCTGTTATACTATAGTTATTAAAGCCAACGGCTCATGGAGGTCAAAAGGTTGATTTTTGGGAATCATGCTTATGATGACTTTTGATCAGCATCAATTATCACATAAATTATCTATTTCCAAAGTTTCGGCCAATTTCACCGAAATCCACTATCCCACAATAGTATTCAAATAATACCTTATTTTTACTTTTGAACGATGATAGCATCTAAACGGTTGATGTTTATAAATATTGCCCTTGTGATTTTTGATCAGCATCACATAAACTATTTATTTCCAAAGTTTCAGCTGATTTCACCAAAACCCAAAATACGTAAGAGACCGGGGCTTGTTGGCACAAGAGGCAAGTTGGCAATGCGTTCCGTTTATGTACTTATAGCAAAAGAAATAATGGAAAAGTTATCACAAAATATCTCTTTTATGATATAAGTACTTTTCCCAAAGTTTTATTTAAATCAAACAAGTATTACAATAGAAAAAGAGAAAACTCTAATTCAAGAGATGGCAAGTAAATTTTCGAGCGTTTCAAAATATCGTATTAATGTTCTTCAGCTAGCTTAAGAAGTAAATCAATGTGACGTATTATTAGTTAAAAGAAAAGTTTCTATTACTATACGACATGTCATTTTGAGGAATAACAGTAATTTATTGTAAGAAAATGACTGAAATCAAACGTATGTAGGGATGAGTATGTTGGCTCATATCAAGGCATGCTTAGGTTGACTTGTTGTTGCCGCGCTCGTGAGACTTGTGTGAGCATGTGATTTGTTACCTACAATGCTGATAAAAACTAGATATCTTTATATATAAAACAAAGTCGGGTTAGTTACACCATTTATAACTCAAGAACGGCTGGACAGATTTTGTATTAAAACCATATAAAACAGGGGTAGAATTTTCCGGCGAGTGCTATAGGGTGTATAGTTTTTCGTTACCGATCTTTTTGGTAACCGGTATCTTTTCGGAAATCGGTAACGAAATTTTTCCAATATTTTAGGAAATAATTGAGTGAATCTCAAAGAATTGTATATGACGGAATTGAACTTCAGTCGATAAAAAAGTAATATTTTTCAATTTATAGCATTTTAGAAAGAGAGAGAGAGAGAGAGAGAGAGAGGGGGGAAGGAGAAAGAGAGGGAGAGAGAGGGGAGGAGAAAGAGAGGGAGAGGGAGGGAGAGGGAGAGAGAGGGAGAGGAAGAGGGAAAGAGGGAGCAGAAGAAAGAAAGAGGAGAGAAGAAGCGGCGAGAAGAGGGAGATGAACGTTGAGGGGCAATGAAGGAGAGAAGCCCCGGGAGAGAAGAGAGGGAGCGGAGAAGAGAAGAGGAAGAAGGAGCGAGAGGAAGAAGGAGAGGAGAGAGAGGGAGAGGGAGAGAGGGAAGAGGGAGAGAGAGGGAAGAGAGAGGAGAGAGAGGGGAAGAGAGGAGAGGAAGAGAGAGGAGAGAGAGAGAATGAGGGAGATGACTGAGAAGGAGAGAGGAGACGAGAGGCGAGGTGAGACGGAGAGAGAGAGAGACGAGAGAGAGATGGCGAGAAGAGAGAGAGAGAGAGAGAGAGAGAGAGAGAGAGAGAGAGAGAGAGAGAGAGAGAGAGACTATTTGCTCAAGGACGGCTGGACAGATTTTAATGATCTCTGATTTGTTGGATTTGTCTCCGGCCCGAATAGCAGAATAACTATTTTGAACTTGCCGACACGCCATTGAAATACTTGATTTTTGTACTTTTATTGAATTTTTATTTTTTTTATATATATTATCCTAATGAACTATTAAACTTAATAAAATTTTGTGTTTATTTTATTACGTTAATAAAATCATAAATTAAGTTTAGCTAAAAGGTATCACTACATTCATTGATTGTTAGGCGGTACGAAGTTCGCCGGGTCAGCTAGTATATTTATATTTATATTTTTATATTGAAAAAAGTTATATCTAAAATAGTTTACAATTGTTCTTCTGCAACAGCATTTTGCTATTCGATTATTACAAAATACCTAGCTTTGAAAGATACAATCTTTATCAAGAAGTACATATTTGTTACCCGTTTTGTGTTTCTATTACGTTTTTATTAATTTAACATGGACTTTTGTCGCATAGCCATCTTACCCTACTATCGGAACAAGTTGGCTACAATACAACATGTTCGTATTTTATTTATTACAAAGAAACTATACAGTATACATGAGCGTTCCTGGCATAAAAATGTAGAGATCGAAAGGTTCCCTCTATCATATTAGTACTGTTTAATCGTAAAAATTAGTTGTTTAAAAACTTAAATGCCGAAATTGTGAAAACGGGCCAACGAGCCCTAGTCTCCTCTATGATTATGGCGGGGTCCTTTAGCTTAAAGCTTAGTCTGAAGTAGCTTGAAGAACGTGCTCAACAATATGACTTTGCCACAGTGTGGCAAATGTCCAAACTGTTTCATGCAAACTATTTCATGAACAAAGATCAAGCACTTTGTTTTCAATTTTTTTCTGACGGCTTAGTCTAACACAAATAAAAAATTTTTATTATTTGAAGAAGTTTATAAAAATCGCAAAAATATAGATAATAGTTTGCCGATTATAATCAGGTTTGGATGTTTGAAAAATTATAATATGCAATAGGATACCGGCAACACATTGTGTTGAGGTATGTGTCGTCGCATTTGAGGCGTGTGCATGTATGTACAGCATGTGTGTGTGCATGCTCCGGAAATAGCCGAATCCGGCCGAGCGTCGAGTACGAGTTGCGTTGCCGCGAGGCGTGCCGGTAGTCAATTTGTCAACAAGCGATTCGTCAAGAAGAAAGTCTTATTATAAATAAAGTCGCATTTTATTGTATCTCTGTGAAACTTTCCTCCTTGCATTCAACAGTATTATTCGACAACACATTGTGACACTAACATGTGAGACCAACTCGACATACGACCGCAAAGAGTAATTATAACCCCTTAATATAAGGGGTTTTATTAGATGATTATATAGAATATAATCATCTAATAAGATAATTGATGATATAATTATACTTCCTACCACAAATAATCTTTATTATATCTAGATATAGTTTTTATGTGAGAAATTGCCGTAATAATTAAGAGACATATCTCTTTATTTATTAAACAAAAATTAATTTTGTATACGATGAAATATTATTACACGCTTTATACGAAAAGTTTAAAACTTATTAAAAAGAATAGCATGAATGTTAAATTGATTGTGGAGAAATAGTAAAGCTATTTAATAAATTTTTCTTTATAAAGTCACATAAGAAATATTGTACTTATGCTGAAGATAATGAAAAGACTTCTTAAGAAGTCTTTCTTCTAGACTTCTTAAGAAGCAATTCATATACCTATCTTGCGAAAGAGCAATTCATTCATATTTTCGCAAGATTATAGCATGTTATGAAAAGTGATACAATATAATCAAATAGAAACTTACATTGTTGGAGATATATCAAGGAGTTCAATTAGAGTAGCATGTGATATGTAAATATTATGTGAGTCGTATTACCTGTAACAAAAAAAAGAAGAATTATTAATATCTAAAATCTTAAAGAATTTATAATTGGGGGTCAATAATATTAAATAATCGGTCGATAACACGTAAAATGCTTATTGTCAGACATGTAAGGTATAATCGATAAATATTATTAGTGATAGTACAAGTAGAAAGATATAAATCTTGTTAGCAAAATAAATTAAAATCACATATAATAAATTTCTTTTCATACGATGCTTTAGTTTTGAAAAAACTAAATTTAAAAAATTAGCATTTAATAATACTTTTTGTTATTTAAAAATTATTTAACTTATAAGCTATTTAACGCTCTATCAAAATGTAAATAGAAGATCTAACTTAAAGTACAAATAAAATAATTCAATTTAACATGATTGTAAATAATGTCATTTACCGTTTTAGAAAATAATCCGTGTTATCAAAAAAGTTATTTAAAAAATTAACAAAACTTATTTTTTATACTGATGATTTACAAAAACATGTATTTTTATAAAATAAATTGTATTTTCTTAATATTTTGCATTTATTTTGATACAGAACCACTAATGAAAAAGGTATTGGACTTGTAGACAATAATGTCATTAAAAATTTTAAAAGTTGAAAATAAAAAAAGCTTATATTATAATTTTCAATTTTTTAAATTACATATTTTTTGCAAAACAAAGAATTAAATATAATATTTATTATTTTATATACATTAGTCTATCTTTTATGTGAAATTCCCCGATTGTATTATTAGCAAGCATGGATTTATTCATTTAAATTAATGTTAATTTTATTTATAAATCTGAATTATATAATTTATTTATTCTTCATACAAACTTGATTAGAAACTACATTCCTTGGCAACTTTTTAATTATCAACTTTAAATATCTTGATAACTTGAAAACTTAGATTGAAATTCCGTTAAAGCAAAATTTACTTATAATTAACTAAAGTATTAAATTACGCTATAAGTATTAAACATCAAATTACGTTACTCCTTTCTGTGCGTTTAGGAAATCTAATTGGTTAAAATTTCAAAACTCTAGTCTCAATTATATTTAGCTTAAAGGATATTGATACATACATATTTTTATTACCTACACAGTGATAAATTAAATACGTTATGACGATTAACTTTAAATTATTCAAAAAACTATATAATAAGAGGATAGTATTTATCATATCATATTATATCAGCGTATAAAGCAATATGTAAAAACCTATATATTAAAAAAAAACCGCCAAGCGTACGTGCTTAGTATTAAGAGCAACGTACTCTTTTTGTATTTTTTACTACAAAAATAATGATATTAAGAGATTTGCGAATATGATAAATTAGTAACATCTGATTTTCTTAATTACGTTTCTTTATTATACTTGTTATATATACATCTGTTTTTTCTTTAAATGTTACATTGCTGTATTTGTTGGGTATATGTTATTAAAAGTATTTGTTACTGTTACTCGTTATCCATTAATAACAAGTAAAATAACTCGTTATCGTTATTTTTACTTTATAATAAAAACGTTACAGAGTTACTACTCAACCTTGTATCCTATTCCAAACGTACAAGCAAGAAATTTAGAATAAAAAAATTATTAAGATTTACGCAAAAAACACTTCGCGTGTCCTTTCTATGTATGCGTGTGTTGCAAAAATATTTGTAGGAAACATTGAAGTTGTTTACGATGCGGGCATATCAAGTTCTTTTTGTCTTTTTTGAATCTTAATAATTTTATTTTTTTCTAAATTTCTTGCTTTTATGTTTGGAATATGATACAAACTTGAGAAGTAACGTGTTACATGTAACGCTGCTGTAAAATAAAAATAATAACGGTAACAAATTACTTTTAATAACATATACTCAACAAGCACAGCAATGTAATAAAAAACAGATACGTAACAAAAGAAACATAATTAAGAAAATTAAATGTTACTAATATAATTTATCGTATTCACTTGGCGCAAACCTCCTAATTATTTCTGTAGCATTGTCTTTGTAGCAGAAAACAAATGGAATACAGAGAACATATTTGGCGCTTTTTTTGCTTACTTAACCAACATCGTCCCGGTCACATTTCACATTAAGATATGACAATTTTCTTTGTTATTCTTATTTTGATTTATAATTAAATTGTAAATACATGAATAATATAATAAATTGTAAATACATAAGTGATATTTTTGTAGAAAAGTAGATAGTCCTGGTTACTAGTACTGAAGTTTCAAACAAGATTTTGTGTCCACCTCCTAGATTGTGTTTTACTAGTGCTAATTATGTTACAGTCGAAAAAACCTCTGTAACTCGAAGAAAACTTCTAGAAGTCGAAGAAAAAGAGGAGATTAACTAGACGTATTTTTCCAGCGTACTAATTACCTTAATTTACCTCTACAACTCGAATTGTTTCGAGGTATAGAAATTAATATTATAATAAATTATAATAAATTGATCTCTGTATCTCGAATTTCGATCAATAAAACCTCTATAACTCAAAAAATTTTGCATTAGTTTTTTTATATGCATCTCTATAAATAAATATGAATTTACTTCTTTAAAAGTTATTAAAGTTATTAAAATCTTTTTGTTACTCTGTTGTTTTTCGGTAACTTTAAGTTATTTATGTATAACCCACACAGCATGAAATATTTCTTATAAATTATTTTTTGAAATATTTTAATAAAATATTTCAAAAATATTTCGTAAATATCTGTAAAACATTTTAAAATATTCTATTAAAATGTTTCACAAAAATATTTTACAAATATTCCACACATATTGTAAGAAATATTTTTATTAGATCGGCATGAAATATTTCAAGAAAAATTTCAAAATATTTTTAATATGTTTTATGAAATATTTTTGAAGATGTATAAAAAATCCTTTACAAAATATTTCTGCAATAGGGGAACCCGAGGCATAACAGGAACGCTAAGGTTTAATCAAGTTTACAACATATTAACAATCAATAAATGAACTTTGTTTTGTACTAAAATATTCTTTGAAATGTTCCCTATAAGAAAAATGCAAGTTTTACTACAAAAGAATAGTTTAAAAGGACAAAATTATTATTTTTAAAAAACGTGAATTAATCTAACTATGGATTTTATGCGAGGTATAACGGGATACCTTTATAAAACTTATTTAATTCTCAAATATTAATGTCTAAAACTTGTTAAAAGTAATTTGTCATGACACACAATATTTATAAAAATGTATCATTCCATTTTTAATTAATAATAATTATTTATTGATAATTATTACATGTACTTTTGTTAGTTTACCCACATTTTTCTTATTAAAACACATAAATATTATTAAAATATCCTGAAATATCCTAAAAATCAAAATGTGGTTTAATAATTTGGTGTAATATATTGCACAACATAGTATAATACTGATAGGATATTATATGAAAAAATCATGCCCCGTGGACTAGTGCTCCGTTATGCCTCGAAGTGTATAAGTTTACTTATATATATTATATATATTATACAATATATATATTGTTGTTTAACAATTATACTTTTGAAAGCTAGTTTTCAGAAGTATAATTGTAACGTGTTGTTTATAACTTATTGTTTATACGAAACTTCCGTGACATTGATCTTTTACACTAACGGTCAGTCAGTATCGAACGCTCATGACAGACGGTTGCTTCTTACGGACTGGAGAAGGTGAGTGGCCTCCATAACTTCATACCCATATTTATAAAATCACAACGATTACTTTCACTCTAGTGTTCCTCCTTATGGCTGGCACCTAGAGAAGGCCATATATAGAATACCTTGTCACCTGTGAGCGGTCAGGTTAAATTAGACTGTTACAAAATCTACATCTCACACAGCACAGTATGTATTGTAATTTATGTGTATATATAAAGCATTGCGATCTTTATGTTCCATTACTCAAATTGTAAAATACTCTGTTTAGTTGGTGAAGATGATCCGAATAGAGACCGAAACGTTTAATTCCATAGAAAAATAAATATAATTTTAAGAAATATTTTAAAACGATGTAATTCCTGGACATATCTGTATTTTAGAAATATTTTATGACATATTTTTGAAATATTTCAAATCTTGTGATGAAATTTTTCCAAAATATTTCAGAAATATTTCATGCTGTGTGAGAATTTCAAAACCTCTATAACTCGAAATACTCGATAACTCGAATTATTTTCTATTCCCTTGAGGTTCGGGTTAGCAAGGTTCGACTATATTATGTTTTAGTCTTAATTTCACCACGTTTTAATGTTCTTTTATGTGTATGCTCATCATTATCCCAGTTTTTCTTGTATAGACTTTTTAAAAACTGATTGACTAACCAAAGTCCTCCCATTCTTTTTCCGCCCTCTCCGCTCCCCATCAACTCCTTCCTTAGTCGATTATTAAATATGAAAAGGACACCTGTCGAGAAGCAACTCAGTATCAGATTGCTTCTCGATGATGAAGTGAACTGAAATGTTCACGAAACACGTCGAAATCAAATAAAAAATTCACGCGGTTCCAACTTGGAAACCAAATACACATACTTGGAAACTCAATGCACATATACATACCGCGAAAGCCTCAAATATCAGATGTTATTCATTAAATAATTATTCATGTTAATTTATATTACTGCATACATCTTCTTTTGATAAATGTTGTGATTTTTTATTTTTATGCAATAAATTAATTAAAACAAAGTAAACAAATAGACCTTTGCTCACAAAGCTCCTCTATGAGGAAGCTTTTATTTTATTCGATGCATAATTATTAGTATTTATTTACTAGCTGGTTACCCGGGCTTCGCCCGGGAGTTGTTTTTCTTCAAACGATTTTATTTGTGTTTAAATATCCTTAATAAAAAAAATTCCTTTATCAGTTCAGATACCGATTCCCCAAAAGATCGATAACGAAAAACTATACAGTTTATAGCATTCCCCGGGAAATTCTACCCCTATTTTATATGGAATTCTTCAAGATTTGATCAATTATTTCCCGAAAAATTCGAAAAATTTCTGATACCGATTTCCAAATAGATCGGTAACGAAAAATTATACACTTTATGGCATTCCCCGGAAAATTCTACCCCTGTTTCACATACAATTCTTTAAGATTCGGTCAATTATTTCCCAAAAAATTGGCAAAATTTCGGATATTGGTTCCCAAAAAAATTGGTAACGAAAAACTATACACTCTATAGCACTCTCCGGAAAATTCTACCCCTATTTTATATACTTTTGGTAAGAATTCGGTCGAATAGTTTAAGAGTGTATAAAGAACATACATACATCCCAGCAAACACTGTTCTGTAAATTTTAAATAACAATTACAGAACAGATTTTCGCTGTTCTGATAACCATTATGTAATTTTCAAGTAACGCTTAGGTCAAAATGTCAGCAACATTATGCTATATATAATACGTAACAAATACGATATTAAATTACGTAATTATAACAGAATCTAGTAGGTACTGTTCTGTAACATTTACGAAACATTATGCTATATATAATACGTAACAAATACAATATTAAATTACGTAATTATAACAGATACTGTTCTATAACATTTACGAAACACTTACATGAGATTTACAGAACAGATACTTGCTATTTTGGTAAGCACTACGTCATTTTCAGATAACATTTATGTAAAACTGTCATCAACATTATGCTGTATATAATACATAACAGAATAATGTGATAAATACTTAAAATTTAGATGTAAAATTATCCAGCAAACACCAAGTAATATGCAATTTACATGTTATAGTTATAATTTTCTGCTCAACAATGTATTGCACTTACATGGTTAAGTAGGAAATTATAACTAACATGTAAGTGACATATTACTTGATATTTGCTGGATAATTTTACATCTAAATTTTAAGTATTTATTATATTATTTTGTTACATATTATATATATATAGCATAATGTTGTTGACATTGTTACCTAAATAATATCTGAAAATGATGTTGTGCTTACTATATAGAACAGCGAGTGCTTATCAGAACAGCGTGGGATGTTTGTCTCTTCATCGTACCGCAGCTTGTTTTGATCATTATAACACGACCATGTACTTTTATTGACTTTCAGTGAATATACACTAATTTTTGCGTAAAATCACTAATAATTTACGTTTTCTACTGATAACAACTAAGATAGTTAATATACATGTTACTTGTATTAAAAAAATTTGTTTATATACAAAGATATGGATATATGTACATTCAATAGAAAGTATGTTTCTTGGAATCTTTATTTTGATAAATTGCTAAACAAATTACAGTTTTATAACTAATTAATTTCCGCATATTAATTAATATTAGAAATATATTAAGAATTAGAAATATTTACACTCTAATTCTCTTACATAAAAGAAATTACTTAACTCAAGTGACAACGTTGAGAATTCAGATCGTAATAAAAAGAAATAATGAAGATTCTATGATTTTAGAACATAAAAATCTTTAAAAACTTTAGTGTTTAAAATTATTCAATAGCAGAAAACATATTGATTAAAGAAAAATAATTTTATTTATCATGTTATTCAAGAATCTAACATAGGTTGGGTAATATAAGAAAAAAATATAATTAAAAAATACTATATTATAAGCTTCAAAACTTCTAAGGCATTTAAATGGCTTGCGGATTCATTTCTTCGGGATCTTTTTGTTGTCTGTTAAGCCTTTGACCACCTTGGCGAAACCATTCTTTTGTGATATCTTCAAACTCTTTGTTTGTGAATTGATGTTGAGCCAAAATTGTTGCTGAATGAATTAAATGTAAATTAAATTTTATATTTTGTAAATATAAAAATATATTTTACTTTATAAATATAAAAAAATATATATTTTACCTTGTATTGCCATTAAAATAGAGTTTAAGCTACTGATTTTAAAATGATTACGTAATCCTTTCCAGGACGATTGTTTAGCAACTTCATTGGAAAATATAGTTCGATATATACGAATTAAATTTTCCTTAGCGGATCTTCCGCCTATGCGAGATATACACTGCATCTTTAGAAATATAATGTAGCGTTAATATAATTTTTATCATTCTATTTAGATAAAAATTGCATTTGAGTAATTTTCCTAATTAAACTTACAAATTTGTTGTACTCATCTGCATTTTGTGATAAACGGTTTTCAAAAGCTGTGACTTCATCAATACTTTTAAGCGGAAGAGATCGTTGCATATTTAATATATCCAAATCAGCAGGTGCTTCAGGCTTATGTTGATTAATTTGTTTTTCTACTTCTTTTAAACGAGCGTCCAGATCTTGTATTCGTAATGAAACAGTAGCTACAGCAGCATATACTCTTTGGAAATGATCTGAAGAATTATAAGTAATATTGAGTAAACAGTGAAAAGGATATTAATAAGATTATAAGGCAAATAATAAACACCAAACCTTCCATTTTATTGGACATTTCTATTATTAAGTTATGTAAATCCTGTATGCCTAGAAACATAAAAGAGGTATTAGAATAATCACAATAACCATCAATAAGAATTTTTAATAAAAAATGCTTTAATAATTTTTAATAAAATATGCTTTACTATAGAGATAATACAAGTAAATAGAATAAATAAACTAAAATAAACCATTACTTTTGTTCGATACTAAAGTTCCTTCAAGGATGTCAAAATCCACATTGTCAGTTGAAAAATTCAAAACATTTGAGAGTTTGTTGACTGAGACATCTTTATTTGTAAGATCTGGCTGGTTTGATATTACTGAGACATCTTCATTTGTAAGATCTGACTGACTTGGTATAACTGAGACATTTTTATTTGTAAGATTTGGCGGGTTTGGTATAACTGATGTGAAATCAGAATCAGATTCAGACTCAGAAGCAATAGGTTTTTGCAACTGTTTTCTGCATGACATACGTGACTTCTTCTTTATTTTATTTATATTGCTATCACCACTTGACGAATAGTTCGTTGCCTTCTGTCTAGCCTGATCTAATGAATCTTGATTGGGACAAAACCGCAATTTACAAGTTACATTATTTTAACATTACATTACAACAAAACATTAAAACATACAACAACATTAAAAATATTTAAAAACAACTACATAAATGAAGTAAAATCTAAATTACCATAATATCCATGAAATTGAATGGGATAAAGTGACCATTTAGAATCATTAATAACAGGAGGAATTTGTTTTACGATAAACGTATTTATGTTTTTTACTGATGGCCACCAGCATTGTGTCAAATTAGAGCGAAGCCATAAAGATGGAACCTCTGATACAATTTCCTCTTCATCATTTCCATCGCTTGAAAAAGTCACGACAGCGAAATCTTTTGCCATTATTAATAGTCTGTAAAAAAAGCAAAGTTTGTTAAATAATTTATCATCGTTTTTAATTCTAAATTCTTCTACCAATATTAGTACTCGCCATAAACATATTTCCTGTTGGTGCAGTAAAGGCAATACCACAGCTTCTTCGTCATATAAAGGCAATTTTGCGCATTTTGATTTAATATCAGATAATGGAACAGTAATTAGCTCATATTGTAACTCATTAATTTGTTTAATTCCAATATTTAAAGAGTCGCATGGACTGTGAAAAAATGATTTAACATTTGAATACTTTTTACCAATAACGTAAATCTGTTCACTTCTTAAATAAATTTTCGTAAGCAAAATCGTTGTACCATCTAACAAAGAACAACAGTTATCAGCAGTTTTTGTATTAAGATAGAAACCTTTGCACTGAACTGATTTTATTATCTTTTTGCCATTGACGTTTTTAAAACACAATTTTGGATAAATCTTTTCTACACTTGCCATATTTAAATTATCCTCTTCTATACAACGATTAACTAATTGTTGTAATGGTCGACTTGAAGATCTAATTTTTGATTTAATTTTTTGCATGTAATTTTCGAACTTAAACGCGCTAAATTCATCTAATGGCCCCCATAATTTTACATAGTCGCATAGATGAACTAAATTATGCACGTTATACAATATATGTTGATGACCATATAATGTACCGTAATTTTCAACAAAATATACTAGTAAACTGTGTGCATAATCAAGCAATTGTACGCAATATTCTTTGCTACATAAGATTCTAATTGCTACTTTCAAGCTTAAAAAATGAACGTATTTATCGCGTGATAATGTCTTAAAAAAAATTACTGGCCCAGTATATAATAATAATTGCCTTAACTCAGTCTTTAAACCGATCAACCTCATCTAGTTTTCTTGGCTTTCTAGCAAATTCTTTAGGTAAGAATAATGACATGGATAACAAAGTACTTGAAATAAGAGCTATCAGAGTTGCAGCCATACGAACATTATGTTTACCTTTAATCCAAAACTGCAACAACCTTTTCATTATTCCTAACAGTACAAGATGCATGTAGTCCATAGGAAATTGGGTAACCATTCCAATGTTTAAATCTTCAAGAATAGAAGTTATTTTATGATGTTCTTCTTGTTGTTTTAATTTGAACGATTCATCTGATCTTAAGATTGCATTAATTTCTGGGTACGTTACTCTATTTTCTATGTAATCTCCCTCTTGAATGCAATTACCGCATCCAAAATACGCATTATGTCCCTTAATTCCCTTGATAAATGATTTTGCGGGAGCATCGCAGATAAATACGTTCACTTTTACGGTTATTTTTTTGTCATACTGTGTAATACCAGTTCGAAAAATTTCAAGACAATCATCCTTGAAATATTTCAGAAAAGTATTGCAACATTTTGGCTTTTGAAAACCATGATAGACACCGACTATAAATGGTTCGGTGTAAAAATCTGCATCTATACTAGCTAAAATAGGCCAAAATTGACTGCCAGAAGATTTTGTTAAAGGAAGACCATCTATATTCACATTAATATTTATTTGCGATGGACAAGTACTTCGGCAATAATGCTTGCGAATAGATTTTTTTAAACTATTACCTAAACCTACATGATAATAGTTTCCTGGTCATTTCAATAATGTCTACTTGTTTAGGAGTTTGTAACAAAGTTCGAGCATCAATAGGAAGATCATGGCCGTATTTTACTACAACTTTTAATAAACTACTTATAGCAGAATGATTTACACGATTTTCAATAGCCCATAATCGGATGTCATTTACAATTTCTGTTTTATTAAAAAACTCATCGTCTGAACTACTTGATGGAAGACTATCTTTATCAGTACTAATTCCTGAATGTATAGACATTAAATCATCATTGTTTTCAATAAACTTATCAGTGTTAATTACATTGGAATTATCAAAATCAATTTTTCTTGATAAATTTTGCTGCTGAGATAATTGTTCGATGTTACCTGGTCCATTTGATCCACTTACAATGTCATTTTGAACTTCTGAACTATTTGAGTCAACAGTCATTTGGCAAACATTATAGAGTTCCTTTACAAAAATTCGTCTGCGCTGTCTTGGCGTTAAACAAGTAATGTCTAATCTTAATTTTGATTTAGACATGATATAATTTTATGAAATAACACGAAGAAATGAAAAGCTAGCAAAGATTGCAATTATATACACGAAGATTTAGGTTTGCGTTATATCATATATTATGGCTTATGTTATGGTTATATTCTCCTTTTCCGCTGAATATGTATTTAGGAAAGCTGGAATATGTATTTATAATTATTTGGAGAATAAAAGATATTTTGATAAATAAAACTAATCCAAAAATTAAATTATTTACATTAATCTTATATTAAAATTTACCATTACAATTACTAGAAAAAAGATTATAGACCGGTATATAATAAGTATTCAATTTAATGCAAAATTAAATATTGTAATCTGAAGAAAACTACAGAAAAAAATCTGTAATTATTAGGAGACAATAAAATACGATGTAAATTTACACTCGAAATGTCTAAGCTTCTAATGATTCGGAAAAACGGTGCAAATAAGTTTTTTGTTTCTTCTCATTATCATAATTGCCTAACAGATGTAAAAAGACATGAGCATAATAGACCGCTTTCCGATATTCACTGCCAGTACCAAAAATTTATAGTGTACGTAACATAAACTATAGATTTTTATTATTGGCAGTAAATATCAGAACGCAGCCATGGTATTGCATAAAATAAATTAAACTCACTGCCAAATATAGAAACAATGTAGTGTAAAACGAGTACGTCGCCAGTACGTGTATCCTCTGTTCACATTTACTGCATAGAAACAAGACAAATTTAACTTCACAATTGATTTTTTACCGCAAAATAACTTTTCATTTATAGCGTTTTTGATTTGTTGACTTGACCCGACTCGGTTCAGATCAAAAGTTCGGTTTGAAACTCGATGACTTTAAACTATCAAGGCAAAAAGCGTTTCTTAACCTCCATGAAAGAAATTCTTAGCATTATCGCAGCATATTTCATTATCGTTTTTTACGAACTTTTGAACCCGAGTCGGGTCGAGTCAACAAGTCGAAAACACTATTAATTAATTAATGCAGTTTTAACCTCATACTTACGTCGATTTTTACACTATTAATATACACTGTTGTGTCGAAAAATCACGCGCGGGTGATTATCATTTCCGTGGATTCCGCCATATTAAAAGCTGAAGCCAGAGCTGCGGTCCGATTCACACTCACAGCGCTGTAAGCATCATTCTGTCTTTGTTGCACATCGAATATCAACCGAAGATAGAGCAATGCTTTCAGCGCTGTGAGCATGAATCGGATTACAGAATTGGTGATCGGTACCAAGCGAAACGTGCGGGATCCCCTTTTGATTGCGCATACTTAAGCCAATCAACGGAATTAATTATCCAGTAAAGTATAAGGGTGTATTCATATGAACTTATATAATCACATCCCAAGGAGAACAGAAATGTCAAAATGATGTCAATTTGACGTCATATTGAGATCATTTTGACATTTCTGTTCTCCTTGGGATAAAACACAGAAAAATTTATCGCGCATCTTGTATAAAAAATATGAACAATATGGGCTGATATCACAGTCTCCGATTAACGTGATCCTCCGATTAAACTCACTCTTCGTCTCTTTCTAGGGGGACAGTTAGAAAGAGATGCAGAGTGAATTTAATCGGAGGATCACGTTAATCGGAGATTGTGATATCAGCCCATATTGTTCATATTTTTTATACAAGAGCACATAAGCCTAATGTATATACCCTTTTTCTATCAATAACTTTAACTACATTTTTTGAGTCCAGTTTTTTTTACAGAGTACTTAATGACGTTAATAAAATTATACAAATATTATTGAAAAAATATTATAATATTAAAAAAATGTTTAAAAATGTCCCAGATACGTTTTTGCAACGACATTACATGCATGTCATATTTTCAAAATGTTCGAGAACGTCAACAAAGTTACATATTTATTTTGTCTTTAAAGTGACATCGAAGTTTCGTTATTATAGTTATGCAACGGTTACAAAGTTTTTACAGAACGTACATTGACGTTGACAAAATTATGTTAATATTACATGTTTAACATGACGTGGCAATTACGTCATTAGAGTTATGTAACATTTATGCAAATTTTAGAGTATGCACATTGACGTCGACAAAATCATGTTAATGTTACATGTTTAACATGACGTGGCAGTTATGTCGTTAGAGTTATGTAACATTTATGCAGATTTCAGAGTATGCACATTTACATTTACCAAATTACATAAATGTTACATAACAAAATAACGTCAAAATTTCATAACTATTCTATATAGCAATTACAGATTCATTACGTTAATGACATAACTGATACGTCGTAGTTCGGTTATACTGATTTGTAACATATACATATAGTATATTATGTAATTGTTACGAAAATGATCCTTGCATGTTTACTGGGATACATACATACAGACATCCTATTTTATATATATTATATAGATTATATAGATTATATAGATTTATTTATTTGTTTGGTTTTGGCTTCCTCATAGAGGAAGCTTTGTGAGCGAAGGTTTCTATTTGCACACTTAAAAACTATGAGGAAGCAATATGCAAGTTTCTACTTGCACCATTTTTTTATTGTAATAAGTTTTATTATGACTAATATCTGTTATACTAATTTATGATATACTATTACAAAAATCAATTAAATAATTAATGTTTTTATTAAAATAATCTCTACCAATTGCGGATATTTTTTATTTCTATTTGGTTCAATCGGTTAGTTAATTTTTCCACGGAAGTAATGTGCAATTTTCTAATTTGTACACTTTTAAATTATTTTTTCTAATTTTGTATTGCGTTGTATTTTTCACTCAAGTAAAGTAGTACAATTCTTTTATTTATTCTTATTTTGATAAAAATTTCTACATTGTTTTCGTGGTTGCTCTAACTTCCGCCAATTTTGGGATATCGGGCTATTTATAATTCTATTATATTTTTCAGTTTTTTCTACCCTTGTTTCATATATAATTCTTTAAGATTTGGTTAATTTGACCTAATTTTATATGCGATTAAAAGTACATATGCGAAGTCTATATATGGACCATGTAGCCTGAACTCTCAAAGTCAACATCAATTTATTTTGGTTTTTTGTTAGAGAAAGACTTTTTTTAAATATGAAAATCTCTATATATACATATAAACAAATCGCACATCTCAATTTGTTGAGGAAGCAAAGTTCAAATTTTTAATTTGCACAATTTTTTTTTAAACTTTTTCATAAAGTTTACAAGCTACATCTTCTTCTTGCTCCTATCCTGTAAGTCTATCTACCCCTGTCCTTCCTTAACTTTCTTTAATTATACTCTTTTGTTTATATTAATTTTGTTTTGGAATAAACCAAATTTTTTTGCAATCAAGTTTATTTTTCTAAAAATACATACATTATTATTTTTTACTATACTTTTTCCAAATTCAATTAGATTGCTCGTCTTTCTCATTTTATGTCAATAGTTTTCCTCATCACCCTTGGGGTACTATTGTTGATGCATTTTTTTTAAGTGGTTTAAAGTTACATTTCTGCAAAAATTCTTAATTTTATTTAAAATATTAAAAAAAACCGCTTTATACCGATCATCGCCAAATTCAATCCCAATCTTCCTTACATGATACTCTATCAATTAAAAAAAAAATGCATTTCGATATCTCAAAAGTTACGGAAGTTAGAGTTCATTTTTAGAAGTTCATTAACGGTCAATACATACAAACATTATTTAAAATTACGATTTTTCGACGTTTTCGAACATAAGCAACACATTGGCATCGAAAACTTAAAAAACAATTTTTACTTTGGTCTTTTCTACCCGTATTTCATATATAATTCTTTTAAATTCGGTTGATTAGACTTAGCTTTATATGCGATCAAAATTATGGACCTTTGATTGAGTATAAAATTACGATTTTTCAACGTTTTCGAACATAAGCAACACATTGGCATCAAAAACTGAAAAAACAATTTTTACTTCGGTCTTTTCTACCCCTATTTCATATATAATTCTTTTAAATTCGATTGATTAGACTTAGCTTTATATGCGATCAAAATTATGGACCTTTGATTGAGTATAAAATTACGATTTTTCAACGTTTTCGAACATAAGCAACACATTGGCATCAAAAACTGAAAAAACAATTTTTACTTCGGTCTTTTCTACCCCTATTTCATATATAATTCTTTTAAATTCGGTTGATTAGACTTAGCTTTATATGCGATCAAAATTATGGACCTTTGATCGCGTATAAAATTGGGTCTAATCAACCAAATCTTAAAGAATTATATATGAAATAGGGGTAGAAAAGACTGAAAAATATACTAAAATTAAAAACAGCCCAATATCTTCAAAATTATGGAAATTAGAGCAACCACAAACATTTCTACACAAATTTAAAATTTTCTGAATAAAGAACCGCTTTACCGTTTATCGCCAAATTCAATCCCAACCTTCTTTACATGATACTCTATCGATTAAAAAAAAATGCATGCCGATATCTAAAAAATTACGGAAGTTAGAGCATTAACAAACAACAAAAGCGTACACACACACACACACACACACACACACACACACACACACACACACACACACACACACACACACACACACACACACACATACACACGGACATTTTGTACAAAAGTGATTTTTCGACGTTTTAGAACATTCTAAACACTTTGCCAAAAATACTTGAAAATAAAATTTTTTACGAAAACAAAGTTTCCTCTATGAGGAAGCAAAAAGTGTGCAAGTAGAAACTTGCACATTGCTTCCTCATAGTTTTTAAGTGTGCAAGTAGAAACCTGCATATTGCTTCCTTATAGTTTTTAAGTATGCAAGTAGAAACCTTCGCTCACAAAGCTCCTCTATGAGGAAGCTTTTATTTTATTAGTATTTATTTGTTTTGGCTTCCTCATAGAGGAAGCTTTGTGAGCGAAGGTTTCTACTTGCACACTTAAAAACTATAAGGAAGCAATATGCAGGTTTCTACTTGCACACTTAAAAACTATGAGGAAGCAATGTGCAAGTTACTACTTGCACACTTAAAAACTATGAGAAAGCAATGTGCAAGTTTCTACTTGCACACTTAAAAACTATGAGAAAGCAATGTGCAAGTTTCTACTTGCACACTTTTTTTAATTCTATTACATTCTTTAGTTTTTTCTAATCCTATTTCATATATAATTCTTTAAGATTTGGTCAATTATTTCCCGAAAAACTGAAAAAATTTCGGAACCGGTTTCCAAAAAATCGGTAATGAAAAATTATATACTTTATGACAATTTCCGGAAAGTTTTACCCCTTCATATATAATGGGGGATGCGTACGCCGCACTAGCGAGACAGACGTGTTGACAAATCGACTGCAGCAAAAACGAGAATTTTGCCTGTGTGGCGCTTTCAGTTAGGAAATTCCACATACCACCGCTGTCCGGGAAGCATCGGGAATCATCGAGAGATTTAATCTGCGGGGCACCCTGAGGTATGCTGCTTGAAATCTTCGAATTATCGTTAAATTGATTTGGAGGTTAACCTGTCAGAGGGAAGGAGAAGTAAAGGGAAATACACGTCTGCCAAATGAGCAGTTGCGACATCTCTCGGGGATCCACGCGGGCTTCACCGATCGAGATCAACAACTCACCTGGTAGCAAAGATAGCACTACCATAACCCCATCTAACGCCAGAAACACCGAACTGATCACTCCACCAAGGGGAACTCCAAAAATAAAAGGCCGACCGACTATACTTCAGACGTTGTGCAACCGTCAGCTGCGATCGAGCAAGCCCCGGAAATGCAGCAACCACGACCCACCATCAGGGACAACGTGCTGCTATCCAAGCCGCTAATAAGAGATGGGAGGATGTCCAGGAAGCAAGTTGAGGCGGTGAGAAGAGGCCTCGCGGCGGTCCAGGAAGAGGGCGTTGAGCCCACCGAGCATGCAGGCACCGACGGCGCGCGAGAAGCAAAGCGTCAGGTACCGATGTAGAGAAAATGAATAATTAAGACAAAAAATTAGTAATAAGAAGTTCCAGTTATGTTAAAAACTGTTGTGCGATGAACATCAGAGTTCCTTGTAGGATTAGAGATATACAATTATATTACCACGAGATTCTTAATATTGTCGTAATGTTCTCACAATTTAAATAGAGTTATCACGATGAGAATGTGATTCATTTTTTGTTTTGATTGTTTAATGAACCAACACGGCTTAGAAGTATCATACATACATAACAATATTGGAAACTTGTATTTATGTTTATGATACACGAGTGTTTATTTTCGCCAAATATTAATAATAACGATAATATTAATATTAATTATTACTTTCACATTCAGTAGAATAATGTGATTTTGCGAGTTACAAAAATAAAAAGGTTCATTTAATATTAACAATCTGAGTTCAGCGTTAGAAATAGTTTTATTTTTATTTGTTAAAACAAAGGTTCAGAGAAGGTGACATATATTACGGCAAAGCGCTTTATTCGGTTTGCAAAAGTTGATTTCCTTTTCGTGATAAACGATAAAACGATGCGAATTACGCGGGCTCGAGTATCGCGAATGAGCAATGAAATCAGTCGTGTCGACTGGACTTTAAACTACGAGCCAGCAAGGCCTAAAGGCTGACTCACATGAAAGAGAGGTAATAGAAGAAGAGGCGCGAGCGCGAAGCAAAATGTAAAGGCGTCCGTAAGAGATTCATGCGCGTGAGTTAAAGGTAGATTCAGAGGAGAAGATTAAATATTTGCGAATAAAAAGATTTTCCGATTTCCTTGTACCTTTTGGGAGACGAGGTGGAAAATATTTTACGCGGCGCGTAAAGGCGCCGATTCGGCAACGCGCGATTCGCGATATATAGGGGGTTCCGGAAACAAGAGACTCGGTTAATCATTCGGATCGCGATAATGCGAATGGCTAACACGGGCGGACCGAGACACATTCCACAGCGTAAGGAGCGTCGCAAAAAGGATGATGTCATACATAAAGGCACAAATAATTGAAAGATCAAACGATCTCATAGAGAGATGTTTGATCGTAATTATATGAAGAGTCTCGTTCGAGCGATTAACAAGTAGTACCGGCTTCCATGCCCGGTGGCGCCACAATCTTCAGAGTAACTTTTTTCCCTAGCCCCATGCTTCCACGCTTCTGTTTTTCATATAGTTTAGAGCTCACTAGTCGATATGAAATAAAAATTATTAGAGCTGGGGTTGGAAAATGTATAATTACATTGGGTGGGAGTAATCGCTCGAACGAGATTCTTCATATAATTACGATCGAACATCTCTCTATGAGATCGTTTGATCTTCCAATTATATTCAAGTCTCGTTCTCACGATTAACAAGTAGAGGTTCAGAGAAAATAATTTTTATTTATTTGTTACATATTTTGGATTCATATATACATATGTATATGAATCATAACCAGCTTATCCGCAAATTCCAAAAAAAACTAACCTTTACCTTAGGTTGACAACACAAAAAAAAAATTTTTTTAAATAAAATCATATTGCGCTTTGTAACATTAATATTAACGCATAAGCACTTTTACAAAAGATTCTTTGGCTGAAACAATAGTTCTATTATAATGCTTAGCAAAAACCTGAGAATTTTTGGACCAACCAGCAGTTCTCCTAATAGTTTCTAGGTCAACTCCCTTCTTCAATGCTGCTGAAGTCGCCGCATGTCTCGTAGAGTGAGCTGTAAACCTTTCACTTATACCACAGCGAGACACAGCCGCCCTAATCCATTTACTTATTGTTGCTGTGGAAGCTGCCCTGAATGGCTTTTTAATTGTCAGAAAGACACTATCTATTTCACCTCTCAACTTCGATGTCGCTTGAATATAAGCGTCAATTGTCGACACAATGCATAACCTGGGATTTTCCAGAAAAATTGGCAAGACTAACAAAGGCTGATATGCTCCTGGCCGGGAAATTTTTATCCGATCTGGTATTTCAATTTCGTATCCTTCCGAACTACGCTTGATGTTAGAAAGCTTGATTGACGCCAGAGTTTGCGCCCTATGCGCGGTGCCCAACGCGAGCAGCAACACAAGGCGTTCAGTCAAACGACTAAGGGGCAACTCGTTCAAGGGAAACCATTCTTCAATTTTTCGAAAAACTATCTCAACATCCCAGGTTCTGTCATACTTCGGTTTTGCCGGCCTCAGCGAGAATATCCCCTTAAAAAATCTAGAAATATTCCTATTTTGGCCAATATTGCTGCCGCTGATCAGGGAAATTGCAGATCTTATCGAGTTAAGAGATCCATACGCCGCCCCCTCTTCGAATTTTTTGGTCAGAAATTGGATGACATCACCCTCTTCCGGTTGATACGGGTCCAGATTTTGATCCAGGCAAAACGACCACCATTGTCTTAAGGGTCCTGCATACTGCTTACGCGTTGTGGACGCGTCAGAGAAAATCTCATGCTTATAGTTTCCTTGTCTAATAGGATTCGAGGATTTGGGAATATTTATCTTCCACCATCTGAAATCCGGCTCGAGATTTTCTGGGAGACAGATTTTTGCGTCATAATTGTTATCATTTTTTAACAATCCTAGATATCTGACACGTTCGAATCCTTTAGTATATAATCGGCCGTATTTAACTGCTGGGCAGCATGCGTTAATTGAACCGACGAAGCTTGACCATTGCCTAAGAGAGACCGTTTTTCCGGGAACAAACTTCTTCAAAAGGTCGAGTATTTTTTGCTTCTTATCTTCTGGTAATTCCAGTGTCATCGTCACGGAATTGTACGTTATTCCTAGAAACTCCGTTCTTTGATTCGATTCCAAGCTACTTTTATTATAATTAATAATAAAGCCTAAATATTCCAAGAGTTCAAACGAGGTTTTTACATTATCTATACACGCCTGTCTAGAAGACGCCACGAACAGCATATCATCTAGATATGTAACTGAAGAAAGACCTCTCTTACGCAGATGGTTCACGACTGGTCTTAAGACCTTAGTGAACACATGAGGGGCCACATTAAGACCGAAAGGTATACATAAAAACTCGAAACATTGGCCCTGGAAAATGAATCTTAAGTACTTAGAAGAATCTTCGTCTACCGGTATCAAAAAGTAGGCATTCTCTAGATCTAACTTTGCTAAAAAATCGTTTTTAGAAATTAGTTTTTCCGCTGTACGACCGTCTTCTAATTTAAAATGCTTTGTCCTTATAAATTCGTTAAGTTTCTTTAAATTTAAAACAAATCTGAAAGTTCCGTCCAATTTCGGAACTAGAAAATACGAAGACACAAACTGAGGATCTTCCGGAGTACACGGTCTAATGGCCCCTAACACCAAGAGTTTATTTATTGCCTCTCTGACGTCATCGAGGGATTGTGAATCCTGTAACAGTGGTGCCTTTGGGACTAGCGTCTAACAAGGCTGAAACGTAAACCGGATCTTATAACCCTTAATACAGTTAAGTACAAATTTATCTTTGGTAATTGATTGCCATTCTTTAGTAAAGTACTTTAAACGACCAGCCACATTTCTCACCTCTAACGATTGTACCGGTTTGACCTTGTCGGCCTTGTGGGCGCATGCTTGTTCGAATAAGGGTTCCTCTGGCGATCTTTGAAACGCAGGGATCTCTGAGGGCCTGATTTTTGAGCCTGCTGTGAGTGGCCCTTGGACTTCCTCTGCAGGCTTCTCCGGTTTCCCCAGTTAGAAGTCTTTGGATACTTTTTGGATTGCTGGTGCGGAGTGAGATCCTCTACTACTTTTCCCCAAGATTTTGTATACTTAAGCCTCTTAAACAGATCCTTGCCAAATAACTCGGACGTAATATCCGACTTCTTCAACAGATCCCGATATTTCTCCTCGATACCTGGCAAGATAAACGCTCTCCTCGTTACCGATTGCTGATAATGCAAGCCTGCTAACAGCTTGCCTGCATTTCCCAAAAAATGCAACAGGGCACTCGAGACCTCATCCTCTTCCAGTTCGAGGATTAAGGAGATAGCTTCGGCCATAGCTACCATCGCCAAACCTAAAGCGTTTTGCGAAGAGACAAAATGCTTGTCCCTGCTCTTTGCAGTCACTGACATGTAAGCCAGAACCTCTGGGTTGAGTTTCAGAGCTTCTGCTTGTAACGCTCCCCCTCTAGGAAATTTTTTCATGATTTCTTCGCGTAGCTTACTCTCCTCCTCCTCACGTTTCTTGTCGTCTTCTTCGTCCCCTTCATAGAGGCCTTTGCGTATCCAGTTTATCCATTCTGCAACCAGCGTGGGGTGCAGGGCGATATCCGTCGACCGTCCCGGCTCTGCTTTGAGGCAAAGTCTCTCTTGAGTCTCGTTACTGAGGCTGCTCACCGCAGTATCTATCGCCTCATCTTTTATAACCTCTACGTCCGCGTCCGTTCTAACTTCCTCGTCCGTATCCGACGCGTCAACTGACGTAGAGGAACGAGAGGACTGAGAGGGCCCCTCCTCGCTCGCGTCCTTCACAAGGTCTGCTTCCTTCCTTGTGGTAGCTGCCATGAAATTATACAAGTAAAACAATAAGAATATGCAGCTGACTCGCTATACGTACGATCTGTCCTCCCTCGAGTGAAGGCTCATCGCCGCGAGATTTTTCTTTTATGGACGTGCGATATGTCCTTCCTCTAGTGAAGGCTCATCGCCGAGAGATTTTCTCTCTTCCGAGCGCGCGATATGTCCTCCCCCTAGTGGAGACTCATCGCCGAGACGCTTACGAGCACGAGCACATTTTTCCTTATTACTTACCGATTTCTCTATCGTCTTTTTGACCTTGTGCCTCGCCTACCACAATGGCGGCCGAAGGTTTCTTAACCGCTTCGGTCTCTTTCCATTCGAGCTTCTTCAGTTTTTTACGCAATTTTTTTATTTGCTTATTTAACTCTCCTAAATTCGCTTCACGCAGCTTCCTTTTCGACATCCTGGCAGAAGAATATTGACAAAAAAAAAAAATCTTCTCTAAATCTCAATTCAATACTCTGAGTTGTGACTCCTTCAAGCACAAAAAACGTTATGAAGAACAGAAGCGTGGAAGCATGGGGCTAGGGAAAAAAGTTACTCTGAAGATTGTGGCGCCACCGGGCATGGAAGCCGGTACTACTTGTTAATCGTGAGAACGAGACTTGAATATAATTAGCGGATATCGATTATCCCGACCCGAGAGGCATCGACCGAATTTCGTAACAGGACGACCCGCGTGCGAGTCCCGTGAGAGCGACAAAACAAACTACAGGACGATCGAGTCACTGGATCGCGAAATTGCGAACCCGAACTCTGCGGCGAGAAGCGACGATGGATTAGGGTTCAGAGAGGCTCAAAAGGTACAGCGGTACTACCTGCGACGTTATCCGATCACCAGGTCGCCAGATCTCGAACCAGGCATTTTCTACGAGACACCACAATAGGGGCTCAATGGATCAGAACGATGACGGTATAGGAGGCTCGTCAACGTACGATAGGTGGAACGGCAAAACGCGAACCGGAGTCGCGATGACGTCATCGAAACATCACCACGGGTGATAGCGAATCACTTCAGTAATGTAAACGCGAAGTTCCGTTTCCACGAGGGAGGAAGGTTTAAAACGGCGATAAAATGTTAAACAAATTAAGTATCAAAATTGAAAGGGAAACGAAACTTCGAGTAGAAGCGAATAGAATAGTTGTGAAAGCGGTAAGACGAGAACATTCGAGAAAACGTACGTGATTCTATGCGAATTCGCAAACGGCAAAAACACCTAAAAACTGAGGAATTTATCTATTGAATCCATTGTCTGCGAGCGAGCATATGTGAACGATTATCGCGAAACGCGGAAGCAAAAGCGAAAGCAAACGTCAAAATTGACAAGCGAACAAAAGGCCCACCATACAGCGGGGGCGTGATAATGGGGCATGCCAGGGCAAAAAGAGGGAAGCAAGCTCGACTATAAAAGGGCAGCAAGGCCCAAGTGCGAGGAGTCCGCTTGGCGTTATCACCGAACACGTTCCTATTATTCTAGTCAATCCTAGCAATAGATTAACGACTTAGATTTACGCGTATACGCAAGCGGCAATAACTCCAAGTACGGGAGAATCGTTGAATTTGTTGTAGAGGGTAGAATAAAGTGTTGATTTATCTACCATAAACTTGACTAAAATTTATTCCAACGAATTCCCGCTCACAAGACCTAAGACACGCGAAAGATTAGCCTATTCCCGCGATACCTATCTGTCGGCATCACCCGACACTGCGACGAGAGATCCAGAAGCGGCCCAGCGAAGGTCCAGAGGGGCGACCAATCCAGCGGTGCACAGCTGCAGTCCCAGAGACGGTCCAAACAGCGAGGTCCCGCGGTGATCCACAGTCCTAGCGGGCGAGCCCGGAGCAGCGAGTAAGGGGAATTAGCGAGGTCCAGCGAATGGTCAGTGAGATAAATTTTCATCTCTCGATTTCTCGTGAATAAAATCGAGTGGCGACCGATGATAACCGAATCTAATACTGAGTGTGTCGGTAACAACCCCCCCGTCCGGTCACAGTTGCAGCGAGACAGAGCCAACTCGCTCCCTTCTATACAAGATTTTATAATTGTGAAGCGAAAGCGCCCGCAATTGTCCGACGGATCTCCCGAACACGCGGAAAATCGAGACCTGAAGGCTTTTAAAAGATCAACGAAAATTCCTCGTTCTCCTCCAAGAGAAAACATATCAACTGATTGAACGACCCCTGACTTGAACATGGAGGCGATTTTGGAGCAACTACGGAAAATGGGAGAAGACAACACCAAGCAGTTTGATAACATGAGAAATTAACTCGCCGCATTCAATCAAACACACCAAAAGAACTTCGCAGAAATTAAGGACGAGCTGAGAAAAAATAAGGAGGAATTCGCCAAGGCGCACAAGGATCTCGAGACCAGGATCGTATCCCTAGAAGAAAAAGAGAACATGAGAGACGAAAATGTCCAAGCCCGCCTAAGCAAACTGGAAGCAGGGATTGTTTCTGTGCCAAGGAAGGGCCGCGAAGTAAATCGAAAAATGGAGTTTCTAGAGCGTAAAATTGAAGCAATGGAAAAAGCTGAAATAAAGAATAATATTGTAATTAAGGGCATAAAAACGGATCCAAAAAATGTTAAAGGAGCTCTCGACGACTTTTTAGCCTCGGAATTTGGAGCAGCAGGCAAAGTCATTGACCAGCGAATTATTCCAGTCGGAGGAAACACTATGTTCTCAGTCAAATTAGACAGCTGGTAAACGAAGACCGACATTTTGAAAAAGAAGAAACAGCTGAAAGGTAGAGAAATCTTTATCAGCGGGGAACTTACCTATAAAGAACGACAAATTGCAAAGCAGATACAAGATCTCGCAAAACACTACCGAGAAGAAGGAAGCACAGTTAAAATCGCCTATAAAAAACTCGAAATCAATGGCGTATGGCATTACTGAGACGAGAATGATGAGACATTGAAGAAATCGAAACATCTACCTCAGTCCACCGCCGGAACAACGGCATCAGGGCCTATGTCTTCGAGGGTTTCTTCAAAAAACTAAATACAAGTCAGGAGATTTCGATAACCTTTTGGAACGTACACGGGTTTTCAAATGCCGAACACAACGAGACTCTGAAACGCTCTGACATCAACCGTATCTACGAGACTTGGCTAACTGCGAACCCGGAAACTCCACCGCCGACTCTGAAAGATTTCAACTGCATCTGGGCCGAAGCGTTAAGGGAACACAGCATAGGACGGGGCAGCGGAGGCCTAGCTGTTCTTACGAAGCAGATACCAACTGAAGTCATCGACATAAGTCCATGGTGGATATTCGTGAGAGCAACTTTACCAGATAGGATAGCAATTATAGGATCTCTGTACTTCAAAACAGATTTACAACTCGAATCAATCTTGGAAATGTTACAAATTTTAATTGATAAAATTAGAGAAAGGGAAAATCCTGGATTATTCGTTATTGGTGGCGATACTAATGCCAGAGTAGGAGAACGCGACTTGATACCCAGTGAAATATTTGAAGGTTCAAATCTCTTTGACACAATTTTTATTAATTCTATTATATTCTTCAATCTTTTTTACTCCTATTTTATATATAATTCGTTAAGATTTGATTGATTAGTTCTGGAGTTATAGAAATTTAGTTATAAAAATTTCGGTAAACTTGGTTATTTTTTTAAACAAAAATTGGGAACTTTTTTATTATTAATTTTTTTATTAATTCTATTATATTCTTCAGTCTTTTCTACCCCTATTTCATATATAATTCGTTAAGATTTGGTTGATTAGTTCTGGAGTTAAAAAAATTTCGGTAAATTTGGCACATACATACCATACACACATACATACACACATATCGACATTTTTTTTTTAAAGTAATATTTTTATATTTTAGGACATAAGGAACATATTGGCATCGAAAACTAAAAAAACAATTTTTTCTTCGGTCTTTTCTATCCCTATTTCATATATGTATAATTCATTAACATTTGGTTGATTAAATCTAGTTTTATATGCGATCAAAGGTCCATATACGAAGTTTATGAAAACAAAGCTTCCTCTATGAGGAAGCAAAAGGGTTTGAAACTTCTTCATTATCCAAATTACACTTTTGCACGCTTTACTATGCGCTTGAAATGTATGTACATATACATATTTTATACCTACATATTGTACATATGTTTGAAATATATTAAAATATTATATAAAAACGCATTTATATTGCAAACACATAGTTAAGCGCGCAGGTAGAATAAACCGTCGCGTATTTTTTTTAATTTCGCGTACTCTTAATTAATTTAATAATGGACAAATTTATTTCGATTGCGAGCAACGTCTCATATTGATATCGGAAGCGAAAATGTTTAGCGAAAGAGATCTAAGCGGCATCTAAGCATCGATCAGGATCGATAGATCATCAATAACAGTTTCTCATATTCCGGACAATAATCAAATTCTCACAATAATAACCTGAAAATTAGATTCGTCATTTATACGATGGGTAATATCATATAAATAGACTAGGATAATAATATAAAACAACGCAATTAAATCATTAAGATCTTTATTTTTTTTCTCAAAGTATTCCTATCAAAGTATAAAATAACAGATATTAAAATTAAATTTTATAATATTTATGTCTTTCTTTATTAAAGTAACGACTTCCTGGTACTGTATATATAAATACATTAAATTTTAAATGTAAATAAAAACTTAATTTAAAAAAAATTATAAATAAATCAAGAACATATACAACTTTGCAGTTTGTTTGTGTAAAATTCAATGTAAAGCGTTTAAGCTATACATTTACTATTGTTTATACAGTATTTGAAAGTTTCTGTGTTTGTTGAGGAAAAGTTAAATTTCAACTTCATCAATACAATATACATCATTATATATACATATAATAATCTAGTATATTTTATGACGCTAATGCTATATTAGACAATTTATTTACAATGACTCATGGAATCGATCAAATCATACCATTGTTACGAATTTCTTTTGTGAAAATTTGTGAACGAAAATATCTGCGGCAAGGTCATATATCTGTAACAAAATATTTATTTGCTTATACGTTATGCATTGATATTGAAATGTCATTTTAATTGATTGTCTTCTTCGAATCAATTAGTTATGCATAATTGTTGTATAGCACTGTTAATTTGATTAGTATCACTGTATTATTATATTATTTATAGTTTATTGCCCATACTTTCTTATTTGATTGGAACATAAATAAAAAAGAATCATTTCTAGCAATATTAAAGATGTATGTCGCTTATGTCAAGAGACACGGTAGTGTCTCGCGCCAAGTACACGCGGAGCGAGACCAACCGTGACTCTTTTACGCGACGCGACGATTTGCAAGTACTCGAGATGTTGAGATCTCGATAACGAGTGAACGGATCAAGTTCTAAATAGGCTTGATCGATAGCTTGGGGTCGATTTGGGGGGGGTCCGTTCTTTTCATTTTTCCGCTACGTGCCCTACGAGCGGAGATATTGCGAGCAAAAGTCGAAATGTGAAAATTTTATATTAAGATACTCCTCCTCCTCCTCCTCCTCCTAACGCCGATTGTACATATATCACGTGATCAGAGAAAATGTCACTTTCACTTTTTCGCCACTGGCGGTGGCGGTGCTAGTATCGCCAGTTTCGATATTGTGCGCGCATTATTATCGATCTAGTAGGTAAATTATTATAGGTCGATAGACTTATCGGTCAGGAGGAAGATTTTTATATTTAAGTAAATTAGGTACCGTGTCTCTTGATCAAATAATCTTGATAATAAATAATATTGTTATAATATTATTATATATATTATTATTATTATCAACCCAGCGAATAAATCCATCGAGTCGATATACAGGTTACCGACGACGAGGTCCAGATAGTGCGCTCCGTAGTTTTCGGTATCTAGGTGTATTAATACTTTGAATTCGATGTCTACGTGTCTCAGGTTGTCGACGACGAGGTCCAGATAGTGCGCTCCGTAGTTTTCGGTGTCTAGGTGTATTAATACTTTGAATTCGATGTCTACGTGTCCCAGGTTGCCGATGACGACGTCCAGATAATGCGCTCCGTAGTTTTCGGTATCTAGGTGTATTAATACCTTGAATTCGATGTCTACGTGTCCCAGATTGCCGACAACGAGGTCCAGATAGTGCGCTCCGTAGTTTTCGGTGTCTAGGTGTATTAATACTTTGAATTCGATGTCTACGTGTCTCAGGTTGTCGACGACGAGGTCCAGATAGTGCGCTCCGAAGTTTTCGGTGTCTAGGTGTATTAATACTTTGAATTCGATGTCCACGTGTCCCAGGTTGCCGATGACGAGGTCCAAATAGTGCGCTTCGTAGTTTTCGGTGTCTAGGTGTATTAATACTTTGAATTCGATGTCTACGTGTCCCAGGTTGCCGATGACGACGTCCAGATAATGCGCTCCGTAGTTTTCGGTATCTAGGTGTATTAATACCTTGAATTCAATGTCTACGTGTCCCAGGTTGCCGACAACGAGGTCCAGATAGTGCGCTCCGTAGTTTTCGACGTCTAGGTGTATTAATACTTTGAATTTGATGTCTGCGTATCCCAGGTTGCCGATGACGACGTCCAGATAATGCGCTTCGTAGTTTTCGGTGTCTAGGTGTATTAATACCTTGAATTCGATGTCTACGTGTCCCAGGTTGCCGATGACGACGTCCAGATAGTGCGCTCCGTAGTTTTCGGTGTCTAGGTGTATTAATACCTTGAATTCGATGTCTACGTGTCCCAGGTTGCCGATGATGACGTCCAGATAATGCGCTCCGTAGTTTTCGGTGTCTAGGTGTATTAATACTTTGAATTCGATGTCTACGTGTCCCAGGTTGCCGACGACAAAAAACTATAGCGCGAACTTGACGCGGGACACTACCGTGTTATAGGTTATATATGTGACTGTGACAGCTGGTGACAGCGCGCTAAACGCACTGTCTGCACTGCGCGCAGTACACACACGTATACATCGAAACTGGCGATTCTAGCAGCACCGCCAGTGTCGAAAAAGTGAAAAGGACACGATTCCAGCCAATGAAATGATAGCATGGCATGAGTGATGAGTAGACGACGTATCTTAATAAAAAAATTTTCACATTTGGACTTTGCGTCGCAATATCTCCGCTCGTAGGGCACGTAGCGGAATATTATAAGAGCAAAATTTCCGAGAGAAGCAACGTGTTGGAGAGAAGCCACGTGTTGAAGATTACGGTTCATTAAAAAGCTACAAATACTATTGATTTCTTATATTAGAAGATAAGTTATATTAGAAGATAAGTTATAAAGTTAAATCGTTGTATTAACAAAGATTTGTGCGTAAAAATCGAGTTTATGTAAAGAAACATAGTTATCAAGGATGATACTACGTCTTAAATTTAAACGAAATTAAGAAAACAAAGGTAAGAAAAAGAGGTAAATTTTATTTTTCAAAAAGGTAAAAAAAGGCGCCAAGTACACCATGGTTACCTCGGAAAAACTAAGTAGTAGTATTATTAATTTTAAATTAATAAAATCCAAGTGGTACTTAATGTGTTTATATTATTAGCATTATTCAAGCTAGATTACGATTATGTCTTGTATCGAAAAATATATACGGCTTATAAAGCTTTACAATCTGTACATACTGTTTGTAAGATATTATTAAAAACTTCAGATTAAGATGCGTAACACTACAAAAAGGCGTGATATCTGTACAAAATTACCTTTTTAAAAAAAAAGGTAAAAAAGGCGCCAAGTACACGCATAGTAGTGTATATGTATTATGTTGTTACCTCGAAAAAAACAAAGTGGTAGTATTATACCTCCAAATAGCTTTACCCTGTACATACTGTTTATAAAATGCGTAATACTACAAAAAGGCGTGATATCCGTACAAAATTACCTTTCTTAAAAAAAAGGTAAAAAAAGGCGCCAAGTACACGCATAGTAGTGTATATGTTGTTACCTCGAAAAAAAAGAAAGTGGTAGTATTATACCTCGAAAAAACCTAAGTAACAAGTGGTAGACGTAATCTTTGTATCTCGAAAAATCTCGAAAAAATCTAAGCACTAGTATTTTTATTTCCAAAAAATATAACCGAAGTGATACACATCACAAAATTATGTTACCTTATCAAAAAAGAGTTGCGCTTTAAGTGATCTATTACAATTACAAAAAAAAAATGATATCTCTGTAAATTACAGCGCCAATTACAGAGAGAACATATATATTGCCTCAAAAAATAATTGTTGCACTACTTTGAAAATCTTTACATTGTGTTAATTAGAAAAAGAATGTATGATAACAATTTTATAAGATTAAAAAATTTTATTTAAATTTAACAAGGAAATACAAGATATTTAAATACAAAGTTTACATGTGTATTTTTTAGTGGTCACAAAGAATTACAGAGGTAACAGTACAAAATAAAAATATTTTATTAAAATACATAAATTTTTCTTGTAAAAAAACTTGGCGCTGCTAGACCTCGAAATTGTAAATAAATAAGGACAATAAATAAAAATAATTCAGAGAAGAATGCGACAGAAGTAAAGCAAATGATTATCAGCGTGGTGTGTATGTGCGAGCGAGTGATATGGGTGTGTGTGACGACGGCGAATAATGCGGCTTGTAATTAAGTACGGGATAAGTTTATTTATTTATTTACAATTTCGAGGTCTAGCAGCGCCAAGTTTTTTTACAAGAAAAATTTATGTATTTTAATAAAATATTTTTATTTTGTACTGTTACCTCTGTAATTCTTTGTGACCACTAAAAAATACACATGTAAACTTTGTATTTAAATATCTTGTATTTCCTTGTTAAATTTAAATAAAATTTTTTAATCTTATAAAATTGTTATCATACATTCTTTTTCTAATTAACACAATGTAAAGATTTTTCAAAGTAGTGCAACAATTATTTTTTGAGGCAATATATATGTTCTCTCTGTAATTGGCGCTGTAATTTACAGAGATATCATTTTTTTTTGTAATTGTAATAGATCACTTAAAGCGCAACTCTTTTTTGATAAGGTAACATAATTTTGTGATGTGTATCACTTCGGTTATATTTTTTGGAAATAAAAATACTAGTGCTTAGATTTTTTCGAGATTTTTCGAGATACAAAGATTACGTCTACCACTTGTTACTTAGGTTTTTTCGAGGTATAATACTACCACTTTCTTTTTTTTCGAGGTAACAACATATACACTACTATGCGTGTACTTGGCGCCTTTTTTTACCTTTTTTTTAAGAAAGTCAAAATAACAGGATAAAGCTGAAATTTACAGAGATTGTGCACTTATATATCCCAAAAACCTGTGTTAAATTTGCGATCGATTGTCCGACTCGTTTCTGAGATATTTGCTTTAAAAGTTACAGAATTGTATATATATATGGGGCATTCCACGCCAATTCGCAAGGGGTCAAACTTCGACCTTTTTATTTTTGATGGCTGCTCGTTTTTTAACAGGTCTTTACGAGTACTAAGGTAAATATCCCTATTCCCGATCCCTATAAGGCCGACCCAACAAAAGAATGGCGTTGTCAAGCGTGACGAAAACAAATTCGATAAAGAGTTTCATACTGGTGGATAGCTTCATCCATGCACTTTCCAAATATCGTAGACTCAATCCATTCTGTCAAGTATTTTTCTAGATAGAGAAGAATAAAGGCGCACTAGTGCGTGCCCCCTCTACCGACCAGCTGTGCCCAATTCCGACCGGGAATGCCCCCATGACCGACCACCTTTTTTCAGAGCATGCAAGGTGGAGGTTTCAAACGAAAAATAAACATAAAAATGAACATAAATCAATGATAAACATAAAAAATACACATAAATCATAAATAGGTATTTTATTTTAATTTAATGATATTGTTACGTCCTGAGAACTCCACGATTTCCGTTTTCCGCTTAAATTCCTCTGCGCTCAGGATAGCCGTTAAAATTAGGATAAGATAAACTAAGCACGGACGGTCGTCGATCGACGAGCGAGCCTTAACCCTTGCACATTCTTTTCCCTTTTTTATAGGTAAAGTATCTGTTTACCTAGGCACTTAAACGCAGCCTTTCAGATGACGAATTAGTGACGGACGGAGCATACGTGACTGAATTTTCATCAGCCTTGTCAGACCCAAAACGGAAAGAATGAAAATCTGGCGACACGACGCGCCGAATGGGCCTTAATGGGTTGATGAAAAACTTTATTGCGTCAAGCGAGGTCTCACCCAGCGAGAAATGACCCACGTACGACATTTCCGGAAAGCGGAAACAAAGCCTGAGACGTGGCCATAAATATACGTGGCAGAGTTTTTGCTTACATTTAAGATTAAGAAGTATGCATCGTCCGTCAACACAAAAACAGGGGTCGCGAGATAAAAGAGACCCTAATAAAAATAACCGGGAAATAACCAGGAATAACCGGAAAACAAGTGAGTCACTGGAAGTGTTGCACCCCCAGTAAGATAGTGGGGGCCTTGCGGGAGGACTCGCCAATGAACAGTCGGAAAAATCGACAACCGTCTCTGGCTTTTTAAGATAGGTGAAAATTTAGGAATCCGCCTCTCGGGTAAAAACATCCCGCCAACAAGAAATCCTTAAACTAAAAATTAGAAGCATCCTTCCAACCAGAAATTCCCAAAATGAAAATCTGACACATCCCACACAAAATTCACCCCTTCCATCCCTTTATAAACCCCTTTATAAACTTTCCTATATAAACCCCGACATTGAAGCACTCAGCCTCATTCATCCTCATTCATCTTCATCTCGTGGACTTCGGCCTCCTCGAACCCTACAGCCAGACTTCCAAGCTGAGTTGTGCGCGTTGAAATTGCGAGTGTTACTGAGGGACCGAGAATCATCGCTATTCGTACCAACCAGCATCAAGTAGTAAGTCGTACATACACTTCGTTTATTATTCCCATTTTTGTGTGCCCAGAAGTTCTCTCGGTTAAACATTAATTCATAACCCTTAAACATTAATCCTCTAACCCTCCAATCACCTTTTCTATATTACTCCCGAGTTAGCTGATTTATCGGCGGGCTCGGAGTAATTTCTTTCCTATTCACTGTTGGGAACCTCAGCAGATTCTCTCTCAATACTCCTGTTTAATTGCTTTAGCGTTACTCGCTCAAGGTAATTAAGTATCCCTTCTCTTAGCGCTATTCGCTCAAGATCTCTCAATACTCCTGTTTAATTGCTTTAGCGTTACTCGCTCAAGGTAATTAAGAATCCCTTCTCTTAGCGCTATTCGCTCAAGACCTCTCAATACTCCCGTTTAATTGCTTTAGCGTCACTCGCTCAAGGTAATTAAGAATCCCTTCTCTTAGCGCTATTCGCTCAAGATCTCTCAATACTTCCGTTTAATTGCTTTAGCGTTACTCGCTTAAAGTAATTAAGAATCCTTTGTCTTAGCGCTACTCGCTCAGGACCTCCCATCAATCCGCTGTTCTTCCTTAAGGTTATTCTCCCATCTAGTTGCTTTAGCGATTATCCGCTCGGAGTAGTCTCTTTTTCTATATTGCTTCTGAGTTAGCTGATTTATCGGCGGGCTCGAAGTAATCTCTATTCCTGAATTGCTCCTGAGTTAGCTGATTTATCGGCGGGCTCGGAGTGATTTCTATTCTTATATTACTCCTGAGTTAGCTGATTTATTCGGCGGGCTCGGAGTGATTTCTATTCTTATATTACTCCTGAGTTAGCTGATTTATCGGCGGGCTCGGAGCGATTTCTATTCTTACATTACTCCTGAGTTAGCTGATTTATCGGCGGGCTCGGAGCGATTTCTATTCTTACATTACTCCTGAGTTAGCTGATTTATTCGGCGGGCTCGGAGTAATCTCTATTCTCATATTGCTCCTGAGTTAGCTGATTTATTCGGCGGGCTCGGAGTGATCTCCTTTCTATTCACCACTGGAAAGCTCACCGGATTCTCTCTCCTTAATTCCAATCCTCCAAAATCGAGTCGACTTCCCGCGGTTAACGGTTCTTAACAATTAACAAGCTGTTAACTTGTAGTGGAATCGCACGGTCCCCCCCTTAAGAAATCTCGAAGGGCCATAAAACACGAGCGGGATCGTCAGAAACAGCAAGAGCGAAAGAAATTAGAAAGGGAACAAATTAGACCCGGTCCTTCGCGGGCCGCCAGTCCACCACCCCTCCCGGCCTTTACGGAGGAGCCCGGTTGCTCACACGAGAGGCGCCCCGTTACCCCGCCATCTCGCCCTATTATCCTCCCCTCTCGCGATATTCCCGCACCTCGTCGCCCGGTTTGTCGCGTGGCTCCTTTCCGCGTGGTCCCCGTAAACCTTGATCCTGCCCCCCTGCTCGAACCCTCGTATTCCCCTGTCCCATCTCCGACCCCCTCGACCGCCTCCACGGTTGATGTTCTCGACCTAGAGGTGGATCCCGAGATCGTCACACTCTAGACTAAGCTTCAAACCCCGTTAGACTTAAATTAAATTATGTACATTTTAATCCTACACATTAGACATCCGATTTTCGATTTAATTTACTAACACACACATTACAAACATGTCCGATATTTACACTATTAAATGTATTCAATTTTATTTTCTCCCGGATTTTCACTTATTGTTTATCTAACCCATTATTATTTCTATTATACCAGATAACACTTTTTGTCAAATACCTATAACCTTTATATCAGATAATACCTTTTATGTCGAATAAGAATAAATAGTTATGTTAATTTTATCTCCGTTCATTCATTAATTTAAGACCTCACCACTATCATTTCCCCTCTTGAAATCACACGAGGTCCGATCCTGAGTTAAAGGGATTGAATTTCCTGACTCGAAAGAGGACCGACGATCGCACCGCTCACGGAAGGCGTCCTACCGTCTCTACGGACGTTGACCCTTCCTGAGCCATTGAAAAGTGCGTTCGGCTCGCGCCACGCGCCTAAGAGCGTGTACCTGCGAGCGACATTTGTAAGTATCTGGTTGCGTCCTTCCTTACCCCTACCCCCCTGGTTAGCCTTTCCTTCGCTTCCCAGTTTTCTTTATCTTAATCCTGGGGTTGGACGTAACAATATTAAACAATCAATATTAGCTTAACTTTCTTTACTTTGAGATCTTTTTTTCCTTAACTGCTCTTGCCTTTTTCTCGCCTTTTTTTCTCGTTCCAAGCGTTTCCTTTCTTTTTCAGCTTCGATAATACGTTTCTTTTCTTCAGCAGCTTCGAGTCTTTTTTTATTGTTGTAATTATTGCTCCCATTTATATTATAAAATTTTTTCTCATTTCTTTACCGCCAGTCACAAAAATCTATAGATATCTCTGCGTAATGTAATCTGCGTAACAGGGAATAAATTATTGTCATGTACGCAGACTTCGATCATAATCTCTACGGCATTTATGATTGAACAACAAAATTTATAATATTTTTTACAGATATTTTAGTGTTCGACAATACACTGATGTTTACGTGTAGGGTAGACCAGGGCACGTTGTCACACATTTTGTTCAATATTTTTTGTATTTTTTACATTCAATATTTGAGAGTACTTTGATATGCCAAAATTTCGAGTGAACCCTCAGCTTCAATTGGACAGTATCGAATTTTGTGTGATTGTTACTCTACAGTTGTTACATAACAATAAATAACGACAGGTTACCCCGGTCACGGGGCACGTTGTCACATCAAATGTGATTGCATGCAAAATGTTATCCAAACTGAATTCAACGTAAATATCAATATATTATAGTGCGCTGTAATGTAAAAAAACAAAATCCTTCACAGAAAGATTTATTTTATTTCAAAAAAGTACAAAAAGCACAAAGTTTTCGTCTTAATCTAAATACAAGAATTCCACTCGAATGCGCAACTTATTGATACACATTTAACAGCAAGACGAATTACTTCTAGATCGACTACTGCGGCTCTCGCAGTTTTCCGTTTGTAGGAGCGCACCATATCCCAATTGCACCTATGACATTAAAATTCGTGACAACGTGCCCCGAGGGCATTTTTTTACTCCAAACAACCTCATGGCCGACACGTTTGAGATATTCATAAGGTTAGGTATTGCACGCGGTAGGTAAAAGTACATACTTTAAGATAATATAAAGATCTATTCTGAAAAAAACATAAGCTTCATGTCCAGTACATTGAATATTAGACAATAAAATTTTACTTACGGTCGCAAAAAACGAATAACGGGTGTTGTCCTCTGATTATTAGTTTTTTAAATAAAGCCGATGTGACAACGTGCCCCGTGTGACAACGTGCCCCGGTCTACCTTACGGTACGGGGGACATGCAGGCGTTTTGCTGTGTCTAACCACGACCATCGAATAAATAAATAAAATGGCAGTTTTTAACTGATTTTTTTTCTGAATATGGCAATAAAACTGTAACGAACCATTTAACGCTCGAAATATTCCTTACAAAAGGATTTTGAACGAAATACGGACTATTTTAGGCGACCGACAATTCTTAACCTCAATCTTAAGAATACGCGTGGATGGTGACGTGCGGCAAGAAATGTGAAGAAAATATATCTAATTATTGTACTTACTTTGCACGTTACAATCCTTTTGTACTGCACGAGTTCCGGAATTTTTCCACTCCACTAATAAACGTGTTGATGAATCGGCAGCTTCGTAAATAACGTTTCACGTCAAAGTGGTCGGTAGAGGGAGCATGGTCGGGCATAAGGACATTTACCTTATACCCATGTAAGATCGTTTCTATAATAAATGTAGCGTTTCCGAAATAGAGCCTGCGCAAAATAAGGACTGCAAAATTTTTAATGAATTTTTTCGCCTATTAGACAACGTCTAAAAAAAATTCATTGATTATAAAATACGCTATTTAGATCATAGTTTAAAAAAAAAATTACTCCAAATTTTTATTATAATAATTTTAAACTAATAAATTTAAAAAACACAAAAATTTGAATATCTCGAAAACCCCATTTTTAATTTTTTTAAAATTTATAAGGAATATTCTAGGGAGTATTAGAAAAATTTTAAGACTAGTCCGAAGTTGCGCAGAAAACTTGGTAATTTTTTATAAATTTTTTTGTGAGGCAGTAGTAATATTTGACTTACAAAAGTGTAGTTAAAAACGCGTTTCAGACAATTCTGAATCGATTTAGATGTACAGACGGCGTCATTAATGCTTTCCTAGCTGTGTTCTGGGGATTTCTATAGTGCACGTTACATGTACTATGCCTTCAGGTGGAAGGCATTAATGACGCCGTCTGTACTTTTTTTTAGTGATTGACGTTACTATGATGAAGATCTCGGCATAGCACACGACAATTGCGATCAACAGTGTGGAAAAGGCGAAAAAAATAGATTTATGAGAAAATTTAATTCAATAAGTACATTTATTTAAGAACATATTATTTATTATTTTGTGCTCAGTATAATTATTCAAAAATGAGTAATATTTAACAATTAATTTATAATTTTTATTTGGTATGACGCAGTGGACACGTTGAGTCTGAGGTATTCTTTTCGTTTGATCGTCCTGTCAAAAATTCGGCAGCAATTTCATAATTTTTTTTGTCCCAATGAGGACTGCAAAATTTTTGCCCCGTCCCAATACGTCAAGTATTGGGACAAAAAAAATTATGAAATCGCCGCCGAATTTTTGACAGGTCGGTACTATCAAACAAAAAGAACGAAAAGAATACCTAGACTCAACGTGTCCACTACGTCATACCAAGTAAAAATTATAAATTAATTGTTAAAGATTACTCATTTTCGAATAATTATAGTGAGCACAAAATAATAAAATAATAAATATGTTCTTAAATAAATATACTTATTAAATTAAATTTCCTCATAAATCTAATTTTTTCGCCTTTCCCACACTGTTCATCGCAATTGTCGTGTGCTATGCCGAGATCTTCATCATAGTAACGTCAATCACTAAAAAAAAGTACATCAAAATTGTTAACTACACTTTTGTTAGTCAAATATTACTACTGCCTCACAAAAAAGTCTATAAAAAATTCCCAAGTTTTCTACACAACTTTGGACTAGTTTTAAAATTTTTTTAATACCCCTAGAATATTCCTTATAAATTCCAAAAAAATAGAAAATGGGGTTTTTGAGATATTCTGTGTTTTTTTACTTTATTATTTTAAAATTATTATTATATAAAAATTTAGAGTAATTTTTTTAAACTATGATTTAAATAGCGTATTTTATGTTCAATGAATTTTTTTCTTAGACGTTGTCTAATAGGCGAAAAAATTCATTAAAAATTTTGCAGTCCTTATTTTGCGCAAGCTCTATTTCGGAAACGCTACATTTATTATAGAAACGATCTTACATGGGTATAGTACTCGTAAAGACCTGTTAAAAAACGAGCAGCCATCAAAAATAAAAAGGTCGAAGTTTGACCCCTTGCGAATTGGCGTGGAATGCCTCATATAGATATACTTCCCATGTAAATATCATAATATCTATCTCTGCTCATGTACGGTAAAAATGAATGAAATTTTTATGGTACACATCGAGAATTGCAATTACGGTTTTTTAAGATTTTCTGGTTATATATTTTTTTTAATTTTTAATTATTTATTTAAACAATATCAAGTACAAAAATGCGATTGTCACGCTTTTTCTGTCCCAATGATACCATGTTGTTTATGAATAATTTACAAAATTATACTACATATAGCTATAGCGACATACATCTTTAAATGCATAAATATATTAAAAACGGCTTGCAATTGTTTATTCGTTTTCTTAACTGTTTTTATATAAATATATCCAGATTAGCGGATTAGGAAAATTATTTCTCTTTAAAAATTTGGTGGAAATATTTAACATATTCCACTCACACATTAGAATCGCAGATAATTATTTAGTTTAGGGGAGCAACCTCTTATGACCTTGACCTTAAAATATATTGTAGAAATTATCTTCTTAATAACCTTCGAAAGATTTTAGCCGTTACTCGTTATTCATTAAAAAATTATTGTGTCAGTGCTAAAGAAAATATAATAATTTGTTGATATGTGTGTATAGATACAGTACACGTGTGAGCGGGAAAAAGGCGGTGCTCCCACTCTAAAAAAAATCTGACTTAACCCAAACCTATTTCTGATTTAAAATTGAAATTGAAATTTAGTTGACCCTTCTTCCGCCCACGCATATGTTATATGTTCTTATGTAGGTACATATATGTTATTCCTATGTATATCATAAATTGTGGTGTAAGATGGGCCTCGCTTCGCGTGGAACCCGTGTGGAATTGTACAATTATAAACCTCATTCCGCCCTGTAAGCAGGGGGCGGTGTGAGGTGGACCTTTTGCTTAATTCGCATGAAAAGTTGAAAACCCATGTGAAATTATTATTATTCCATATTATAATTTCGAAAAGTTTATCAATGCGTTCGAGTTGATATTTGCATTTAAAAATAAATTCGGCTATGTAGTAAATATAATGTTTTTCTCGAGTAACATATCGTGGAAGCCCAGCTCAAATCGTGATATAACACAATTAAATAACGAAAAAACATAATAAAATTAACGAAAATAAAGAATACTGTGCGCAATCACCTCTAAACGACAACTGAACGCTGCATGTAAATAGAAAAATTGTGAGTACTATTAATGTTTATATACTACAATTCAATCTACACGGTGTCAAAGAAATCTATATTCTATTTAGTAACTTTTTTCGTTAATAATTTTTTAATAAATAACGAACAATGCATGGTTAAAACCTTTTGAAGATTACTCAGAAAAGTGACCTCTATAATATATGTCAAGGTCAAGGACATAGGAGGTTGCTCCCTAAACTAAATAATTATAAATTAATTGTTCAAAAATCGAATTTATTATAATTGTTATAATGTTTCACTTGAAGAAATTTTTTCAATTTCAATACTTTTTTTCATAATACTTTATTGAAAAATGAGAAAAAAGGAGTATCACATAATATATTATACATATTATTTCTCTTTCTATCAAGTTACATAAATAATAGTGTATTTGTTATTATCCTACTTATTTCGCTAGCGTATCATAATATGGTAGAAAGAAAAATTGGGCTAAAATAAAAAGAATTCAAACAAAAAACAAACTTTTTATTACGGAAAGTATTGCACCGAATGTTTTTATAATGTATTTGTAGGAAGAAATATTAAGTAGCTAGCTATGAAGTTGTAAAGCAATAAAAATCTAATTGTCAAGAGTGAAGCAAACAGATCACTTTTGCTATTGTAAGTTTCTTGTTTCAACGCGGTTTTAATAGTGTCGACGCGTATATCAAGACACCAAATGAAACTCAAGCTTCTCATATTACAAAGAATCTTCAACAGAGGGAAAGGTTTCGCGTCGGGATGAAAAGCAAGAGCAAGAGTTTAATAGCTCACCAAGTGATACTTGCTGTTGCAACACGTGCGAAAAGCACGCGCGCGCGCACACATACATACACATATAATATATACACAGTTTTCAAACGCTTAAGGTTTCG